>CM026184.1:1704603-2183004 GCA_014825925.1 Bombus breviceps | reverse complement strand
GTAACATAAAATGTTTACGAATTAACATCTTTTTTTTATACTTTAGAATAATTAGCTATTAGCTATTAGAAAGAGAAAAGTCGAAATACGTATCTTGTAAGAGTGTAAAGTTCTGTACACTAATATTTAAAAACTTTTTAAGTATTATATTTCATTCATACAAACGACGATATATGCGCGATATACCGAATTAATACGAGCCAAGTCCCCTTCCTCTTTATCACCGTCTTTCACTTTCTTCACTTCCTATCACAAAACACTCACAAATAACTGCAAATGTTTACTTAACGTGAAACAAAGCAAGCGTGAAGTAGAAAGACACATATCTTATATACAAATCGTCTTAAAGAAGAAAAAAAAGAGACAAAAGAATGAGAATGAAAAAGGATACGTTTAAAATTACTATGCAAGATTCTTTCATCGTATTTCATGCGTTTAAAATGATATCATAGTAAACAGACAAAAGGATATTAGAAACATTAACATCATAAACTTTCGTTACATATTCAATGGAAAATTGAAATTGGCTTGATATATGTAATATCTTTCTTTGATTCCTTCGTTCAGTAACTGCAGGTTCTCCAACGAAGGTTTCGAATTGTATCTATCTTTCTAACTATCCGAACAATAATAGTAGTAATAGCATTAATAATTATATTAATAGTATCTGTCATAATAATAATAATAATAATAATAATAATAATAATAATAATAATAATAATAATAATAATAGTAATAATTATTATTATACGAAGAAGGTATCCATTCGTACGTATAATAAATTGGCGTATACTGTACAACGCACTGTATATTATATTTATCGCTGACGACGATTAATTATTACTATATGATACTTGTTCGTTTTTAATATTTCGATCTTACTGTTTTTATTCTTCTTATTTCATTTATAATTTACTTTTATTCTTTTTTGGGGGGGGGGGGAGGAATTTTTAATTTGCTGTTTGTTAAATATTTTTCATTTCATCCTCGGTGATGGCTCCGCACCATCTGCCTTTCAATGACTAACAACAGTTATGAAATCGTATAAAACGGATATATCCTAGCATAACGATACACACAACTGGAACCACTACGAGCGATCGCGTGATTTGGAAGGAACGAAGCCAGTTTTATGTTTCGTCTCATTCTCATTTTCCTAAACTTTAGTCCTGCTTCTTTCGTGGATATCCGAAGCGCAAAATGCGGCCATAGCTAACCGCGCGTGATTGGTTTATTCGTTTTCTTATATCACTTTATGGCAGATAATTCTAAAAAGAGTGCTTAACGTATTCTCATCCTTCCTCTCTTTTGTTTTATTACGCTTATTCTTTTTCTTTGTTTTAATTGTTACAAGATAGATTCCCAAGTTATGTCATTCTTTTGCCTATTAAGTCAAGATACACCGACCGAGTCCCTGATATAAGAAATGGGTCGAGTGGTGAAGAAACAAAAAAGAGAACGAAGAAGTAACAAAGAATCGTTCTAACCTTACGATGCATATAACATAGTCTCTCTCTCTTAGCGAAAAAAGTTAAGGATTCCCTTTGTTCTTTCTTTAACAAGACAAATGAGAACAAAGAACTAAGATAAAAAGAAAGACACAAAAAAAAAAAACGATAATCATAAATGGAGGAACAAAGAGAACAAAAAAGAAAGAAAGAAAGAAAATGGCGAGCAGCAGATCATATATACGATTCCCGGCAGCTCGTGGACAATCTCTGTGCTAGTCTCCTTTTTCCGACGGAAAAAGAAACGCAGTGTCCTCAGGACGTGGCACGTGATAAGCCCCTTACTACCTTTTGGACCCTGTTCTCGCATTCGTTCTCGCATCGATTTTTTCTTTTTGTTTTTAATCTAACGTTAAATTGGACGACACACCTGGAAGTGCGCACCTGGACGTGCGCACGGTAAGTAACTAATTATATAGAGTTAATTACTTTTCTCTCAATTGTCTTCTTTCTTCGCTTTTTCCCTATTCTTCTTCTTCCTATCTTCCATTGGAGGACAGAGCTCTTTCTTCTCAAGAAAAAGACGTGTCTGTGTTTTTTCAATTCACGCATACATATCTAGTTCTCCGCGAATGCCCTTTTTCCTCATTGTTCTCTCTCTTTCTCTCTCTCTCTCTCTCTCTCTCTCTCTCTCTCTCTCCCATCTCGGATGGACTTCTGACTTTTTCTTCTTTTATTTCCATTATTCTTATACTTCTTCTTTCCCTTCAAATTGTACCGATTGTCGTTAAAAAGATCCTTTATCAATCTGGTTACCATTGGTCGAAGTAGCACGCAAGCGTATCCCGATGATCGCTCACGATCACACAACGTAAGTCGAAGAGATCATCACAGTCGCGCGCACAAATCAGTTACAGAAGAGAGATCCTCGACTTACACGCAAATTTTTTCAACAACAGCATTGAAGGTTCTTCGTGATGTGCGAGTTTATATATATATATATATATATATATATAATATATATAATATATATTATATATAAACATATATATTATATATAATATATATAATATATAATATATATAATCTATATATAATACATATATATATATATATATCCTCGCATCCCCGGTTCAGAGAGTACTTGACTTTGTTTTCGGCGATACAACTCAGGAACCATGTGGACCGTTTTAGATCAGCCTTGGAACATGCCGAGAAAATGCAAATTCTTCGACACTGAAGATAATAGCATACCGACAACCGAAAAAAGGTAGAGAGTAAAAAGCGGCCTTTTCAGTTTGTGTCAGTAGTGCAAACTATCCATTTCCTTCATGTCGTTGCTACCACCGACGTTGCTGCTGTTAGTCACCATGCCACCACAGTTCTGCGTGTCATATTCCAATACCAGTCGCTTGATGTGGCTTAGCTTTTCATGCAAGTAATGAAAACGGCCTTTCGTTTCCTTATGCTTAGGATCGCTTTTAGTCTCATTATACTGATCGAGAATTTGCTGCCGTATTTCCTGTAAAACACAAAACAGATATAAGTGAAATTGTTAGATCTTCCATTGTAACAATGCTTCTTGCGATATAGTATCTTGTGTATCATTGTGTCTTGTATTACATATTATTTACATGCGATACGGTACCTGGTATTCGTCCCAATTTCCACAGGCTTCTTCTCGTTTTAAACGATCTTGAAGCTGCGTGAAACGTTTAGATACTTTCGCCACTTGAGCATGCAGCCTTCGATATTCCTCATAATCTGCATTAAATTCCGCCTTGTAACGTCTTCTCTGTTCCGTACTGCTTATTGTCGTATAATACCTGTAAGAAATTCGAGCGTAAGTACACTGTGGTATATTTTCCTCGGTAAGATCCAAATTAAGCCTCACAACTGCAGGAAACTCCACTACTTTATCTCCATTATCGGTAACGTATGAATATAAGGGCGTATATTATAGAGAAAGAATAAATAATATATATCAAGACAACTACGGAGCCACGATGACGAGTCTTTATCTAGCTCACAAAGCGCGCAGATCGTGTTGTTTTTTTTTTACAATAAATAAATATCCATATTAACGAGCGCTACAATATATCGTGATTAAGAATAACGGAGACAAAATCGTAGAAAGAATCTTACCAAGTATTCCATTAAATTTTATTAATTTCGAAGATACTCACGTGAGGTAGTCCGGATACTCCGATGATTTAGGACTCTCCTGTAAGTGAAGACTGTCAGGATTATGTTCGGTGGCGGCATAGTTAGGTACAATTAAGTCGTTATACGAGTTAGCGGCTGTTCCATTACTCTTCTTTCTGGGGTCACGATCCCTGTCGCCAGAGCGTCCCCTATCGTTCCTGTCGCTTCTATCTCTCCTGTCAGCTAGTATTCCATTCGAACTACCACTATAACTACCTGCACTACCACCGTCACTCGCGGCACTCGGCATCGAAGGAGCCACGCAATTCACAGCCGTACCGGCACTCGCTTCGGCACCAAGCATCGCAGTCTTTCCATGATGATGACGACTGCCGCTCAAAGAATTATTTTGAGCTACACTACTATGGCCAGTGGTCGCATTGTTAGCGACATTGCTCGTAGACGTTCCGGTGTTCCCGTCCCGATGACCGTGCTGGTTGGTCTCTTCACTATCACTGGTTGGCGTCAAGCACGCTTTTCCATGGCCATAGCTGCCACCTCGTAGCACATCACTGTTCGCTGTTCTTTCGGGTCGATAATCGGCACGACGATCACGCTGATGCTGCCGTTGATCCCAGCCGTCAATTACACCACCGCTGTTACCACCACTGCCACCATTCGCACTACTACTACCAACGGCTGCACTGGAAACCACACTAACACTGTTACTATTTCCACCACTAACAGCCGTCCTTCCATTCTCCGCGACATTCGACGATCCGGAATTCAATTCTGGCTTCTTATAATGCGATATCCGTGGTCTTTTTGTCGGTAATCCATCATTACCCTGATAATATCCTGGTCGCTTGTTGCCCAACAACGAGGGCGGAGGTGCTGTGATCGCAGGCGGTGAACCTGGATGAGTGGAATTTGGGGATTGTCCGCTGCCTGTAATCATAATCGATAATATACGTTCAATATGTTATTCTATTTTCAATATGTTATTTCATCTGGATTATTGTTAACGCGTTAGCATGTATGAACAGATTGTTGGAACAATTCTTTGAGATTATTGTTAATACTATGGTAACATTTTAGACTTAAAGCTTTTACGACGATGCATGGATACTATGACTTGGTTTTTCAAGAGAAACTGTCGCAGGTGTATTCCGAAGAAGCGGACTGCGATATTCGTAGAAACGTAGGCGTGAAAGTGCGACTCATCATACGACTGTCTCTCAAAACACGAAATCATGACGCTATAGCAATAAATAGCAATTTTGATCGAAAAGATACCACTCACAGGAACTTTCGGTGTGAAAAAATTAATATGCTAATGGATTAATGCACTGCATAATAGTTACATAAATTTAAATTTATATGAAAACAAGAAATGCAATGAAATTCAAATACAGACTTGCGCCATTCTCTAAATATTATAATTAACTTTGAATATTTCTTATATTTTTTATCCTGTATATTTTTGCACATTCAAATTTCCCAATAACAATAAAATTAAGTCGTATTAGTTATAATCATATCACTGCATTAAGTTCATGTTAAGTAACCACTGTTTCCTGTCTAAATCATATTATAATAAATAACTTAGTAGAGATCAAACACCAGAGAGAGTGTTTAAGATTTCTACTATACTGTAAACAATGAGTCTACTCATTGATATAAAAAAAGATCATTATATGTTATTATTCGAGTGCGTTTGGAAAAATATTTTTGTCCATTTGCCAATTTCATCGTCATTAGCTTTAAATCTTTTAACAAGTGAATAAAAGTATCGAGCAACTATGTATCGACAATTGTTCCCGAATGAATGTGAAATATAATCAGACTTTCATGTTCCTCTGTCGCAATGAATATTCGGCGAGATGAAGATTTAATCCGTGAAAATGTATCGTACCGCTGGATCCATCGCTAGAACCAGGAGGCGTTAGATTTTGAGGTTTTCTTCTTTTCAACATTGTTTTTTCCTGTTCTGTGTAATAAGGCCAATCTTCTAGCACGTCATTCCAGACGTATCTATGCAGATGATACGTGTTATCCCTCATGAAAGCTACCTGTTTCAGAATCATCGGCATGGCGGTACGTTCTCGATCTTTGATGCCCTCTGAAAATAAGATATTAATTAATTAATTTGCGCCAAAAATTTTATGGATAATCTTGAGTTTGTATTTTTCGTTTATATTCTTACCTCTGTTTATACGATCATACAATTCCGGTTTTTTGAATGGCCTCAAAGCAAGAAGATGGATAAGCCTTTCCCTGTACACAGAAAACAAAATATTCGTTAGGACTAATGGAACATTTAGATAATTATTTAGACCACTTTCCATACAAACCACTTATCATACAAACTTTACTTTCTTTTCGTTCTTTTACCGAACTTTTACGACCGTATTTATAAATGAAGAACACACGCACAGAATAGAATAAACAGTCTTAAAATGCGCAAAATATTTATGATAGAATTTAGAATTGTTACTAAAACCATCGTTTTATTCAACCGTCGAATTAAACAGTAAAGATATTGTTACCGCAACATGATATATATTCTTGTTATTGTTTACAAAATTTCATAGACTTATCGCGTATTTTTAAAAGACCTGTACCAGTTGCAGCTAACAAATTGTTTTCTCTGCGAATGTTTTAGCTACCAAGCGATATCAAAATAAGGGAAATAACGTCATGTCTCTGTGTGCTCTTCAAATATTTTTATTTTTCTCAAATCTTTCTTCTTTCGTTCTCTGCTTTATCTTTATGAAAGTAAACAATGATCACACGTTCTTCATGCTACGATTATACGGCCTAATCGAAACTTACTTGAGTGGTCTACGCATGATCTCGGAGACTTTCTTCTCCGGTTGATTTCGGACAGCTAGTTGATTATTGACAGCAGGCTTGTAAGAGGAAGACACTCTAGGCTGACTAACGGAAGGTGGAATGCTCGTCGATTCCCGACACCTCGAATTCGATGGTGATGGAGATGGTATAGTTCTTCCGGTAGTTTTCACCTTTACCTTGCGCCCGATGTCCGGTCCATTTGGTTTGATAACTCTGGTGCTGATAAATATTACTACTATTTTTCATATTCTATTATATGATATTAGTGAGTAATATGTTTTTCATACAAGAATAGTGGTCGTTAATGCCCACGTTTTTCTACTGTCATTTCCAGTTTGAAATCATTACAGCGTTAATAGCGCGCTCCTGCTATATATCGATGGTTCTAAAAAGCTTTTTCCCGCATTGATTAGGTATCATAGGAACTTTACGACAGTAATATCGTACCGTCATCTTAATATACAACGTCAAGAATTTTTCTATGACAGAGGAAAGTGATTAATCAATGAAATATTCAAGGAACGTTTTATAGTTGGCATGTAGCTATTTCAGAACGTTTCGTTTAATAGATTTCTATTTAATAAAACAGCTTATTTCGTGATTTCGATACACGCGTATGGCATGCGTGTTTGATATGAATCTAAGCTCGCAGGATTTTTGAAAAATCGATATCTCTATATTTACAAGAATTATTGATTATATGAGACTCTTATTTTGGTAAAAAAGAAATGCTGGTATTCAACGTTCGAATAAATTACCGAATACTCCCGGTGAAAGTTATCCGCGTTACGAACGAAATACTTTTTCTTAATAAAAATTAATGATTTATATACGGCACTACTATAATATCCCTTTGCACTCCGGGTATCCCGATGACCCACCAAAAACTCCGAGTCATTTCTACCATGGGCTGCCAGTTACTCCGAAACTACTTACAATCGTACTTAGAATGTCGCCACGGCGACGACAATGGAGCTGTTAATTCCACTTAGAATATCACCACGGCGGCGATAACGGACTTGTTAGTTTCATTTATAATGTCGCCACGGTGGCGACAATGGAGTGTAAAGACATATTATTCGCAATTACAATTTCCGCGAATGTACAGAAGTATACAGAAAATAAACAGATTTTCATTTTTTTTTTTCTTCGTTTTTTTTCGTTACTAAGAAATGCACACGTATCGTCTCTTACACTAATGAAATAATCTCAAGCGCGAGGGAGGTGGAAAAAATTGACAAACGCATATATGCGTCCATAGGGATCAAAGGGTTAATTCAAGCTATGTATACACAGCACAGCTATGATTCTATTATTCTCTGTAATTTAAGTAACAAAAATATGATAGTAAAAATGCAAAACAATCTAAGATACTAAACACTGAAAATATAAAAGATAGAATTCACCGTATTGGAAGATCAGCTAATTGTAAGTAGTTCGCATAACATAATCAGCATAAATCGCTTCGTATAACGTGATCGGTATAAACGACTGGAATATTTTACCGTATATCGTATCAGTTAACGAGATCATTTCTATCTCTTAACGTCGACACCTAACCAACCCACGCTTGACGTCAGTAGACAAGGTTCTGGTTGACGCCAGTTTCCCACCTAATGTCCTGCTCTAATCTACAAGAATCGTCTTTCCGCGAGGAAAGTGATTAATCGATTTTCCTTTCTGACGCAAGCCATCACCGGGAAAACCCATTATCAGCTTTGCTCTTAAACGCGGAATTATGTAACCGGTGCTACCACTAGGCAACTATAGAGAATGCAACTGGTCCAAACAATGCAATGCCTCGGGTTATTCTTTTCTTTTTCTTTTTTCTACGTTCCTACGATGGGATTTTATTTATCAGAATTTCATCTATCGGAGACAAATTTTATTTATTATTTTTATTATTTTAGTTATTCCTAATCGGCAATTTCTATACCTATAAAATTTTAAGCTAATAAAAATAATCGAATTAATCGCAGCGAAGTGGATTTTACTTCTTGCAAATATGAATATACAAAAAACGATGCGACATATTGATGAATAAGAAATTAAATATATGTCGGGTTATCATTAGAATTTATGGCGCGTAACAATTCTTCATTTGAATTAACTATCGTTTTACAAAACAGAGATTATACTTTCGCGTATATACAAGACTTTTATAAAGTTTAACGAATAATGAGTTTAACGAATAATCAGTTTAACGAATATCAAGTTTAACGAATAATAAGTTTAACGAATAATAAGTTTAACGAACGTTATTAACGATGTTTTTGGGTTCAAACGAATCCACGGTCAACCGGATAACTCTTTACTAAGCGTAGAATGCTTTTAAGCACAAAATAGACGCTCGGTATAAACTGCTCGATGTGTCACTTTCCAAGGCGATCGCACGAATAAAAGACTGATGGAAATTTTTCTCGCCGTACGATTGCATTTGTTCGTTATATACTCGTTAGAAGCATCGAGAAAGTTCCAATCACCGTTGCTAGGCAGTTTCTGTCTGGAGTTCGATTATTAATACAACGTGCATCCCATTATATTGACGTCTCCGAGGAAAAATCACACGTGGCTAGGCTTGTTCTTGAGGCCGTATGCCGCCGCAACCACATTTCTAGAGAGAACCATACAACCATTCCATACCTCCGTCCGGCAAAATATCTATCCCATGACCGTGGCTACGTTCGGTGATCAGTTGTCACCTCGAGCCCAATCTCGCTATCACAAATCTCGAACAATTACAATCAAATTGAATAACAACAATTGCTTAATTACGGCTATGATAGAATCTAGGCTTTAGTATTAAAGGATTTTCCCAAAATTTCAAAGGGAAGGCTTAGGTTTTCCTTTCATCTTCATATATATTAAGAAATTTTGTATTCGAAAGATTGAAAACTCGAGGGATGAATCTTCCCTCTATCGATTAAATATACTAACGAGAAGAGTCGCTAACATAGAAATCCACTATTCGCAATATCTTGTTACGCGACTTGTTTATGTAAACCCTGTATCATACAATATATCCACGTACGTAATAAGTTTCATCCGCAGCGACGGATACCAAAGATTTCGGACCTAAGTCGCACTTGCGGGGCTTTTTTAACCTTGACCGTTACGCTGTTAAACAAATTAACTAATCTGTCTACACGATATTCATCCATCGTCTTACAATTCGAATGATCTTTTCTTTTTTTGCTCTTTAGTTACATCTTACGCGATAATGTCTCTTGTAAAATGAAGATTGACTTATGTAACTCAAAAATTCCCATCTCTTCTCTCTTCGTTCCCCGTAATTATCAACGAACATCGTGTAAACGAATAAACAAAACTGGCATCGAATTCAATTCAAGAATCGTTGGAATCGTCATGAACGAAGGATCTAGAAATATCGTGATTCGGGACGAGGGTCAACTTACTGAGCAAGGTGAAGCGTATAGGAATATGGCACAGAAGCCACTCGAAAAATAGGATGAGCAAGCATATAAAGGAATGAAACCGTGTATGAACTCGATAACGAAATCATCGAGGAAAAATCGACCTCCATGGAGGATCGACGAATTCGAATCTTCGACGACCGTATCTTTCCAAGGGGTAACTTACCATTTGTTCTTGTTATTCTCCTCGGCGACGGCCATCCGATGCCTGGTTGTCTCGTACACATCGTCGTTCGCTTGTATCCGCATTTTACACGGCAGTGCGCCAAGACTCTCCAGGCTCCTACACAGGAAAAATGGAACACCATAAAGAGACCGATAAGTCGCCAGAACGAGTCTCGACGCCGTTTTTCTCTTTTCTTTTTTCCGCGTCGTTTCCGGTGTCTTGAAAATGTACCACACGTTTGAAAGACGCGCAGTCTCTAGATTCGTGGGAATCGATTTGATCCTCCCACGAACAGATGGTTACGCGATGAAATTTAAGATTGGTTTTTCCTCTATAATTTTTCGTTTCTTTTTTTTCAGCAATTTTTGTAATAACAAACTTCATGATTACTACATATTATTTCATTATGTATTCCTAATTTTCCGTTACGGCAAAAACAAACTTAAACCGCGATAATATTCACTTTATAACGAGACGCGATAAAGTGCACGCGTACCGAGCGAAAATTCAAAGTCGATTTTCTCGAAAACAAAGCCTCAAAGGAAAAATTTTTATTCTATATTTTCGATTTCTTTTTTCGCGTAGAATCACCCCCTTTCCGCTTGTACCACCAGTTACCAACCACCCTGTATATAATTCTTGCCAAAGTTACAGACGAACTTTATCCACGGAATAGAAAATTTAAGATCGTTTCTCTTGGTAATTTTGAGGATGCGTAATATCTTTCAGAATTAAAAATGAATTTTAGCTTCATGGACTTGATACATTATCCGTTAGGAAATAGATCTTTCTTCCGGATTGTTAGAGATTAGCGTTGATATATTGTCTGACAGAGATTTAATTTTCTAACTGACAAGATACGCTAAGAATAGAGGAAGTTGAAGACTGATGGAAGGAATAAGAAATATTATCACACCGTTGCAGAGAGTAAATCCGAATTAATTCTTACGCTCTTTCATCTTTGTCTGTCGCTTTATCTGTGGCATAAAGTTCATGAAAGTAAGACTAATCATACGTTCGAAGGACAGTTTTCAATTATCGAGAAAATGTTTCATTCATGGAACATCGGATCGAACGGGATTATAAAGAGATGTATACCCTTTTCAATTCCAAGCATTATGGTAACGTTAAATTTAAACCAATTTCAAAATCTGTCCATCAAAATCACATACGTAAATATAGTATATCGATAATTATACGTTATAGGAATGTTATAAAAGAAAAATTCTGTCGTATTTATACATATATGATCGCGTGTAAGTAATGTGCCCGTTGAGTTCAACGACAAAACAGTAATAGTTACTGATCGTTTCAACACGATTTTCCGCGTTTGAGGTATGCAACAATGTATTTTACACGTCATTGACCTCACTAAAGAAATAAAACAGACAAACTCGAAGATGGTATCCCGCTGGAGGTAGCCATCCAAATGTTATTTAACAATTAAACTAGACAAATTTACCAAATTTGTCCAGCTGGACAAATTCTAAAATACAAACTAAATAATAATAAAAAATAAGAACTATGTATTCTGTTACAGTTTACTATTATTGCATCCCGTTCTTCCGACAAGGCCACAGATTAGCGTCAGCTGCGATCATTTTACCGACGTCATATACGTATCGAGTGCAAATCCGCGTGAATTATACAAAATTTCCGGAACCGTAGTACTAGAATCGAAAAGAAGGCGATTCGTCGTGCGAAAATATGCAATAATTTTTGACGATTTTTTTTTTCACGTGAAGCTTCATTTTCGAGAAAATCGAGTTTGAATCCGTTCAGTTCGCTCGAACTGGCTAGCTACCCCGTTACTTTCATTTACGTAGGTTCAGAAACGATAACAAGCTGATTTTCCGGACTGACTATACATGACATAGATAGTTACTTACTTAGGGCCCGTTTGTTGGATGCACTCGAAACTACCCTGAGGACCCTCGATGTCTTG
The DNA here is from genome assembly GCA_014825925.1 of Bombus breviceps. Classification (NCBI taxonomy): domain Eukaryota; kingdom Metazoa; phylum Arthropoda; class Insecta; order Hymenoptera; family Apidae; genus Bombus; species Bombus breviceps. The sequence continues at coordinate 2,171,010 of CM026184.1, read as the reverse complement.
ATTGCCAGAAAGGCTAAACGTAAATCCTGTCGATCCATGGTTAGGTTGAGTAGATGGAAAGGAGAGTTGCTGTAATGCAAAAGTCACCGGTTATTCGTGTGCCTTTATTCTGCTAATAAGGTTGTATTAACTTATGAAACAGCTTATGATGATGAAAACTGTAGTACTTGGTGTGTAGGTGACACGACCAACCATATAGTATTCTCATGTTCCTATACCAGCGACAGCTATCTATATCTGCCGGTTTTATGAAACTGTACAATGTACGAGTATATGTATCTCCACTTGCCTATCTATCTATCTGTTTATCCGTCTGTCTGAGCTTTTAAATAAGATCTATATAAGTAGAATCTAATGTTCCTCGAGGCAACGCTTTATACGTTGGTCCTGTTGTCGTTACTCGCGTTACGCGCTTTAATCTGGTATCGTGTGTTTCGTTCGGTCTCCTTTTATGCATCTTTTCCTGTATCTCAATATTGCGCGAAAATTGGGTAATAAACACGATAGAAACGAGAGTGAAACGATTAACTTATTTTTATTTTCTATATTAGATATAAACAGCAGTGGTCCGATTGCTAGATTTCGTGGACTGTTGCCGAACAGGTTCCCCAATAATTATCAGAATGAGAGAAAAAGGATTCTTTTTATGTCTTTATTATGTCATTATGAGAGAATTTTATTGGGATGGTTGAGGCGCGTGCGATGAAAATAATACCAAACACGACTATATTTGTATTGCCTTTCGCGTTAATTCTAGAGGTAAAAACTGACCTGACTACCAATACTATCTCACTCGCATTGACTACTTTTCTCGTTTATCCTTGGCGCACGCACAGCGCTCAGAAATATACCTCACCGGATACCATTGTGTTCGTTGGGGTTCGGGAATCTTAACTACCAGTGTTCGCCAGCGGTGGTCATAAAAGTATACTTAAATGCTCAAGAACACGTTCGCAAATAGCGAGGCCAGCGAGGACCGACCATTACACGAACTACGGACTATTAGCGTGACATTATACGAAACTGCGTTACGAAGGAACGCTCTATGCATAGCGCTACTGTATCTCGTAGTAAAGTAATTCCAATATTATCGAGTTATTCGAAAACAGTCATCTTAATATCCTTAATTATACAATCAGGATGCGGATCAAACATAATTTACAGCGAATCGCGTATAAGCTATAAATTATATCCGATTAACATCTTTTTCAACGTAACACACGCTACACAAAGCGGCATTCAGATTTTCCACTGAAACGCGTCCTCTCGTTACGTAAATCGATGGAACAACGTTGATTAGAAACACCCTGTCAAATTACACCTAACCATCCACGATCAAGCTCCAGCGGACATCGTTTGGCCGGCTTTTAACGCGGTTCCCGCGCGACCATAATTTCGACAGATAACAAAGGTGCGCTCTGTGCGCTGTTATCGGCGTGCTGCGATAATTTCAAGCTCGTTCAGCCTTGCATTCAACCAGCACGCGTATGGATGCGTCTATTCGCCAGCTACGAGTAACGATAAACGTGGCGAAATTGGAACGACACGAACGTAAACGAAACGGCCGCGGAGTTTGGAGAATTAGCGTGTAACGCTAACGATTACGCAGCGATGTGTGTAATTTAACCTCGCTCGGTCCGTATGCATCAATTACGATATCAGAGTGATGGTCGCAACTGACGACGCGTAATTGTCGATCCGCCTATCTTAGATCGTTATCCGTCAGCCGTCCCGATTGATCGCAGAAACGAGCAAGAAAAATTGGTGCCGAGCGCAGTTGCTTTTACACGTGCTCGCGATGAATCCCCTTACAGTCGTCCACGAAATTGTTTGAATACTTTCAGGAACTTTTTACGTATGTATTACGCACGTTACGTGAAACATTCTGAAAATTTATTAGCGCTACGACGAAACGCGACTATCGCAATCGTATTGGTAAAATTCGAAACCAATCTGAAAATGTACGTGGGAGTTAGGAATTATTTATTGCCAGTATAAACTTCGCAAGTTATTTGAACAGCATTGTAGATTTAAGGCCACTATTATATTACTATCTCGTAGTAATTTTTTGCTAAATATATTTCCGAGATACGTGTTACGACCTTTACACCCTACGTACGTCTTCGGATTGATATAGTCATGATTGATGGTGTTTCGCTCTGGCGTTAATAACATTTCACGATGTTTTGTATCACGCGCATAATATACCTATAAGAATTTGTTAGGTTAGGTGCTCGCACATTTTGCGAGCTACAGTATATTCGAAATTGCGAACGTAAGGTTGAACTTGGCTGATAGGATACGTTATAGTAATAGATATAGATAATAATAGTCGGGGTAAGGATTGAAAATGTCGAAGTGGTCTCACTTCAAGGAAAACTCCGTATCTTCTCGAGTGTTCAATTATCTTAGTCTCCGAAGCCACTGAGTATCGTTTAACGCTAAATCAATTCGAAGCGCCTCTCAGTCTCATAGTCTTTTCTAGAAATAGATGGTGCAGTGAAGTAAAACCTCAACAGGAAACAATTTTGATAATTTCAGTTTTAGTCTCTAGCGAAATGCTTATTGATTAGCCATGCGTTGTTTTGTTTCATGAATGGTGTTCGCGATATCGGTAGGTAACGAACACTGTCGGTAATAGATGATAACTGCATTCATAGAACTAGAGTGTTTATTTTTGCATACGATCACCGACATCGTAAATCAATAAATATTTTGTCTTCGTAACGAATACAAGTCCATTAATTTGTAACAATTAGCAAATTATGATCACATACTAGAAGATCGCTTTTTGTCCATACATTTATAGGAACTTTCCATAAGACAGTGTTGAATATCAGGAATATAAGCAGTAATTTAGATTATTCAAAGATTGCTTTTATCAAATGACGATATTATTATCAAAACAGGTCCTCCTTCATTTACTATCAAATTCCACAAAATTAAGATTCCATTCTCCCATAAAAAATTCCATACATCTGCTACAAACTGCAGTCTCGCTTGAAGATTTCCCATGTGTCACGAGGTCATCAGACACGCTCATCAATTAACAATCACGTTTCCAGGGTCGATCGAGCATCGTATAGTATCGTCTCGAAGATACCTAAGCTTTTTCGTGATACTATAACGTATAAAAGTATCATTCTGACAAAGTACTACGCCAGCACTTCGTGGTTCGACGTCGTTCAGAACGAGATGTTTCGCAATAATATTTTGTCAGTTGCGCGATGACTCGTAAATAACGATCGGCTAAACGGTAGTCGATGGAAAAAAAATTCCTTCGCTTCGTATCAACGATGAATCGTACGATTAATATTCGTGTAAACGGGTTGTAGTATAAAAGCGAATAGAGCCGTATAGAGGTTACTGCGGTGAAATTTTGTTTCAGATATGCAGCGGAGGATGCGATGAACATTATCGTATCCGGTGTGCATCGAACGTGGAAATGGCAAATGGCCCGGCATGAAGCCCGTGCAAATCCGTTCGCGGAAACATTTTGACGTTTATGGTAACAGAAGTCTCCTTTGGTACGGGAACAACGTACATACATCGACAACTACGAGCCTATATCTTGTCGGATTCGTGCTATAAGGACTATTTGCATCGCGATGACGACGACAGAGAGCAGACACATTTGTCCATATTCAGGCCTGTGACGAAAACGAGATCAGGAATCCATTCCCTTTTAACCAATACAAATAAATGTAAGCCTAAAGTGGATTTAGTAGAATTCGAGTCATTTAAAGGAAGGTATAGAAACTAGATCAACAAGTACGGAACAGTGCCTGTTTTTCGCTATATTGTGCGATAAAGTAACGGCTTAACACATTTATGATACGCAATTTAGACATTAATATCAAATTTTGTAGGAAGAATTAGAATGAATTCGGTCTATGATTACTAAAAGAACGAATCTAAATACGCGTTAAATACGTCGATAAGTATGTTTTAAAGTCGTTCGTGTAAATTCAAATTGGACTACGTACAGAGTTCTTATTTGCTTCGCTTTTTACTTTCTATAGTTCATTTTTATACCCGATTCATTCACGCGATGTATTCACAACCGCCAGATAAGAAACCCGGTTTCCATGCTTTCGAGAATTAACTTCTCCTCTGTCGGTACATGCACACGATACATCCGCGCAGCTTTTTCCCCGATTGAATTTCATCGAAAGTCAGTCGAGCACGACCGACTATTTCGCAACGTTCATGGTTGTACCTCTGCCCCTGCGCGTCTCCCACTCCTCTACCCCCTACCCCATTTCACCCCTGGTTCTTTCCTTTCTCTTCCTCGATTCCTACGAAATCCTCTCTTTTTTTTCTCTCGCTGCGCGCGGAACGCCTCTTGACATTTGGAAGTAGATCGGTCAGCGGACCGATTACTTTTCGGATAACGCGTTCAACCTGACAATTAACTCGCAAGTTGAAGGACATAGGGGAGAAACGATCCCTGTCCAGATTCCTCTTTTTTCCGCAAAAACGAAACGATGTTCTATAATTTAGAATCTTTCATTTTTCTTCGATATATTTTAATTTCTCTTTAAGAGAACGTTTATCGTGTTACATAGTAGCCGCAAGTGTATCTGTAATTACGTCTATGACAGAAGAACTATGCACAACGAAGGAGGGCAACCTTCGCGGATGAAATCGCTGGAAGAACGATTCGTAGATACGAAACTCGAGCGTAAAAGGCTGACCGGTATCACGCATGCGCAGAACGCGAGAACTCGTCCCGAAAATTTAACCAACCAGGCGGATGGTAACCGTTGCGAAACGTTTGTCGGTATGACATGACCGTGCAAGCGAGTTCAAGCGATATTATTCGCTTTCGATAATGTAACCACACCGTCTTGGTTTTCACGATATACTTGTTTATTTTTTTTTCTTTCCTTACTCTATATATATATATATATATCCTTTTTGTCGATTTTCTTTACCCAGCCACCAAAAACCGGTCCCCGAAGCGATAGCCAATGACGAAACGATTAATGCGTATGTTTACCAAGTATTACGGAATTGCGACATTTTCAGCTCACACTTTGACTCGATGCATGTTGATCTTGGAGGGTTCAAAAAAAAAGTTTTTGTTGGCCGACTGTCATTCGCTGATATGTTAATGGCGGATGTTTCGAAAGTTAGCGGCAGCAGTGGTAGAGTTAATAGAATGATTCTTAGCAAGGTAATTTTATTGTTACGTTTGTAAATGTCGTTTGAGTTTTGAGTAATATGCGATTGATCCTATTATCTTATCTAGCTAACGAATGAAAGTTAATGCGACAGATGAATCTCGAGGATTTTCAAAATTAGCAGCATGTAGAACGATGCTGAAGTTCCAATTTGATGAACGTGATTTAACAGGAGTAAAAACTAGCGTAAGAAATAACGGGAAAAGAAGAAGATCGCCAAAAACTTGAGATACAGAAAATGATTAAAATCAAAATAAAGACAAGAAACAGGAACGTAGGGTATAGGTAGGATACGTGTATGCGTGTAGGGAGACGTAGGAAGTTGCTACAAACAAAAATTTAAAAATAAATAGCCAATTTTTGAAAATAATTCTTCGCATAAAGCGGTTTTACGCTGGGCCAATAGTCTCGGGCCACTAAACTCTTTGATCCAGCACTGACTAAAATACACGATTCGTTTTTCTTTGATTAATTTTTCGAATATTAACCCCGATGGACTTGACTGTTATACGCCTTGTAGAAAACATCAAATAATTGCGATGCAAATTTCAAAATTTCAAATACGAAAATTTCAAATACAAGATAGTGATTCAAAAAGGAAATTTGATAAGACACGTAGGTACGTTAAATCGTGGGTAGTCGATCGGATGAAATCGGTATGTAAAAAGAAACGGGGTAGAGAGAAAATGACTACGAGAGACGATCGATCGTAATCTTCGAGGAGGAAGGAAACTTCTCTCACGGATATTCACATATCGAGGACACGAAGGATCCCCCTTCTCCTCTTTCCTCTTAAACGAAAGGTTGAACCGCACGAGAATGCGAATGAAAGTTTCGTGAAGGGAGCAAAGCCGTTCGTTTAAATTTCACTACTCGAAGGACGACCGTCGCGTCGTCTCTTTACTCGTCACAGGATATTTTCTGCGACGAATGTCGATTACGATCATTCTCATATCATTCCTTTATGACAAAGAAATATATCTTTACAAATCGACTTGCATCGCACTTATCTTTTAATCCTTCTTTCTTTAGTTTTCAAATTTTGTTACTTTGAGTTTCGTTTTCGAAATTTTTATCTACATGCTGATGCAACATATTGTGTAGGTTTATCTTGTAAATATTTGTAAAAGATTAAGAGAATACAAAGTTCCGAGATTATTCTATATTCTCTGAAATTCTCAAATATTTGACACGATGTTGCGATTGAAATAGGTATAAGAGTATTAGAAAAAGAAACGCGTAGTGTCTCGATTTCTCCTTGTTATTTTAGATTTTTATTTGCTTTCCGGATCGACTGTAAGACGAGGCTATTAAATATTCGAATCTCGACAAAGTCCGTTCAAAATTGTTTCAGCGAACAGGTAAAACCGTAGACCAAGCTCTACTCCTTGAAATTTGAAATTGAAATGACGAGTATCACATTTATCGAGGTCTAGGTCGGAAGCCAGGCGTACGTGCAGGCTAGAGTATACACAAGATACGTGTCGTTGTCGTAGAATTTAAAGTCCAATGAAAAGATAAAAAATACGAACGAATACGAAACGGATATACAACAATTGCCAAAGCATATTTATTTGTGCGATAGATATACAGCAATGTCAAAGTATCAGAAATGATTCCGACCGATTAATTTATTAACAATTGTATTACATATTGAGCCAGCGTTAAGAGCCATGCAGTGAAATAAGGTGCAAAGGTTGAGTGATATAAAATTGTGAATAAAATAAATTATTGCTTTTTAGAATTACAAAAACTGTATTAGAATAACGAATACATCGCGGCAATTTATTATGTATATAAGATTGTTTATTACAATATTATAAAATACTTTAATCTCGACGAATTTCATACAATTATAGGACGTAGATGTAAAAAAGGATAGGAACGAAAAAAGATATCGAACAAATTTTTGAAATTCCTTTTCATGATCACAATGTAATTATCAATATACGTAATTAGATAATTAGTCAAAAGATAAAGAAATTGGCAATGAAACACATATTGCGTTAACGCAACTTTTAATGGCTTGGATTAAAATTCAATCACCTTTTGAGATTAATCGAATACACCACACTGTTATATTCTTCTCTTTGTGTGCGTGTGTGTGCGTGTGTCAACAAATATTAAATTCCATATTTAAAAGAGCAAGCGTACAAAACGCGCGCACTTTCAAAGGAATGAATCCATTTTTCCTTTGTACAAATCCCTTTGTACGCGAGAACGACGCTTGCGTTCGATGCAGCTGACAAAGAACCACCTCGAGTGGTCTACGTTATCAGAATCTCGATAAAAAGGCGATAATCACGGTAGCGATTTCAGACCGTAGAAGGAAAACCCAAGAATCACAGTCTGGATAGCCATAACATTCTTTTTTTTTTTCTCTTTTACGACTTTGAATACGATCAAATATAAGGAGAAGCTAACAACCAACAGCAAACAATCTCACTGTGAGATTAAAGTAAATAAATTAAATATAACTAAATGGATATAACTTTCCTAATCGAAAAATAACGACGATAAAAGTAATTTAAAGATTGTAGTAACGTCCAGATGGATCATCGATCAAGATGTTAAATAAATTGACTAGAAAAACTATATTGTAACAAAATAGTTACGATATCGTCGAGCGCTGTATAATTTATCCAGTATGTTGCATTCGTATGAAAATTTTACGTATATCGTTAGTTTCCTTCGAATAAATCCCGCTCCATATGGCATTTCGCTCTACAACATACAACGTCGTACGACCGTTAAACGATTCGAGCTAAAAGTCGTGTATGTAATCGCGATAAGGTCCTGTTGCAATGCATCTTATTAAAACAGCAGTTATAAATGTACGCTCGAGACACGCGAACACGACATGCAACTTCGCCAGACAATATTTCGCGCTATGTAAATTGTAGCTTTATTAATGTTGCATTATCATATTTCGTTGCAAATGTATATGCGAATAAACGGAGTTGCCCTTTCGTATTATACGACAAGGTTGCGATTCGACGGATGGAGACAGATGCGACAATTTGTCACGGTTTAATTGCATTGCAAGTTGTTTTTTTTTTTTACGTTTTACGTTTTTTACTTTTTATGCGGGTTTTTCAAAAAGCTGAGAAACGAAGTATTCGTTCAGATAAATTCGTTAAGATAGGATTTCCTAAGTTCTACAATTGATACACTAGTTTGAATATTATATACGTTACGATACTTGTATTCGAATGAAAATTTTGCTTCTTTTTTAATCACAGAGAAAAATTGAACAAGGAGATATCCGTGTTAATAGATAATAGAATAGATATAAATTACAAAAGAGGTAATCCAGATGGTAAATTAATTTGTTCTTGTTCTAGTAATAACTTGAAATATTCAGAAGATGCACAAAGGATACTGGAAATCCTACTATCATAGAAAATTGAGGAAGACTACGAATAAAAAGAACTAATCTCCAGTTCCTAATCTAAGAGGACCGACCGAGGTAGTGAAAATGCTACAGCGTATCTTAACCGATTACCTCTAGGTCGCTCTTTACTTAGAAACTTCTTTAACCCTAGAATTGAAAATTTAATTTCGATTAAGTTTCGTTTCACTATCTTATACCGTAAATATACAAACGTAATGTATAAGGAAGCAGGAATTCCATCAGACAGAGTCTGCATAGAGTTCATCCAAGATATTAACGATCCTAACAACGCGAGATGATTTTTCTTTTTTTATCTAAAATCACGTCTAAGCAAAATTCAACGTTCCATAACCGAGATAAAGAAATATAGAAAATTGCCTAACAACGATCATGGGATCGGGATATCCAACTTCTTCGTAAGACTATGGTTTCTGTTACAAACCCAGGGACTAATTTTAAACGACGTCAGTCAGACCCGCGATGCACACGAGCGATACGACATCGTCGTGACACGCTCTGCAATTCACTAGATTTATGATCGTAGTAATTCAATGCACACAGAAGCGGATAATTCGTCAACGTGATCCGTTCGAAACGTAAGGCTACCGAACGGTATGGCGTCGCCTCTACAAAATCGCAACCGCTTCGCGTCGGTTGCATCGAGGCCTTGCGATTCGCGCGATTACCTTTCGATCTGTTTGCCAACTCGCCCACCTATTCGAGCTGCTGGTTTCGAATTATTTTGGTGCTTAAAGCCACGACCAGCCGAGAACAGAATCGTTCAGCAGCCGCATACGCTGCATTCCCTCAAACGTGGAAACGCGCTGTGCGTACGCGGTTTTACCAAATCCCACGATTCACGTTTCACCGCGACGAATTTTGGTATCGATACGCCAGCTCGAACGGAATCCTCGTGTACTCTATCGTTTCACGCGTGGAAAATCCAGGGAATGTACGAACGGTCGATTGGCATTTCGAGCATCGCGTTCGATTATTCCACTTTGTTCGGAAGCTTTAAATGTTGTACCGAGGATCGTTGGTATGGAGGACTGATGTCCTCACGATCGCTTTTCTCTAATTGCGAAGGGGGTACGTGTTGTTTTATGAGAGGAAAATTTGGAGAATGTTGGAATACAGCATTAGCATCATCGGTATGTGCAATTCGTTTTCCACTATTCTGGTTTCCAATGAATCGTACTGCATGTGCCGAAGGATGCATTGTTTCGTTGGCTGATTTTTTACTGGTAATAGAGCGCTTATTTTACGAAGAATTTGCAAATTTTCGTACAAGCGAGTGTTAATAAAGAAAAATGAAGGAAACGTAACTGTGGAATGCTTGACATTAATATTACATATAGGAAAAAGATATGGATCAGACAAAGTGATGGAAGACGTACGTTAGCAGACTCTGAACAAGTTATTATCAGCATTTTCAACTTTCACAAATTGAAGCTATCATTAATCGACAAAAATTCAGTGACGTAACATTAAATAAGACGTCTTCGTAAAAAAAAAAACTCCGACTAACGGAATTTCGGAAAATAAAAACCGATTCATAGAAGGAAACGATTAAAGTACCAAGAGAAGAAAAAATTGCTTAACAAAAGAATTTCCATGTTAAAAATAACCGTGAAACGAAAGAAATGATCATGAATCAGAAAATAAAACGAGATAAAAGATAACGTAAAATGTTCGAGACACCCATTACCAAGAAACCACGATTAAACAAGAAGATTAAATCTGAAACGTAAATTCGAGCTAAAGGTATTTAATTACATTCCATACGGCGATGGCCGTTTCGCGTGCGGAGGCCAAAACAGTGCAGTGATCCACTGTTGAACGAAAACTCGTAGGTGGCCGCGTCATCTGTACATTTATAGAGTGGAATCGATCGACAGGAATGCACGTTACAGCGATTACATCACGTATGCAAAAACGCGGAGGAGATAGCAGTCTCTTAGCCGCGAATTTAGGCAATTACGTGAAATTGTTTTCCATAAATGATTACTACGATGAAACGTTTAATATTTTCGTGTGATATCCATGTAACTTGATAACCTGACCACCCAAAACGTGGAGTAGGATGTTTCAAAAATTTCACTGATTCTAGACATGGCAACGCATCGAGGAAAAGGGAAATTTTTAATTCTTTTTAGCAAAAATTAATCGACCCTAAACGTTTGGAAAAAATCAAACAATCGAGATACGATGGAAATTCTACGTTGCAAAACACGTTGAAAATTTAAAGAAAATGGGATACGTAGATCGGAAGATTTCGCAGCGAGCAAGTCAAGTAACATAGTTTCCAAAAGATCTGAGCCTGAACGCGTCTGTAACTTCGTCAGGAATTTGAACTCTGATAAATCATTTTAGCGCAATTTCTATGGACTAAAAAGTTGGAATTTTTGAAACTATTAGGCTGGTGTACCCCCTTAAAATGTCTTTCGGTGTTCAACGACGCATCGCATCACATTCGTGAATGGTACCTCGCTTTCGAGCGAATAAATGACGATGAAGCAGCGAGCAGTCGTCGACGACGCGACCATGCGTTCGCCAGTCCTTTCAGAAACTTCTTTGACCTTTCCTTTCGCGCTGCATGTTCACTCACGGCGAAACATGAAAGGGAACATCAATCGGAGCTGCCTTTTGTTCATAAACTCGCGCCACGCTTTGTTGCTGCGTCTCGTTAAGCCTTGATGACACTGTTAATGACTTTACAGAAGAAGAACGAGGGGAAAGAGTGGTAGCCGTAATGCCAAGAGTTTTGCACAAGGTATTATTTTCAAAGGTATCGCGTCGTACGGTCGTTTTATTTAACTTGTGGCAAACATTGATATTCCATTGGGATCGTTATTCCAAGATCGATACTCTATCCGATTCAGTTGGCAAAGTTTCGATGATTTTGATGACCGTCCTTACGTATTACCTTCTTACTTGTCATATACATATTTGGTGACTTTGGAATAAAATTTGGATGCTATTTGTTATGGATTTTTGATAAAAAAATTTGATAAAGAAAGACGATGAATCGGAACGAATGTCAGCCTTTGTTGGAAATTAAATAGCAGGGTTTCAGAAGAAAATTGTAAGTCGGTCGTTAAAAAAGGTGTAGCTTCCCAACGAAATATACATAAATAGTTCGTCGGTTATTTCATTATTTGCGTAACTTTTCTTCCGACGAGAAACTGAATACTTTAGAAGACACGGTGTTTGTATCCATTTATTTGATTAAATGTTAATTTTCCGGAGTTACATCGTCTTTGTTGGTAATTGAAGTTGATAAATGCTGACAGGAAATAGTTAGACGAAAAAGCTATCGAGTTTTGGCTGAATTCCATTCCATCGAATCGAATGATTAAATTAGATGCCAGAAAGACGATACTTGCACTCTAAATGGAATTATAATTGGAATTTTTGTTGCTTCGTTTCGCTCCGCTATTTCCGCGAATTCAGAAAAGATAAAAATAAGCTTTCACGTATCACGAGGCATCGTTCGTTCCTTGAAATAACTACACCTCCGAGACCATTGTGCGTATTTTTACACTCAACGCACACTCCATTTAATACAGCGGCAGTTTCTTTGTAACGGAGAATTAAATCTCTACGCTCGGACTTCCGATTATGTTTTAACCTTCTTGAAAATGAACCTTAATAGCCGTCAACGGTAGTAGTACACCGTAGAAATCTCACAGTTAATCTAACTTGACTTACGAAATAATTTAGTCAATAATTCGCAAATATTACGAAATAATTTACACGATAATACGTACGATAATATTCTCCTGAAATAACGTAAGATAGAAAAATGAAAAAATACACCACGGTTCACGAGAGCAAAACAAGAGAGCCGTTAAAAGCGTCTATGAGCAATTTCCTCCAGCCATGAAGCATTACGTACTCGACAAACTTAACGAGAAACTAACTGAAAGTTACGACGGGTCGTGTTTTAGCATCGAGAAAATCACGGGCTAATTGAACTGAACTTTTCTGACAATTTCGTCGACGAGAACGGGTCTTGAAGCGTCTCCAGGCGAATGCCATAAGCTCGAGCTTCTTACGCGAATCAAAAACACCAAGACGAAGTAAAGAAAAAGCAACAACGATAAGATAAATAAATAAACGAAAAAGAAAATTAGCGAAAGGGAAGAAATAAGAGACACGCTTGAAGCGGAGTAAAAATAAAGTTCTTTTGGACGTACAGTTCACGTTTGACCCGAATAACGCAATTTGGAAATAAGTTCAATGGAGAGAGAGAGGAGGGGCTTCGCGATAGACGCGATGTATCCTGGATCGAACGACGATGAGAGTGGCTTTCACTGTTCCGCCGATGTCAGGTGCATATAAGCACGAATAAAAAATGTAAGTGAAAAGAAGATAAAAAACGAGGAAACGAGAAAGATAAAAGCGGCATCTTCGGCTTTTTAGGCAAAGACAAGACGACGGCCACTTTGGACGCTAACAGTGCGCCCTGAATATTCTACTAATTTTACTAGTTACGATCTAATTTTTACTCTTGGTCGTTAATTATCAATTAATATCGTTAACAACCACGTGGAATTATCAGAACAGTCGAAACGACGAATTCCAGTAGTTCTTCGTAGAGATTTTACGAATTTACTACAGTGGATTTTTGGCAATTTCTACGATTTTCTACAAACTATGTGAAGGAAGACTTGTGTTTAGCCTTGTAGCATTTATCTTGTCTTACCTTTGATTTCTACTTCTCTATGGATAAATGGCGATCTTCTGAGATCAGAGTAAAACACGTGAAATATGAGAGAAACAGAAAGAAAGATTCGTCATCTGATTCATTGATTCTATGCAGTTTTATCGGTGCATTTCTAGCGTGATATTTAATCGTTTCTAACTTGAAAATTAAATCTCAAACGACATTTCTGTACGCGGACTTCTTTCATTGTTTCGATATCTGAATTCCATCCTATCAATATCCTGCGCATATTTTGGCGTACGCTATACTTCTACTATATTTGCCTCGTCTTTTAATTCAATTTTGTTTAACAGTAGCAGAGACCAACCTTCAACATCCTGTCGGTCATTCGTCACGAAATGAAACTACCGGTTCTCTATCGATCTACAGTCTACAGTCTAAACACAGCTTAGATCCGGAAGCTAAAAGAACGAGAGAAAATTCTCGTTTCATCGCGAGGCGGCTTAGAACCGAGTCAAAGGCACCATGGGTAGCACGTAACGCAATTGAATAACGAAAACTCGATGAAATACGAAGGCACGTGGTACTGCGTAGGTCTCGCTCGCGCGTAGCTTTATCTCGCACGAGACAACGTACGTGCTCGCGAGTCGCCCGTATGAAATAAGAGAGCTGAGAGGCTTCTACGCTTTCTGCCGCGTTATAAATTCACGCGTGTCATCATACGCACAGGTGAATCGTGTACGGTGGATTTTTCTCTTTCTCGATCCATTTTGTCACGGTGAACGCTAGAGACCTTGATGTCTTAGGTAAAATCATGCTTTCGCGTAGCTATTCTTGGAAGAAGTTAGAAGCCTGAGCACAGCTTACAAGCTATGCGTTCAAAGAATTCAACTGTGATTAATAAAATATTGAAATATCTATGGAAAAATACAGCCGATGTCGAAAGAGCAATTAATCTGTGGAAAAATGGAACGAGTCACGAATGTTAAAAATATCCCCCGGCAGATTTTAACGTAATCAGAATTTTAACGAACATTTAAAAAGTGAATGGTATCTAACTTTCTTCTCCAAAAACGACATTGACAACGCAATAATCTCGAAGAACAACCTCTGGAATACTATATTTATGGTGAAAATACACCAAGTATGAGGTCATGGCGTCAATGCCCCGCATAATCGACAATTTTCTCCTCTTCTACTTGATTTCCGTTCCTGAGAACGAAATCGTCTATCTATTTGGAAACTTTCGAGGCTGGTTGGAGAACGTATAGAATGTTAATTTTCGACGTCTAAAAGAGAACATCTTTTACAGTTTAAGTTTCGTTGATCCTTCCTTACGCTTTTAAACCATTTTTTTAAGACATTTTCTACGTAGATTATATTACAAAAATTGTTCTGCTGTTGGAGATTGTATTAATAAAAATTATTTATAGACGATCAGTGGCGAAAGGATCTTTCGCTTAAATTAACTGCCTAATTCCACGTACAAAGGCTTCTTAGCCTTATCTTCGACTAATCCTGTTTTGATATTAAGCTCTAGACTTTAAATTTTGAACTTAGATTCTAGCAGTACCCTTCCTCGATGTCCCATTTGAATTTAAAAACAAATATCCCAGAACTATTAATTCTGCTTTAATTTTAGCACAGCCGAATATCAGAAGAATGGTAGGGGACAGAATGGACACAAAGAAATTGTTAACGACGTCGAGAAACGCTAGGTAGACGATAGGATTTCTGAAACACACGAATTTGTCAAACAAAATCTAAAATACTAAAGACGTGGGCGCGGTTGATTGGCCACATTAAAATCACAAGAATAAAGAAAGTTATCATTTCTATATCAAATTATGTACTGCGTATTTAAAAAAGCAAATTTATTCTCGGACGACCAAAATCGTTTGAAAGATCGAAAAAATGTTACCTCTGGTTATTTTCGTACGTTTTTAGATTCGCGAAATCATGCGAAAGAATTAGCAATAAAACGTCTAGTTTCAAGACCGTCGTGTCTCGCGCGAACAAACAAGGAAAAAAGAAAAGGCGATATACGTAATAGCCAATCGGTGATCAGGCGTCCCTGACTGAGGATGAAACGACATTTGGCACAAGGTCGGTCGTGTATAAGTTGCACGTTCGTTTCTTTTTCGCTGCGTGTAGCACACGTGAGGCAAAAGCGCGCACGCTTTTACTTAACGTTCCACGATGACTTCATCGTCGCGCGTTTTCGCGCCTCCTTTCTACGTTTCCCCGCTCGAAATCTCTCGGCTTCGATCGAAACGCGCGTTACGTCTGTAATTAACGTTAAGCTTCGTTTTCACTGGCGCGACGCGTCGCACGTCGACGCGACAACGTTCATCGAATCCTCGAATTCGGTTTCTCTATTTTCGAATCACACTCATAGGTGGATGTCGTCGTTACGAACGTAGAAAATAGATTTTAGTGAGAAGAATCCGTTCGAAAAGAAAGAAAGAGGTCAACGTCGTCGAGTTGACGAGACCTTTTTGGTTGATTAAAGCGTCTCCCGTGAAATTTCCATGCAAACGCGTACATACGTTTTCAAAGAATTGTGCTATCTTTTTTTACGAAACAAACTTCTTCGTATTTGGAGAAATAAGAATATCGTCGTCTTCGTTTCCGTGTATAATCGACTACAATCTCGATACAATAAAAGAATACGACTGGAATATTTATTTGTTTAAGGAGATCGCTGTTCCTCTTGAAATCTCAATATAAACGAAATTTTTACGCGAGTAGTAGAGGCTTTATCGAGTCGATTTAAAAAATTATTTTACTACGAGGTAATATTCTCAAAAGGACGAATAAAGAAGTTTGATTTATATGAGATTTAATAATTGAAAAAATAGTTACTTTCAATCTGCAATTTTCCGATTCTTTACGTTTCTCGTTCTTAATTGCGACCTTAAAAAGGCTAGTTTCTATCGCTTCTCTTCTAGCAATAAATATTGCGCACATCGCCTGAACAAGAATTAATTACTTGGAAATAAAATCGACGCTACGATCGAAAAATGTTTTTTTTCCTAAGAACGAAATATTATACGTATGCTTGTTCGCGATTGTTCAACGTGGAAATGGAAACGCGCCCTTAAGCGTTAGTTAAATCAGTTTCGTGCGCGCATGCGCATCGCGCTGCAGAAAATGAATCGCGCCAAGTGAAAGTAACGCTGTGTAAATACATAGATACGCGTACATGTAAAACGCCGAGTTGCCGATGGCCCGTACTTGTACCCCCACCATCGGCAATGACGTTTGATAGCGTCGTTCTAATTTCAACCTGTCTCTTATCGCTTCCACGATAAAATTAAATTCACTGTCAAACGAGTAAAACCGTTTACAAGAGTACAGCTAAGGAAAGAACATTCTATCGTACAAATTTTTATGCTAACAGACTGTATTACGCGTCAAGAATTATCGAGCACCAAAATTCAATGCATTTATTACGTAACAGTCGTGGAAACGTTAAATTCGAAATCTACGCTGCTATCTCTTTGTCGCGGAGCGTACATATTGAACTTGATCCAATCGCCGGATATTACCTCGCACGCGCGCGTAATCGAACGATCGAAGGCAGAGAAATGATACAATCGGAGACAGAGAGCGTCGTGGTACACTTGAAAGTACATACGCGAATTAAATCGCGTTAAGTGAAAGCGAGCGTTACGACACGCGACATATAAAATTCGTCGCCAAGTTAAGGATTTAAGGAAGTCCCGGGTAACGTGGCTGCTTTCACGTCTAATTTATAAATATCACGTCTGACTCTCCAACGAATCTCATTACCCGCCTTCGTTTCGTTTCCTGTCTTTTCTTTTTTCTTCGTTCTCCTCTCCTTTTGGAAAAACGTAAACAAGCCAACGACGAAAACTTTCAACACGCCAACTAAACGAAAATCAATCAAAATTAAAAATAACCGATACGATTACGATATTTCGTTTGATTCTGATGTTCAAGGACAACTCAAGGTCGCCATGTTACAGACCCCAACAGAATTTCTCTTTTTATCGGCTTACGATCTTTAGTAGCATTTAAAATAAAACTGTGCTAACCTCGGGAATGTACTAGCCCCAATGTCACTCGTCTCACTCGATATCTTAGGAAATATAAGATATACAAAAATTAAATGACATCTACTCGACCACGAGTCTCTTCAAATACGACGTAATCCGTTTAAAACATCTTTTTTACACGACCATAAGGCGACGAGTTACATTAAATGTAACTTTTACCGACTCAGCCTGTACAGTTAGATACGCGTGTTCGTAATCGATTACGTTTTATGTAAAAAAATAATTCACATATTTCGCACGTAAAATTTCATAAAATACGTATTTTAACCATATCTGTCCGTATGCTTATATATTTCGTCAAACGTGCACGTAACGAATCTGACTCAAACCATAAGGAGCTAAATACGACATAGCAAACGTATTAAAATGATATTTGGCTGCTGGCGCTATGGTAGGCGTTAATGTGACCGACTTACGAAGCCCTTTAGGGGAGGTTTACACGAGCGACAGCTTGCCGGTACAACTTGATCACGGGATGACAACCGACCACGAATGATCCGACCGTTAGGAGAATCGCGTTAGACGTAAAGGTTTGTTTCTATGGGTGCACTCGGCGGTGCAACATCCCGATATACGAGACTCTAGCGGTTTTAACGAGGACGTTTCAAAAAGACGACACTATGCCAGAGAAAGGTGACGCGATCATCTTTGCGATCCTCTTGCGTAACTCTCGCGATAAATCGAAACCGTAAACCCTCGCTAAACGTTGTTCGTCTTTACGAACGTCGACCATTGATTATGCAAGAAGGAAGCTTAAGAATCAAGGGTGGAAAAGCGGCAGAAAGATCGAGATAGGAACGTTTGAAATTATTCGTCGACGAATTCATGGTCGTTCGATGTACAATACGACGATTGTGCGAACTTCCTTTCGTGTAAATCGATCTTTATTACCGGAAATAAAAATGTTTACTCGTTTCATTTTAAAGAAACATCGGGAGTTTAATGAATTATTTGATTTCTAAAGATCTAATCGCCCTGGACGGATTATTTAAAAAATTGCTTGATATTTCATTTTCTCCGCGTCTTTAATTTCTCTTTCAATTATTCGTTATTGTAGATATATAGATATAGAGATCAGTGTGTGTACACTGATTGCGAAATTAAGAAGCGTTAAGAAGCTGAAATTAATCAATTTGACTTCTACGTGGCTTATATAAGCAGTAATTACGAAGTATTTTATTATTTTGTTGATGTTTATATCGATGCTATTAACTAGGTCGGGCTATAATTCCAGTAATGATGATTTCGAAATATGTTAAAGTATCTTCGAAGAGAAAAGGAAGTGTCGAGAAAATGAAAGATTGTACTTTAAAGTTCTATCGAATTTACGTAACGTTCAAGATATGGTCGATTTATAAAATCTTAATAACGAGATCTTTGTACTAAGAGCAATGCATAGTATCCTTTTAACGAACGAGCATACGTATGCAGGAAGAAAAGAAAAGCAAAAGTTTCACTTTTCTTCATAACTGAGCCAATACCTTATCCATAAAAATCAGCCTTAAACTCAAACTTATTTCCGATATGCGTTAAAACAATCTCATGTCTTAAGAACTGTTATGTTACACCTCGTCGAGCTAACACATACGTGTACAATCCATTTTGTATGCTTCCGCTATTAAGATTGTATGAAATTATTTACCTGTGATCGTACAACGATCACCGAAAATCATTTTCTTACTATCTTGGAAATAACACAAATTTCAGAAAAATTCTCAGAAATTTGATTTCGACGATGTTTCAATTATTTGATACCGGAATTTATTTTTTGGATGATAATAAAATCGCATTATTTGTTAAATAATAATCGCATCGATATATTCACTAAAATTTAATTTTTCTCTTGTTTTCCTAAATAACTATGTTCTATATTTATTAAAAGGATATTTGAACGATAATCATACGTCGCTACAAACATCACAATCGCCAAAAGATTCGATGATAATCTATCAGCATTCTACGGAATATTCTTCGTCTCAATAACAATCATAGTTAATAACTGATTACGTCTATACGATACAAAGCCATAAAACAGAAGAAACGAGAAGACCCATAATCACCATCTCTGTTCTAACTCCACGGTAACTCGTTAAAAAAAAAACCAAGGCGAACATTTTCTCCTTTCGTTCCATTCGCCTTGCGCCACACGCTAACTAATTACTAACTATCGCTAGAACCTCCGATACTGAACCGTGGTTTCGTGAAAACCACCGTGTTACCCGTTTTCTTCCTCGTCTCTTTTTTTCATCAACCGCGAATTCCTAAAGCTGCGTCCTCGCCGAAGCAACAACCAGAAACTGTTGTTCGTTCCCTCCTGTTGCCACATGCTCGGAACACTACACAGCAAATATCAACTTCTAGAAAAGAAACATTATCTTGTCCACGGTGAAGCAACACGATTAGAGAAACATTCGGATTTTGTTCTGGTTTCGAAGCGACTTCTCTTCTCGACAACAAACAGTCTACACGCAAACACGTTATGAAACAATCAGGAAAATTTGTTCGTTGTGGCGAGTTGCTGCCATATGTTTCTCGTTTATCCTTGATCTTTACCACTTCGAACGGAAATTGGTAGCCAACAGCAACTTTTGTTACTATGTAGCAAGAGAAACGCGTATAGCAACATTTTGACGAAAACATGGAACACGAAAATGAAGCTGTTCCTTGGCGTCGTTTCCACGAGACGCGACTATAATCCATCAAAGACGAACATCGCGTTGATGACAGCGTTTCGTTTGAAATCTCTGTTTAGACGTTTCACATAATCGAGTTGTATCAACCAGTTAGCTGTTTTTGACGAGTATAGCCGTCATCGCTTACTTTTTGCGACACATTTTACGTACAGTAGATTTTTCAAAGTTTTCGAACAGCTAACTCGTTAAATTCGTATCGTGACTGTAAGAAAT
Organism: Bombus breviceps; assembly: GCA_014825925.1. Lineage (NCBI taxonomy): Eukaryota > Metazoa > Arthropoda > Insecta > Hymenoptera > Apidae > Bombus > Bombus breviceps. Next base: position 2,150,773 of record CM026184.1, on the reverse strand, counting down.
GTGACTTTCAATGCGATATCGTGTCAATGGACAGTTCTTGCTGAGTTAATTGCGGTGCCGTGGATCGTTTCCTCGCGTTGCCAACGAACAAGGATCGATCGGCGATGAATTGAAGCCGTGGGGAAGGTTCGTTTCGCGTGTCGCAATCGCGGCCGAGTTGCGAAACGCCACAGAGAAACGTCGAAATTCCGTGAACGCGGCTTTAATAAACCGATAACACCGATGAACAGCGGTCGAGGAGTTTCTAATTGCTCGCGCCTCGATCTGGGGCTACCGTTGCGTAATCGTCAGCGCGCGGATAGCTCGCGATCGGTTGCGAAATTTTTTACGTTAAAAAGTTCACGACGAGCTGGAATGCGCCGCGGATCGTTAAAAAGGTGTATTCGCTCGGCTTGAACGTTTTCGACGATTAACGCGGCTTAGAAAGCATCAACCGTTGCACGTCGTTTACGGATTCGCAAGTCGCTTGTATAACACTCTGCGAAACATCTGTTACGGCTTTAGTTGCCGATCAGTTACCAAACGAGAATGATCCGTCGTTTCGCGAATGGACGTACGAACGTACTGGATACGAAAATTAATTTGCTGCTTTTTTTCAGGTAGATCTATCGCCTTTATAAGTTCGCAGTTTGAATTGGTATTTTACGTAGAAAAGAGAAAGTTGGCGATAAGATTTCGAATCGCGAGAGAGTAATGGCTGGATGATTTGACATTGACGTGGATGATGATAATAATAGAATATACGTATTACGACCATCTCTTACGATCAAATCTGCTTACGTCCTGCATTAAGAGGTATACGACTAAATACTAATAGTTAAACGTTAAACATATGTTTTTCTGGAAACTGATACGATTTTCTAGTGAATCCAGATACGATTATGTATTGTGTTCGAAATATAATAGAAATTGATAAACTGAGTTCACAAATATATATATAATAGCTACCTAAAGAAGACGGATAACACAGAATTTTACTATCGTATTGGTAATTTGTTGTAATCTAGTAACAGTTGGCTAACGACGCAAGAAAAAGATTTTTAAAAGCGAAACTAGATTCTGTTAATGCTTTGCTAATTTGCTGTCGCTGTAATTACATACCCAACAGATAATAAATATACAGATAATTCTCAGAGGCTATAAACAGCATTAAAGTGAGAGTCTATAAAGTTCACAGTGAGAGTTTAGAGAGTCCTAATGAATAAACTGCTACTTACACGATTAGAACTTGCTATAATCTTATTCGTTACTACCTTATTACCAGCGATTAAAACACGTTTTATCCATTTTATCCATTCGATAATATAATCTTCGTGTAAATAAACCATCCACGCGCTATATGAACTTGAATGTTTGAAAACGCAGATATAAATCCGACAGTTACCAAAATCCTCGACAGCTTACAAATTATACATGGACTTTTCGACAGGCTTAGACATAACAAATTAGTATTCCCTCGGTGAAAAGGACCTAGACCCAGTATCGGCCGTGGAATTGCCTAATACAACGTCGTACGGCAAGTAACGCACGGAATTGGGTTAGAAAGTGGCTGAAAGAGCGTTCGAGAGCAACGAAAAAGTATTTGTCGAAAGAGGATTGGATAAGTAGAGGAACACTAGCGTTAAATGGGACGAAAAACGGTACGATTAAGCGGAAAACGAACAGCTCTGTTTCTTCCATTTCTCCTTTCGATACCTTGTGGTCGAACGAGTGTAGAGATTGCGTAATTGCTGGTGAGATTGGTCATCGACGAAACAGTCGAATCGAACGTAAGCGTTGTATATTCAATAAATTGCATTCGATTATATACGGATTATGGCATATATCGGATATATTTATAAGAGTTTGAACACAAACATGCCAATTTTATGAGCATTTTTATCGTCTACTATTTTTGGTACCAGAATACGGACGATTTTATGCAAATTTATATTTTAATGAAGATAACCGAGGAATAAGGAAATGTATCAGTTAAATTATTGGGGTATTATTCTTCTCATATTTTATGTATCTTCGCCTATTTCGTGCAATTCGTATTTTATGCACATGCAAATTACTCACTTACAGTCTATTTATTACATAAAACATTTCATTTGTTTGATTAATATAATAAATATTACACCGAAGTCACCAGACACGAGCTTTAATACCGGAGCTAGCAGAGCGGGTAAAACTGTTTATGTAATTGTTCATTTTTTTTTAGGAACTTCATAAATATTCAATGCTCTAGTCTTGGTAACTCGAATAATTTTTTGCACGAAATACGCACATGGATAACAGTGTATTACATAGCTTCTCGTATAGATACTCTTTATTTCGATTTATTCGATGAATGTCTCGTACTTCAGTTATCGGTAATTGTAGCGTTGAATTTGTACTCTGTTTCTCGAAATAATATTAGTTTACATAAAAAGATCCACGTCTATAGCCCATCTTATACTGAAACGTGACGTTGCATGAATTTTCTTTGAAAATTCTCCCAGCAACGCTCGGTTAATTAATAATTAATACGATTGCCAATGAACCAAGGTTCCTGGAATTTTAGACAATTTCATAGGCAAACCCTTTTCAAGTCCGTGTAATATTTTTCTACTTTACGATCATCGTGCCATTTACGGATATCGTATCGTGCAACTTCACGTTATTGCGTGTAGATATTCATAAGAGGGAAATGATCTCTCGTCTGCGATTTCATTTTCATCTCTGATTTCAAACAATATTCGCAAAGACTACGTTCAGTTAATATTATAAGCCACCTACCACGGCTCGAAAGAGGATTATCGCGTATTCAGCGTTTCGAAAGTTTGCCAATGTTCTTCGGTTAATGCCTGACGAAATTTGCTCGAAAGGATTTGCGTCTCTAATAGACTCCCTAATGAAACACAAAGCCGACTTAATTCCACGTTATCCCGTTTAACTGCTTCCTTTTTCTTTCTTCTTTTCTTTTCTCTTCGCGAGTAAAACTACACGAAGAATGGTCTTTTGTAAATTAGTTAAAAGAGACCGTTTAAAGATCGTAATCGTCTTTGAGGAATGCGAATAATAAAACTGATGTAGGAAAAATCTATCTAGGAAACGGGAATAATGTCTGATATAAACGGAGGAACTAGATCTTATATATGTTAACGATATTCACAGATAATGAAACAGATTGTGAATACAAGAACTACGTTTATTAAAACCTGTTCACATTTACATCCTCTTCGAATGCAGAGAAAAGGCGAGGGTCAAGTCACAATTGACGTTTCGTATCTATTTAGACTCAGACGCGAGAACTAAGTTATTCTAGATCTAAAATTAATTCTCCGTTACAAACAATTTCTCTAATCCTTGTTAGCCAAAAATTAACCGCCAACGTTTCTTTTTTACTGCTTATTAATCTAAAATTAACGTTCTATAACTAAAATTTTGTTTGCTTGTAAAATGAAAAAGAAAAAGAAGAATTATAGTTTCTTACAACTTTTAACTTTAATGCAAAATCTAAAAAGCTAACAATTATTATAAAATTCTAAGTCGCCAATAAAACAATATATCAAAAAGTCTATGTGACAGTCTAATCGCAATGAAAGAAAATAAAAAGAATATAAAATGTAAAGAGTATATACATAATATACGTATATATACATCTAAATGCATAGCTTTCAAGTCACATGGCGTGATAAAGAGTTAAACGCGACATTTGACAATCGACGATCACTTTGACATGTTCATGACGATAGCCGCTCATCACAGACTCCTATAACCTTTCAGCATCTACTCATTCTCAGACACGTTTTAAAATAAAAATCAAATTCTCCGTATTCCCATCGAGATCACGATGCACGCGCTCCATACGTGGGAACAGGACGAAAATGGAGCGAATCGCAGTGCGCGTGTGCATGGCAATCGGCGTTGCTCTCGATAATCGCGCGAGACACGGCGAGTACGAAGGATCGCCGGTCGCATGCGGAATGAAGCCGATTTGAGTACGCGGCACAATTTAGACGAGCAATCGCATCGCACTGGGCAGGGATGCGTTCGACGCGCACGCAATTTGACACGTGATCAGCGCGCACGCAGCCGTGTGCTCGATATACATATGTATGTAACTACACTGAATGTTAATTGAGCCAGCAGTCGCGTGGACTTGTTCCTAGACACTTTTCTGTTGTTTCGATTGACACACCATATTGGCATACTCCTTCTTGATTTTTAATTTTTTTCAAATTAGAAATAACAACGTTCGATGCTTCGAGTTCAAGTTCTCATTTTTGAAAAGGAAATCGATAGTGTTGCACGATACTTTACTTGTGCGCAGCTTTATAGTACCTTATTCGTACATAGACTCTTTGGTTCTATGAGAGAAGATAGGCAAATTAAAAGATATTACATCGTTGTATTTCTTTCAACATCAAACCGTTTTTTATCTTATTTATGGTATGTATATAAATGTTTGTTCCGCTCTATGAATATCTTTTGTGTATATATCTGTCCTTTTATATTTCTAGATTAAAAGAATCCCACAACGTTCTTATGCTGTGGTTTGCTGATGATCTTTCGAATCACTCGAGCTATTAATTTAAATCGAACTTTTGACACCGTTACACTCTTATAACGTATTTCTCATTTCGTTGACAGATTAAGCAACAACAGAAAAATTTGTCAAATAAAAATGCAGACACGTAGATACTGCGTATACTTCCTACAAACAGATCGGCGTTTGAGTTTCACTAGAATAGACGCAATTAATAATTAATATTTTACTCTGAAGAGGCGACAGACTTAACGATCATTGAATCGCTTCTTTATACAAGTACCGACACGATATGATATTCTAATGTACCGACATGTCGGTAAACAATCGCAAATCGTCAGAATGACGATGATAATTATATGTCGATATTACTTTGCCAACGATCTTCTACGTCGTGTATCCTATTTATCGCCAATGATTGTTCGAAAAGAACGTCATTTTCTTCCACGTATCTCACTTTTCATCTCCGCGCATTCTTACAAAAAGATGTTTCTTTAAATTACTTATCTGCCAGCCAAACACACGTGGAAGAATCAGGAAATTTTCCTTTTATAAATATCGCATCGAGTTTTTCGAACTTTTCGCTCGAGGCAATGTTAAACCACAAACATCTGGTGCAGCATCAAGCGTGTTTAAAATTCACACGAAGCCATAAAACGTGCGATTGTTTAACTCAATGAAGTAAAAAGATACACTTGTGTAATACTTTGACAATCGTTCGCGCAATGATGAGATAAGAAACAGATAAATCTGGAATAAAACACACAGCTACAGAGAAACAAGCCTGATCACGAGGAAAGAAAAGTATTAGCGACAAGGAGAAAGATTAGAGCAGCCATCAAACTTCTTTATTACGGAACTTCTGCGACTCTCAGCCGATATAAACACCTACGCGCTAGACGCACAGGTCACTTAGAGTTTACCACTGTCGTCACTTCACGCGAGCTTCGCCACGCGATCGTCTACTCCAAACAGACCGTTTACCAGCCCGTTCATCGAAGGAATCAAGATCCCTCCATGGTATTTTCGTACTTTTATCTGCAATAACAGCACCCCGTAAAACCATTCGCCAACCAGACCAAAGCTCGCCATACACCGTTCTCTTCTCCGTTCTCGGGTTATTCGTGGATCACGCGCGTATAATCTGATTCGTGTTTTCCAGTCAATGGTACATCGTCAAAAGGAGTGTTCGATGGATCTAGAGTTCGGAGGAAATTGAAAACGAATAAAGTAGAGACTCTTTGTTCGTACGAATTAAGCGGTAACGTTTCTATTTAGATTGACTTTATGTTGTAAAGTAGTCGTCATATTCGGTTAAAAAGCGTTCGGAATTTTCTTTTTTTTTTTTTTTTTTCGTAGATTCAGGAAGATTTCGATTCTTTTATTCAAAATAGAGAAACAAGGTGCGATATATTCCTGAACAAAAGATTCTATTACAACTGATGTACCATGTAGTTTTATAAATTTCAGAGAATATAACAACTGTAGGCTAAGTTGCTCATTGAATATTTTTAGTTTATTGCAATATCATTCGTTTCGTAATCCACTGACGAAATGTTACTTTACTACGCTAGTTGATCACTGTACGTACAATTCACGGACCTAATTACCAATCCGACCTTAAACAAGCAACCGTTTTATAGATTTTCGGTTAGAAACTGTATTCGTACGTTCATAAAGGTATTTTGTTTTAAATATCACTACTTCAAAGAGAAGATAGAAATTAAGCTAATAACGAGCGCCGAACGTTTGATCGGTATACGTGTAATAAACGTTTGATTGATTTTCGTTTCCTGTTGCAAATATAGCCGAAAGGGAATCGAGAGAATAACAAGGATGGCTCGAGTTGCAATTTCATTTTTGATGGTGGCGAATCGAAGTTCTGCCGTTTCGACGATCGCGACCCCGAAACGTAATCATACGGCTAAAATTTACACGCGCTGTTCCTGGAATTCGAAAAATCCGTGGACTCAAGCGGATTTGCGTCAGATGGTTGGTCGATGCATGCCGATATTTAATTCATATCGGATCGTTCGTTTGCAAATACCTTGAAAAATATTCGTATCGCGGCGAGCTAACAGAATTATATTACCGATATACAGTTATAATATATCGATCGAATCAATAAACATATTAGTTTGCACAGGCGGTATAAGGCTGTTTTATTTGCATACATATTGAATAAAACGTTGAACAAATATTATTCTTTCCTGTCGTGCATGGTCATACTTCTTTTTATTTTATTACACAAAGTACGTATATTCTGTCTGCACTTATTTTCATGCGCATACATCAATGCTCACGGTCTTCTGGGCACTCGCATATTTTTGACAGAATGCGATTTAATCATAGAGCGACCGGCAAAAACGATGTGTTGCCTGTTAATTTATTATCGCGATACGATATGATTGATTTTACAAGCCTAATACATACGCGATGAAATATTGGCTTCTGCAAGAGTAAGACGATTTTGCGATTTACAAAATATATTGTAACAAAATATATTATAACAGAACATGCCAGAAAAGTTTTTTACTCCGAGACCATCTGCAAAGTCTCTTAACGGGTTCGCGAATCATTATTGTATAATTGTAGAAAAATACTTTTTGAGAAAATCCCACTGAATCTATCATGGTTATCGAATCTTTATCGCATTATCTTGATTTACTTTGTACACGTATGCATTATACGAATTTATTTATCCATCGTGCCATACAGTTACAGAAATCGGGATTACAATCATTTTCTGACCATTCGCTTTCACTGGATCGTTAGATCCACAAATTGCCGCTCTTTCCAGCGCATTTGTAAATCGTTTCACCTCGGTAGAACATTATCGCATGCAGCGATCATTTTCCTCACGCATAAGTGGCAATTAAATTAAAAAGAAAAGAGACTGAAATCACGTAAACGTGATGGCAGCCGACAACAAATGTCGGAGCGAAATTACGTTTACGCGACAGCGGCCGTCAAAGTGTTAAACATACATCAGCTAAGAACGGTTTTTATAAACCTATTCAGAAATTGCAGCGGTTGAGTCACGTACCTATTGAATTTTAACCATGTACCATTGGTCAGTCTTTAAGCAAATAATTAAAATTTATTACTTCTTGCTTTCCGCTACTAGTTTTTCGCTAATTTATACATTTTACTAAACATTCGTTTACCGCTGTAATGTATTCACAATGGGGAAAACAAATGATCAAAAGCGTAAGAACGCCTTGATGGATGGGACGATTGTTCTATCAGCGACACGATTTTTGCAGAAACATCATTTTCCATCATCGAACCTAATTTTCTCCTCTGTCTTATTTCTCTTTTCGTTGATACTCTTGCGTTAAGTGACTGCTCGTGGAGACCAGATAACAAGCCAAATGTCACCGAAGAAGAAGAAGCTTGTTTTAGACGATTGATTTACTTCGCGTGTTATCCAACCGCATCGCAACGACGCGATAAGAAATCGTAAATGGAAGTGGTGAATTTTTGATATTTCCATTAGAACACCCTGTCCTTCCAACGTAGTATTCGATTCCTTGTATATCGACAGTAACGAGTGTTATTCAAAGCTTAACGCGAGATCATCCATTCTCTCGCCTACGTATCATTCGACGTATTACGTACGCGTTTCGTAACTTTTATTTTTGGATTTCGAAATCTCATATGCCTTAACTGTACTTTTCTTAAATACTATCTTATTTATTTTTCATTCGTGAATTTCACGTGCAGATTTATCCATCGAAGAGATTACGGTACGATTGTTTAAAATGGGACCATCTTGCAAACACATCTATCACTTTGTAATGGATTGTAATTTCTATGAATTAATCTGATTTACACATGATGGAAGAGATACAACGAGATTATAAAGCGAAACATCGAGCGAACACATTGATCGATCTGGTCATGTACGAAATTGTTGAAAATGACAACGCGAGTTCGTGCTCGTCATCCATATGCAGATGCGCTAGTTACAAGAAATAGCAACTGGAAGATAGTTCTGGTTACAATCGATAGATTTAATCGACAGGTTTAAGATGTTCTCTTGTTTTTATCCCTAGTCCATGTAAGAGTGTGCAATAGAGGTTTTCTTGGCTCAGAACGGTGTGATAAATTTATCCATCGAATAAAATAATAGCTACTGTGATCCTACCTCTGAGTAAAGAAACAACAACAGAAATAATATTCGAAAGTATCATTTACAAAGTTCCATCAAAATAACGCTCTATCAAACCACCTTTTCCTATTTTCTAAATATTCCACGTAATTAGATACCGTGCGTATCGGTTAAAATTAACCTGCAGCTGGAAAAAAAAAAAGAAACGATCCCTCTTGTACCACTAATAACGGGCCGACGTCTTATGATCCTAACAACAACCTCGGGTGCATATTTCTGTTCAGAGTTCCCCAAACTTCTGTCTTGGCAATGAAAATCCATATCTCTTTCACGAAGATTACATTAGTCAACGTACATTTATAATCTCCAATCCCACCCAGACTATTCTCAACGCGTTTACCTTGCCACTTTAATCAAACTAATAAATAGACTGCAGACGTAGCTGCGAATTTTTGCTCTTATATGTACAACTGGAAAGAACAAAAGAAACTAAGAAGAAATATCGCAGCCAGTACCAAAATTTTCTATACCTCGTACAATTGCTCATCTCACGTAAAACCTTCGGTGCATCCTTGCACCTCTAATTTTCTACCGATGCACGAACATCCGCAGTTCGCTATATCAAAAATCGCTGTACGGTGTGGGGCTGATCTTTGAATCGCGAGGTATAATTCCTGAAGAAAGCTGCACATGTAAGCTTTCCCCGGGCAGAGCGCAACGGCGCGATTACAGACCCACTTTCGGTCAGGTTCTGTCGCGTCGGAAACCAAAACTCTCGGCCGCATAACAGATACGTAACAAGGAAGGAATTCGTACGAAAGGAGGACGCGGGGGCAAAAAGGCAGCGGAAGACGACGTGCGTAAAATTTCTCGCCACTCTGGTCGACCGTAAATTGCTCTCTTTCTCTCTTTTACTTTTCATCTGGCGGCGCGCGTGATTCACTTCGTCCCACGGCGGAAACAGAAGAACAGAGAGAGAACTCTATAAATACATAATGCGTTTTCTGACTCATCCCGGCGGATCTATCGCGATCGTTGAATGGCCCCTAAAATCGTCGGCCCCGGCTTTTCCACGCGCGTTTTTTATAACCACCAGTCGATTTTCAGTCAGTCGCGCGTCGATTGACTCGGCCACTGGACTCTTCTGCGCATCCAGTCCGTTTCGTATGGCTGCGCTCTGGAATCCGATCGACGACGACTGAATTTCCCTTTCGAGACGATCCGATTCTTTCATCGCGTCCGCGAGTTTTTTCTCCGCGTCTCCTTAAACGGTTCTGTCGCTGGTTTTGTCTAGCAGCTCTAGGCCGCTTGTCTTGCGGATAGCAAGGCGGTTGAATGTTCGGCGTTCGCAGCCATCGTATAAAACCGTATTACCTTGCTTAGTTTTAAAATGCCCCAGTTAGCCGTGTTCTTTCATTTTTGAAGGGACAGTGACTCGTTCGTTCGTATGTATGACGCGTTTCAAAAGCTTTTCGTTCGTTTCTTTAATAAGAATGAAACTCTATTCGCAGGCAAAATCGAGAAAGGGTTGATATAATCGAAGTTGGCGCGACAGAATTATTTATCGATCGTTCTTACTGTCTATAATTTTTCCTCCGAACAACGGTTCACGTTCGTATAAGTTTGAACGAATAAGAAACGAGTAAACGAAAATTCTCGTGATATTTATAATATCGCGGAGCCTTGAAACGCTTTGAAAGAGAATCTTCGAATCTCTTAACGTAGAGTACTAATGTTCCTTTACGAGTTAGCAGTTTAAATTGTAATTAAGATAAGAAGAAGACGATTCGTAGAAAACTTGTCACACGAAAAATAGATAAATTTGAATCTCCTAAGTATACGAATGACCAACACGTTGAATCATTCATAAGTCGACAATTTAAATGATTCCTTTTGTATGCGCATTCTAAATAAGCTTTGTTAGACCTCGTGTATTCGCCATTTGAAATTAACGATTACAAATCTCAATGGATTCTCGTTCGCGTACAAGGCGGGTCAAACGTTCACGTTGATCGTAATACCTATTCCTTCCAGTACAGAGGGTTGCGACACGAAATGCAATTAGGCCGATGGAGAAGTATCGGGATTGCGTCATCAAGCGAACGGTTTCAAGTCGAGAACAAGTCATTTTGCACGGTCGCCTAATTCGGCCTCGAGCGAACGCGATTTCATGACGGAGCTCGTCGATGCGCCGATTAGTGTGTCAGTAGGTTGCCAATTCCATTCGCGAGTCGACCGAATTTGGTGCTGCTTCGAGGACGGGGTTCCGCGTAGTCGCGTCACGCTACTGCGCGTTGCGATTTATATTCGCCTTTATCGATCATACTTTTTTAATCGTTCTTCTTTTCTTATTTTTTAGTTTTCACGTGAACTTCGAGTTTGTCAAATCTTTAGAACGTTCTCTTTAACTAGAGAAATTTTCTACGTAAAATTTCGACTGAAACACGTATTTAATTTCTTCTTGCTCGTGTAAGACGCTTTTAATGATATTATCGATATTTAAACGAGAGGGAGAAGGGAGAAGATGTAATGGAAATTTAAATATCTGTGCATCGTTGTCAAAGAGTTATCGGTTCGATAGCAAGAAAAATGGGAGCGTGATATGAATTTGCCTTCGCGCATACTAATAATTGTAAAAACACGTACACTGATCCTGTCATACGTTTTGATCTTCATCTTTGAAGGATTTTTGATCGTGAAATGGAATAATTCGAGGATTCGAAAGGTTCGAAGACTGAAAGTTTGAGAGCTTCGAACCTTGGAATTTTGAAATTCGGAAATTTTCCACATCGCGAGGAAAAGCTTGAGAGTTCGTAATCGCGACAGGTTGAAAATTTAACGTTTCGTAAATTTATAACTGAGAAATTCGATGGTTGGAAAACTTGGAATTTCGGAAGTTTCGTAATTTAGAAATTTGACATTTCACAAGTTTGCAATTTGGTAATTTTATACTCTGAAAACTTAGGTAAAATCTGAATATAAAAGAATAACGCGGCGGACATTAGCAGGTGACTAGTTGGGAAAACATCGATCGGATTGAATAACTTTACAGGGAGAAAATACATAATTGGTAGTCGCGTACGAATATACATGCGTCGCGTGTCAAACGACGTACGCGTAAGTTCGTGAGGTTGTCAACTCTGTTATGAGTTCGTGAAAAACTAATGAGCTGTCTTTTATAACGCAATTAGGTACGCGACTTTCCGTGACATAGTTTCCCATATTTTCTTACTGTTTTATCGCGGTATTATCGGTGTTACGTGATAACCTCTGGCAATCTGTTTAAATGAAGAATAATTACTATACAGGACTGTAAAAAGTGTGATAATGTAAGAGGAAAAGTACCTGCGTATTATTGTATTAGTATCGACATACTAATTAAATAGGTCCATGTATATTAAATTTCATATCATTTAGTAGTACTTTCATGTGACTATATGCTACGATAACGAAACGTAGAACCTGATAAAAAACGTTTAGTTGGAAAGAAAGAATATACGACGATATCTTTTGCACTCGTTGTATAAACATACAAAGATTACGTGAAATTTAAACCAATTAATTGTTACAATAGTCAATTGGTTAGTTTGGAGTCGATTGTTTTACCTTTTACATCTTTTATTCTCTTTCACTTGTATTTATTGCTTAGAAGAGACGAATATAAATGTTGTAATATTTCTGGAGTGTTATACTGCCAATTGGTATCAGAAATTATATCAAATATTGATATTTGCCGGTTGAAGTATTAATTAGCAAGAAACATTTTGACAACCGATCAGAAATCAGATAAGATTATCATTCGTCAATATCTTAGGATAACTAACTTACCGGCAACGTTATATTCTTCAGTAACACGTCACTAATATAAGAATCATTAACTATATCGTTAATGTCGAATATTATACACAGACTGTCTCATGGAATTGGAACAAGCAATAGCTTCGAAATGGTATTGCGTGGATCACCTTGTGCAATAACTATCTATAATTTTCTATAATTTTAGACCATTACAGAAGGTTTAACAAGATGAAATACACGATACTTCCGAACAATGAAAACTGAAATATCTTGGGAAAATTTCTTTGCATCGAATAAACGCACCTTTATCTTAATATCGCGAATGTTTGACGTCAAAGAGTATTTTTATAGGTTGTAATAATAACGAAACGATACTCAGAAAACTTTACATCCTCCCCCCTCCCCCTCCTCTTCCCGGTTTAAAATAAAACCAAACACGTACATGAGCGAATATACGCATGTGTGTGCATGACGTAAAAGATAACTGGAAAAAGTTTATCATTATCAGAATCGTTAATGAATCGATTTCTTCTTCCCTCTTCGTAGAATTTGAATCTTCGTTCCACGAATTTTAATTTTAACAGTTTGACGCGTTTGGAATCGACGCTGTCGTCTGTAACTCGCGCGCATGAATAATAATACAGCAATAGTAACGATGAACAATTTGTAAACAATGAATAATGCATATTAACCGGATAATAATAACCGAATAACATGCATTGTGCAATTTTCGCCGATTACAAGCTTTGTAACGATTTCACTCGAATCGTGCAATACAGCGGAGCGTGGCGCGTTTATTTTCCTCCATTTTGATGCGTCGCACGTGTGTTTCAAAAGTGATACAAGTCAAACAAGGTCTTTTCGGGAAAAACGTAGAACTATTTCCGAAGCAATTTTTTAAACACAGAACGTTGGCCAAAATGAATAGACTGGAGGAAACAATGGTGTCAAATATTATTTTCGTAATTTTCTATTTTCAGCCCTTTTGACACTTCTTCCTGACACTTTTGAAAATTTATATCTTTATGAAATTCATAAACATATATGGAAATATAATTTAAAAAATGAAACGTATGCAATTGTATTGTTTATCCAACATTGCACTGCATTTTGTATATTTTATATACATTGCGTATCATGTGCATTCTATCCATTTTTGCATCATCGAATTTCTCATAAATGCGTAAAAAATATTCGTACGTAATAAATATCGATCAAAATCGATAAAATGATAGAATAGAATAATCCAGACGATGGAAGAATTATTGGTATCGATGTCTTTACGGGTGAGACGCACACGATATAAATCGAATAAATTAAGCAAAATTCCCGCGGTAACGAGGAAGAAAAAGCTGAGAGCATAACGTCGTACGAAATAATAATAAGAAAGATTATCAGTGACCCGACAAGGGGTTAAAAGGATTCAACGCGTCAATCTGCCGGGGCTCTTTGCCATTCAATTTATGCCAGCCCTGGTGTCCGCCTTTTATATTTCGTTGTCGACCACATGATCGTGACGTAGACCACGAGGCCTCCTTCCCACGGATTTTGAGAAAGGGAACACCAAAATACAATAAAACGTTCGAAACTTTATGCGAATAAAATTTATTTCATAATTTATATATATTTAGTGTAAAATATTTTAATCAACGAAGACCAGAAGATAAATTTCACGATAAAGATGTTTCTGTTTTTTGAAAGAGTTATTTAATTCTATGTTATCAAAATTTTCTTTTCGTTTTATTTCGAAGCTACGCATCCATATGGTCCTCTTTGTAATTTTTAAAATATTCTTTGTCTTAATAGTTGTATTTTACATCTCTGGTTCTAGAAAACTTCAACAACTCTACCTCTTTCCATCTTTAGCTATGGTATTCAGTCTAGTCTAGTCATAGAGACAGATTTGTAGTAACAAGTGATTCAAATAATGTTATCTATTTCTTAATACTTCAAACGACGAAAGCGCTTTGTCAGATTGAAGATAATATAAAACACGTTTCTTATTTGCTTCAAATACAACATTGACTGCCAATGTCGGGAATAAAATTCTTTTCCAAAAGCATATTTATCTCCCTGTGTTTTCAAGCGTAATGGGCAAGATAAATTTACCAACGTATGGTAATATCGACTGAGTTAACGATTGTCGACCAAAATCTTCCGTTTTTAGAGCAACAAAAGTGTCGAAAGCCGCAGCTGTCGAGCTGTCGAATACGTAACTAATTTTATTGTAATTGCATTGACGTCATTAGGTGATGATAATGGAAACACATACGCAAAAAAGCAAAAAAATTTTCTCGTGCACCTGCTCCGGTCGTGGAATTATGAGAACTAAGCGTGTGTAATTAAATCTTTGAATATTGGTCACAAACGTCTGTTCGGTGACATTAAATTATTTCTATCTCGATGTTATTGATCTATTTGGTTACGTGGTTGCTGTCCGTGCTAATGAGTACGAATTATGAGAAAATTGCAAATTGTACATGATTCGATGTGCATGAACAAATAATATGTACCATGTTATACGACGAAACCACATTAAGGTATGTTATCGCATCTTAGTTAAATATACTTGTTTTTATGGAGAACGATAGCGAGACTTATTTCTCATCCCTGTCTTTCGACGCGGTCTGTCTTGCTTTTTGTAGTCGATAACGACCGATCGCGGCTCGGTCTTGTTACCATCGCCGTTCACTTCGACGTGATTTCAATTTAAAATATGATTTTTTCTTTTAATATATCATACGTCGATCCATTTCTTCATATTGCACCGAGACTATCAGTAAAATCATTTTTGTATGTGCATTTGAAGGAAATCCGTGTTCTTTGACCATGGAATTATTTATACGTAAATTGAAAGGAACTCGATTTTTCCTTTATCGCAGTCAATACAAAAATTAAGGATGTAATTTCCAAGAATCGTATCACGTTATTGGCGCAAAATCGCGGAAACGTGGAATGTTGGAAGGATATAAATATATTGCTACTTAACTTATATGAATAAGAAGAAACCACTTACAAGAAAAATAAGATAAATATCGTAACACGCGTGTGTCTGTAATTCATGTCACTAACAGCCTTAGCAGCTGACGCGACACTAATTAATAATAAATAAATAAATAAGATAATACGATCAAAGTTGAGAAATCATGGCCTTTAGAACTCAAAGTCATGATGTCTTTCATAAAATCAGCAGAAAGAAAGTCATATGAATTTTATATAATGTTGATTATAAATCTTATATCTGAATACAAATTATGTTAAACTAGAAATGGCGATGGATCGAATACAAATACCCTAACCTCCATTCGTGTGATTCAGTTCCATCAATTTTCACCATATAATTAGAAGCGCGATCAAACTTCAAATTAAATTCAATTGGTTTCTCCTTTACGTAGTTGCACGCCAAAACACGAGTAAAAATAGAAAACAGCTTAAACAGCCAAATGATATGATCCGAAGCATTCGATGAAAACGATCGTCTCGAGTTCCAAGCGGCCGTTATCGTTGTCTCTTTCTGTCCCACTATCGGAACCACTACGCGTGAACGAGAGAGTGAACCGAGCAACGAAAAGAGAAAAAGCTAACAGCACGTTCAATGGCTTTTGAAGTAGATACAGATGTATTGGTGGCAGTCTGTGCATGTAAGTTGAGTCTATGTAGGTATACGTCCTTCGTATGTCCGTGCCTGTCGCTGTTTGCCAAGCCGAGCGTAATGTTGACAAGGAAGAAGGGGAACGAATGGAGAGAAAAAGACAGACAACGGACAAGGAAAAGGATAGGGCGCAAGTTTTACGTATAGTTCCACTTGGTTACAAAAGACCATTTTCTGTCGCTTAACCGGCTTAACGTGGAGCAGTATTAAAGTTATTTAATAAGAACTACACGTTTTTTCTTTTGAATTCTGTCGCGAAACAGCTTTACCACATTAACCAGCAGACAGTACAGTTTCATGCGTTTTACCGTACGAAATAAACGATATTAAATTCGTTTCGAATGAATGCAAGTCGAAAGTCCTGACAACGAAAGAAATGAAATAAAATTACATTCGCAATGGCTACGCGAAATCTATTTACGCAAATTTCAACCGAACAAACGAAAGGTTTAAGTACACTACGGCTGTGATGGCGCGTTTGTCTCATCACTTTTACTGCGAACATTTACGTCACGAACTACAAATTCACGGTAACGTCACTATATTTTGAATAATCAACATTAATTTTACGTTTAACGTCCTCGTTGCATCGTATACGAAGTGAAAAACAAGTTTTCTTTTATGTATACTTGTAAATAATATTTATATCTATGAAAAAGCAGTTTGGAAAACAATGCTCGTAAAATGTATCGTCAAACGATGGACTGCAAACAGATGGCGTTGAATGTATCGGTATTCATTCGGCCATATTTTTACATTTGAATTCCATTCTAAATATTCGCGATGAAAAATTGTTTTACGATGAAGGGTGTACGAGTGAAATGCTTGATCATCAGAGAAACGATCCAAAATAATATTCCGAATAATGTTACAGATTCCAACATACTTTGATCGAGTGTCAAGGAACGAGTTTCTAAGTGCACGTTTCGACAGTCTTTGAGCGAATATCAACTGTCTTTTATCACAAGATAAATCGATTAATTGCTGAACGCCAATAGTAATTATTTACAATGATTACACAGGTATATACGTGTCTGTGGTTAGGAAAGTCGGAAAGTCGTGAAAAGACAATACTCGATGCAGGTGTTCCATCTATCTACATACGTATGCTGACCCTGAACATTTTGTTAAACGAATCGTCGATGTATAAGAATCACGACCATACGCACACGATATGTATGCATATGTGTGCGTGCATATCGCGCAGACGTCGGGTCATTTAAAGAGGGAGACGGAGAGAAAGGAGAAGGGAGAAAGAAAACAAGATAGAAGAACATAGAGGTAAGTATGGTGCCAAGGTAAAGAAAGTGAATTTCCGTTTTCTCAACGTTCCCTAGAAGGCCTCGGCGAGCCGGAAGTAATTACGATCGGATTTCTCGTGGTTCCCTGCTTTTGCTAAACGAGCCAGAGAAAACTCTGTGGCCACACTGCAGCACACATATAGCGGTATAACATCTATCACGCATAACGACCGTCGGGCAATCGTTCCCCGATATACCTCTTCACGCCGATTCCGTCTTATTTGTCTATCCTCAAGCGACCTTTCCTTTCTACTGGTAAAATAAAGACACGGCCACGAGAAAGGCAGATTACGGACGGTGGTGGAGAATATGGCCACGACAAGGAGGTTAACGTCGATTAGTATTCTCGTAGACGCGTGTTTCTCCAAGAAACGATACCGTGGCAACGTTTGGCCGTGAGTAATCACGATAGAAATTTCACAATTTAATTAACGTGGTCAGGTTAAAGTATCGATTCTCCATTCTAACGATCCTATTTACGGACATTTCTTTGTCGAAAGTGAATACGAAAGGCGGAAACTGCGCCATCGAATGAAAGTTAAATAGAAGTGCATAAAAATGATGATTTTTAGAAAATATATAAATGACGAAGAAGAAAGATCAAAGATAGAGGATATAGTAATACGAGAAGACGATAGTACGTTTCCTGAAGGCTCGAGACAATCAACCTAGTAACTCGTTACTCGAAAGAAGCTGTAAATAGCGTACGAGTTCGGTCGAGAGAGTTTCTCTTCGATTTCGTTGCACCAGTGCACTAGTGCGCGGCCGCTGTAACTCGCGACAACTCATCCGCGGCAGATTATTATGTTTGTGCATTCGCGCGTGCACACAGCGATCCATCGACAGTATCGAAAGAAGAAACATGGACGCGCACATACAACAGAGGCAGGGAGATAGAAGATAGATAAATAGATAGATAGATAGATAGATAGAGAGAGAGAGAGAGAGAGAGAGAGAGAGAGAGAGGGGGAAAGAGAACCTATCCTTTGCTGTCTCTTACCCGCCCCTTCCACTTTACCAGTCTATGTTCTTATTATTATCTACGGCGCAACACCAACGTCCACGATTGCGCAACGTCTTTTATTAGCTGACTCGCAGTTAGGGCAATCACGAAATCGTCCGATCGTTTCTTCGTTTGCGCGTTCCTCCGCCATTAAAACGATCCGTAAACGTGGATCTAATGCGTCTGTTATAAATTTAACTGTCTCTCGACAATCGCGATGATGTCTAGGTCGCGATTAACTGTGTTGAGCCGAGCATTCGACATCAGGAAGTTTCTTCGAGGACAGACCTTCATCTCTCTCTCTCTCTCTCTCTCTCTCTCTCTCTCTCTCTCTCTCTCTCTCTGTTCTGCACGGCTACATACTATAGAGCTTCGAATATAATCTCCAAATCTTTTAATTTGTGACTAACTTTTACTATTAACTCACGAAAATAAGTATGCCTTCTAACAAATTAATATTCTGTTGGTTTTTGAGATAACGACCTCAGTTACATTTATGGTCGGGTAATGAACGGTTTTTGCAAGACGTAACGAGACTTTTAAGGACGTCGTGCTCGGTAGTTACTATAGCACGTAGCAAATGCAAGCTAATGCCGGAAATCCCCTATGAGTCAGTGGGTCAGTATATTTTCCATCCGGTGTTAGTGTCTCAGTTGGAGGACGCGGGAATTTTTTTCTCGTACGGGTTCACCTTGAACGCCGGACAAAAAGAAGTTGAAATCCTCGGGAGGCAGTGCTCGGAGAGAGCCTTGGAACCGATGCACACAGTCTGACGCGGCGTCTTTCCCTATCTCTCTTCCTCAGAGTGTGGAACGCTCACGCGTTCTACCAGACGTGACAAATATATGCGTATAAAACGAGATTCTAATCGTGGCAGATCTTTCCGCTTCGAAAGTATGTACTCCGCTCAGTTTCTAACCGACGTTAACGTCGTTCTCTATATACATAGATAGTCTGATCGATTGTCGATATAATTACGGAGTTTCCGAATCCATATTATATTAACCACGTGTGTATGCGTGATCGTTGACTACGATATCATGTTCGGATATATAATATTCCACATTATGTTTCAATGATCTATAGCGTAGAAGGCATGCGCATCCATGACATACATATATGTGTATGTAAGTACGTGTCTCAGCTTCTCCATTCTTGCTAAGGGGCAACGTTCTGCGCATGCGTGTCACCCATTTCTCTATGACGTTCAAACAGCCGATAATCGGACTACGTCATTTTTCTACCGGTCATCGGAATCGACGACCTACCTTAAACAACAATTCTTATGCGAGCCTTTTCCCAAGATTCCCTTCTCACTTTTCTTTCGACAGTATCGGGAGCAATAAAATACAAAGCCATTTCTTCGATAGTTTTCTCTTTCTCCACCTCTGTGCTTTGTGATAAACAATCGTATTCGGCGATTCTCGATCGCTATAGAAGGTACAAACCACTGCACGAACCTCGGAGCCAGTTCTCAAGTGGCTGATTCCACTAGCCGTCGGTCGTCTTTATATACCCACAAGGCGGCGTCACGTGATACTCCACTACCCGGTAATTCTTAGAGCGTAACTTATACGTGTACGTCGCACGACCACAACGAAAGATCATCGACACAGCTAACGGCAGCGCGGCGCTGCTAACAACGTTGGGTAAGCGCATCGGGAGCAGCCACGAGGTTGGCGAACGCGTGCGCCACGGCCAGAAAAAAGAATCAGAAAACGCGTTATGCGGTCACGACGCGTGATATCTCCCGCACGTACCTCGCAAAATCGCTGTAAGTCGTTATGGATATGCCGCGAAAGTGCGAATAAATATTCATACCAAATAATTTGCATGCGCAGTATAACATCTCTTACTGTATCATATGTACATTTATGGCTTCATTCGTGAGGGCCAGTATTGCCCGGTCTAATATTTCACGAGTTTAAAGTCATATGAAAATTCGAAGCTAACCTGTGGGTTTTATTGTGTAGTATTGTGTAATATGGAGCTAATTCATCGAATGATTTGGAACGTACTGTACCATGACGACATGGTTATACATACAACTCGTATGTATGTCTTGGTGTTGGAACAATATTTGTTTTTGTATGCGAGATCTCGGTATTTACGTAAATTGGTAATCCTTTATTCTATTTGCAAAAAAAGCATAAATACAAAGTACGACCGGATGTAGATCCGGATGCGGATCATTTTCGAGTTCTTCTGATCCTATTTGTAATCTTATACATGAAATTAACACTCGAAAAACTAATGACTATTCAGAAAATTATAAGTCTCGTGTGCTTCTAAGGGAAAGCAGGGTAATGATACCTAGTGGATAATTTTATTACAGGAAACAGTGTGACTCGAATTGATGACTGTTTCTATTATAATATTCGTCCTGGTTTCGAAAAATGTTCGTCTCAATTATAGATGTATAGATTTATTTCTGATTTTTATTTCAAAACACCATGCTGCGATTTAAGGTTTCTCTGTGATCAAATAATTCGAAAAGCAAATCATACTTTACGTTAGAAATCACTGCGTTGCACGTTTGATCTACAGTTACTAAAGATGCCTATTTTTTACGCGAAACAGTCATTTCAAAAGGATTACGAGAAACGGTAAAAGAGTGAAAAAAAAGAGGGGAAGGAAGAAGATGATGAAAGGAAGAAGTGGGTTCGGGTTACGCTGTAAACGACCTTAAAGGCGGGTCGAGGAGGCGCAGACCGTTGGGATAGTAACCTACATAGCGCCGGCAGGCACACTGGACTGCTTAAGCTTGTTTACAACGAGACGATAGCACCAAAGATGACGAGTCGAGTTACGGTTATGAATCCACCGAGCTCTGATTCTCACATCCACGCTTGACTGGTATACCGCGCCAATTTAAGATGACATGACATTGATACTCCATCCCACATATTACGTTCAATTGAAAATAGAGCAACGCTTCCCATTCTGTTCCTATCTAGCTGCGTTTTTTTTTGGATATTTAATTTAAATATCAGTAACAAAGGTTTGTTACATTCAGAATTAACAATAGTACATGTATAATGTAAGCTATGTTAAGTATATAAATTTAAAATAACTGTGCCTGATACTGTATTTATCATTAATAATATTTGTTGAGAAAGATTTAAATAAAAATATAATTGTAAATACAATTCAAAGAACAGATACTATATTCTGGTGTAGCTTAATATATGTATCTAGACGTAACTAACAGCTGGAACAATTTCAAAACGAATAAATTTCTTTCAGACAACAACGCGACGTTATACGTATAAATCTTTGATGCAAATGTTCTGTAAATTGAATGCAACGATTAGGTGGTGTGACGTTCGAAAGCGGAACGAAAATTTCAGTGTGCCAGTGTAAGTTAACGCACAGTGCATTTATAATGATTATGCAATAGATATACCCTTTATACAGATTCGTGTGTGTACAGGGCACTTGACTTCTCGCTTCACGTATCCGTGTCTCGATACATATTGCGTATGTTTATGTGTTTAGTGGAAGAAACACACGTCGCGTACGGTACGACGCGACGCGTTGAAATGCGACCACATTCTTGCTCGTAACCTCCAGTGGATTATTATATGGGGAAATCGGAAATCTCGAGGATGTCTATGTCTTTCTTCTTTTTTCTCTTGTTTATCGAAGAACGAGACTCTTAATATGTTGAGTATCGTATAGATTTTATCGAATCTTTTATTGAGATACAAAGAAGAGATTAAGAAAAGTTCGAAACAACTTACGCCATATGTCGCGCTTCGTAACCTCCTTGCACATTATATTTCACTGAAGGCTGCATTCTTTGCTTTGCCAATTCTGTTTATTCAAAGAACTAAATGAAACGGCAAAAAATTTGCTTTTTGATTTCGATAATTTTTGGATATGTTGTAGAAATCGAAATTTTGAATAATTTTTTGAGAATTGCTATCGTTCCACGCAAGCGGTTTCATGGCGGTCGGATTGAAAACGCTAATCCGAACCGAAACCAAATACATCGATGACATTCATTTTTAACTGAATTATGGCAGAGATTTATTACCATCTCGCATATGCAGTTGTAACCAAGATCGTCCCACTACCGTTTGTATTCATGAACAGAAGATAAGTATTAGGTTTCGTCCAGGTCATTTTATTCGATCCCTGACAGCTAATACAGAAGGCATACGTTGCCACGGACACACGGAAGATAGCGTTTCTGTAGTTTCTCCCAATTCTCGTATTAATACTTACGTACCTCCATAAAGGGAGGCAATGAGTAATACGTTTGTATAAAGTTCATGATTACCATTGTAAACAGAGTGAAACAGAAAAACAATTATCATTCTAGGACGACTTTAATTAAAAGCTAAGAATATTATGTATCTAATTTATCATGTTTCTCGACAAATGTGAGAAATATTTAAGATACTACAGACAGCAGCCTACATTATCGACAGAAGAGAACAACGACGTAACTTTCGATAAACAGCAACTTGTACTTTGTACACTGTCACGCGATTTCGTCGATTAATGTTTATACAGTAACATTGTGTTTCTCTCGGCATTGTTTCCTCCTCTTTTTCTTTCTCAGTTTATCTTGACGTACGTTTAATCGTGACCGATAAACACAGCAATTTATCTCTCTGTCGGATTTAAACTGGCTTTTACTGGTTGCTGAAAACCGTCCATGAATTTCTTCAAAGATGAAACTGTTTTGCGCTTTGAAAGCCATTTATTAATAAAAATATGGGCTTTACATAAATAGCTTCAAACGAAAATTAATCGATATCATTTAAATATCAATTCTATTTGATTTGACATGTACATTTAAATCTGTGTGTATCAAATAAGAATCGTTTCGTAAACTCTAATCACGTCGATACGATTGCAGCAAGTACGATTCGTAGTGTAATTTCAACATTTTTCTCTTTTATACATATTACACTGTTACAACGTTATTAAAAATGAGAAACTTCTTTAGTTTCATTTTAAAGTACTCGTAACGAATTTTGGTAAATTTGGATCTATCTGAAGAATAATTCCACAAAGCTATTCCATCTTTACCGTAATTCAATTACATTTCCCCGCGTAAAAATAAACTTTAATCATGCTGTTGGAGGGTAAGTGCAATATTTAGCATGACACGGGCAGCGTTAAAAGTGGCGCGTGGGAGTTCAGCCGGACGTGCCAAAAGAGAAGGGGATGCTGTACGTATAATCCGACAACGGGGCGTCACGTGACGTCACCGCCCGTCAATATTACACCCTTCTCCAACCATTGCGACGTTTTCGCCTTTGAACCTAACCTTTCTCCAAACTCTTCAAATAACATTGTACATTTCTTCGTAACACGAAGGAAGATCGAAACAGCTCGCGATTCGTTCGTGAAACGATCGAATTAAAAATCGTTTAAGCGTATGTACGTATATCGTATCAAACGATACAACATGGCAGAGAAGTGACGTCATTGGTCGTCATTTACGACTTTCTCCGCATTTTCAGAAACCGTAATTTAACGACGTGGACGTTAATTGACCACGTTCGCGTGACACCAAATTCGCCCCGAATATCGCGTTTTTTTCGCTCTTCAAACAGGCACGTAACCAGCGCGGTTGCGAAATCGATCCCGGCCCGAGAGAGCCACGATAATGACCATAGGCGTCGAAAAGCGCGTCTCGTTTCTCCCGTGAATGTTAATTGCCACGGTTGGAGCTCGTTAATAAAGAAAAACGGCGAGCGTATCCTGTCCGGCGCGGGCGTTACGTAAAACCGTGTTCCTACCTCGAACACAATCCTTCTTTGCCCCTTTAGAGAGATACGAGTTACGATTGGAAAGTACGGTACTTTCGCGGGAATTCGTGCGTCCATTATTATCGCGCCGCTGATTTTACCAACCAACATCGAACCAACCACTAAAAAATTCTCTTTCTTCAGCCGAGTGATACGTTTAAAGGAACGCGATGTAGAAAAGAATAAACTTCCGCGAGGCGATTAATTAAGCGCTCACCAAAGAGACAAAGGAAGCTACTCGACTCGCAGAGACAACACGATCTGTCAAACGATTTACCGGTAATTTTACGACGATGCTAGATCGTGGCTGCGAGCTGCGACGCGACGGTGAGAAAAGCGTAGAGAGAAAAAGCGAGTCCGATGGTGGGACGGGGGTCGGTGACAGCGTCATGAAAACCGAGAGAGATTCTTTGTCGACGCGCGTTGCGACGTTGCGTTTATTTCAGTCTGCCGTAGCTATTTCTAGCCGGCACCAGATCGAATATGCTTTTTCGTTCTGCTGCGTTCACACAGCCAGTGAGGTACACAAAGTCTTTTCTTCTTCCTCTTTCCTTCCATCTTCTTTCTCTTTCTCTTTGTTTCCTTCTGTCTAATTCTCTTTCCTCTTCCTTCCTTCATGATATTCCGCACATATACGATCGCATCATCGTCTTTCTCTGTGCGAGGCGATCCTATGTTCTCGGCTGGCCGCACAAAAATACAGGCAAACAGAAAAGGTAGAAGAGGACGCGCGCTCGCGCGCCGGAGATCAGCTGTGTCGACCAACGTATAAATAATTCTCGGCCCACTTCCATCGTGCTACAGCAGCGCAAAGGCTACGTGACCACAGCGTTTATGTCGGCGTCGTGTAACGCGCGACACGCTGCGTGAAACGCGCGCCGCGATATGCCCGTTATTTAATGCTCTGTCAAAGCGCGATTCCCACATTTCGACGCTCCTCCTCATCCCGCCAACCGTTCGGAACCGTTTTATCCCTCCGATTTTTTCCACACTAATGGATATACCGGAGTAATTGAGAATGGCTCGCTGGTAGAAAAGAAATAACAAGGGACGACAAAATTGCGAATAATATTTCGTAGACGAGGGCAGCCCGACCTTTGCTATGATTGAGAACGCTCGACTCCGAGTGACATAATAATTACGGACGTACTAATTACGCGTGTGTAAGAAGAAGGGGTTCGGTGTGAGAAAAACAGGGAGATAGACACGTCGTACAATACCGGTGATTCATTCTTTTATTCTGAATTTCCGACGTGTTTTAATTCGCGTTCGATGGTCGAGAAGATCGGTGAATGACCAGTTTATCGCTGGCAGGAAGTCCTTAGTATAGCTAGTTCGTGTGATTCTCGAGTAATGCCGCTATTACTTTCTGTTTTAAACGTGATTTATTTGGGTTGTAGCATGGTAACCTAACATGGTAGCTTCCAATGCGTCATCCAATATTTCAATGTGAATGCGAACTTCTGAGAAAAAAATATCAATTACGCGCGATAATTATACATAGATAAGAAAGATCGTTGTAGAACGGAAACTATGTTGACAATTGTGATAATTCTAGTAGATAGCTGCGAATGAAATTACCAACACGGTGGGATTAACATTTCTTATAATCTTTTTTATTTCCAATTGGGAATTCGGAATCGAGGCCGATTATCGTGACTCGATCTAAAGTAAAGACACTTTATATTTAGGCAAATGATTGGGGAAAGTTTTCAGGTAAATATTTTGCAGCACTTTTTATCGTTACAAATAATATGTTTTGCAGACCTTCTTGCCTTTCGACTTTCTCCGTGGTTTAAAACACCTATGTAATAATATTGTTTACATGTACAACTTTGAAGTTACGCACATGCACACACAGATTTTAGTATTGCACAAAAGCTGCATGGATAAAGGTAAATCTAAAAATTTTGATACTGGCGTTCCATTTGTTTGATTGTTTAATAGCAGAGACAAGTAAAATATTTTTTAAAGGATAAAAATTAATCGAGCTAATGGCGATGGTTGAAATACGAATAAAAAGGTACGTCGATATGAACAATTTAAATAGTTAAAGAAAATGTAATTTTGCGCTTGGATCGCTTTATAATGTAGATCGCATTGCTTCGATTCGCGTCAAATAAAAGCGGTTGACAGGTAACGAAAACTCTATTGGAAAAACTGGCCAACGATGGGAGAGAAGAAAGCCAGGTGGCAATAAGATTTCTCGCCGCTAAATAAGGAGATCAGAGTCAAGGCGTGTGAACGAGAATTCGGAAACCGGTGGAATGTCACTCGCGATCAAGCGTCCCACGAGGAGACGTATCGCTGTGCAAAAAAGGCAGAAAACACGACAGGCGACTAGAAATCGAAAAACTCGAGAACATGCCTTTGTATTAAGACGTTTCGCTAAGAACGTTCCTGCTTTGCGGCCTCTATATTTCATTTTACCTTCAATGATAAATTTCAAAATTTCTTTTGTAATCAGAGAAACTCTGAACTTTAAAATAAGTTACGAAATTTAATTATATTCGTGTTTGCAATTGATCGTCGATGTGTTTTCTTTACTCGTTTACAATTCGATATTTCCTTCAATTTTTATTCGTCCATAAATTTTCTAATAAATCTGATAACTTCGGTTTTTATATATATTTAATAGATTTACTACCGAAACACGTTGTAAATCTGTTTCAAGGCTTTTCAAGCCATAAATGGTTTTTTCATTTAGGTTAAAGTATTTTAATTGCGACATTTTTATTAATTACACCGATCGGTTCGACATAAGAATTTTCTACGATTCTAATTTATGCAGATATCTCAAGGACTCCATTTATGATACTCCTACAACTGTGTGTTCGCGTGATATTTCAGCTATTCCAGGAATTTTTGAACATCTTCGACGGTCCTTGACAACAACGTTCCGACTGAACGCTTTGCTGCAAAAGCGATTACTGTAATTATTCTTTAATGCAGTATGTCCTTGCGACACCTTTTCGTAAACAAAAACTTGTTGGTACATCGTAATGGAGACGTTTCCAAATCCATGTTTGCATTGGCGGTAAGTAATAATTCAAGAAACTTACTACCATCTGTTATCAAATATACATATGCATTCTTTGCTTACGTAACAGAAAAATGACTCAACTTTTAATTATTAACTTCATCAATGAAGCTTTGAATGACTTTAAACGTTAAGAATAACGAGCACGACAACGAATAATACACCGGAAGCTTGCTGAACCTTGTACGAGGTTATCAGTCGATGATCGATTCTCGAAACAATTCGCCTTGCATTACTTACTAACACCGATGCCTCGTTTAATAATCCTATAAAGAAGTATCTCTTTTTGTTCTAGACGTAAATAATAAATCCACTCATTCATTTTCAATAAATAATGGAAATATGAAAAAAAAAGCTAATCAGATCAAGAATGACTAGAAGTGACGATTCAGGCGATAAATATAAACAAATTCTGACTCATATTGTATAATTGAATGATCAAAGTCGTACAAGCGACGAGTTACGAATTACTAACACTAATAAATCAGCTTTTTACAACACGGAATTGTATACAAGTAATTGTTACGAATCACGGCTTATCAGTCTATTTGACAAGAAACTGTAAAATCATAAGAGAGGAATCTACAATCTGTAACTTATAATCTGTCGACTTACCAATGTCTATAGTTTGATTATTGCGTAAGAAGATCCCAGATGCCTAGAATCCCGGTTTATAAATTATTCTTTCACAATTCCATAATTTTTTTACCGCGTAGAATAAACGGACGATTTGCGATTCGAAAATTTGTAAAATTCTATTTACTTCATTACGAAGCATGTCGCTGCTGTGCAAGAGTATCTTGTTGATATATATCGGTAAATTGTCGGTAAATTGTCGGTAACTTGTCGGTAACTTGTAAAATTCCACAAAAATTCACTGATTTAATTATACGGGGGAGGTCCGGTAACAAGAACAAGATCAAGAAAAGGAAACGATTTCACGGAAGTTCGCGGACGAGGAGAGATGGCGCCGTCGCTAGTAACGAAGTCAAAGGAAATTCGTGTATGGGGAACAACGGTATGGCGAGCTTCATTCAGTGTAAAGCCAGCAAGGTAACGGTTTCCGGGCAAGGATGTGGCACAGCCTACATACCTTCGCCACAATGTAGGAGAAGGAGGGTAGGAAGAGAGGAAGAAGCGAGAACGAAGCAGGCAGAAGGAGAAGAAAAAGAAAGAAAGAAAGAAAGAGCCAGCGATCAGCCACCGGCGCGGCGCGCGGCGGACCGACGAGAAAGATACGCCACGGATAGAAGAAAGGAAAGAATAGAGAGACAAAAAAAGACGGCCGACCGGTGGCTACCAAGCTGAGAAAGAGACGTTTCTCCCGGTTTTCTGTATCTTTCGTAAATCTAGACGACCGCGGCCATTCGAATTTCACGAAACGCGTAATTATGCTCGGATTTCAAAGCATCATCAATGACCATCGTGAATTTTGTCGTCACGTAACAGCCAACACGTTGGATAACCTGGCTCCTTCGAGTCCGAATTGATTCTGTGCTCGATCGGTAACTACCATCCAATAAATATTATTTGAAACAATCTTTACCGGAGAATTGGAATTTACAGGAGATTTTAATTAGTCATTTGGTAATTATGATATTACACTGTTTTATCGTTAACTAAATTGATGTATGAGGGAATATGAAATTCTGTTCGGATCTACGAATGTGTTTTTTATTTCACGATTAACGGCTGAGATAATTTGGTATAATTGTAAATTGAGATTGTAGATTTAACACCGATAGTTCCATACTGATTATCTGATTTCCTCCTGTACGTTTTTACGATTCTTTATCGCTGTGCACCGGTACGAAGCATATTTCTCATGCTCGCTTTAAAAATTAGAAGATAAATCGTAACATGAAACTAAAACTTTAGTTAATTTCAAATCGTAGAATGTGTGCTTGTAGATTTTCTAATAGGACTTTGAACTCTACTTATATATTTGAGAAAAAAAAAAAAAAAGAAAAAAGGAAGCTTGTATCTTAAAGCAGACAGTTCAGCCAAACGAATCGATAAGTTACTGCCAAACCGACAATTTAATTAAAATTAACGGTCGTATTTGACTTACTGGAATTTTATCGCGTTGTACGCTTCAGCGAGAAAGGAAAGGTTTATCTTTACCATTAATTCGATTTTCGAGTCTGTTGTCTTGACTCTAGCAAGAAAAAAGAGCGACGCGTGAGACGAAAAGAGAGAAAACAATCGCCAAGCGACTAACTTAGTTTCTTATGCGCGCAAAGTTCTGTAGTGAAAGGAAGTATAACGCGGCTGTGGTACATAGTTACTTAATCTCCGTTTGACAGAAACGAGGTCATTTTTATCGAGGCCCTCGTGGAGAGCCAGCCGCTACTGTGGCGCGTTCCCGTAAAACGAATCTGATCGCTGGGAACGCGTAACGTAACGACGCACACACAGGCGCGTGTATACGCGTGTACACGATCGTGTAGAAGCCCACACGATCATCGTCGCACTCTTTCTCCGTTACGAACGGAACAACGGCGTTGTGGTAGCAACAACGGCGTCGCATTATGTGCCGACTTCGTTTACCACGACGTGGTGTTACGCGCAATTACGCGCGGAATTGCGTTCCTTTCGTGAGAGGAACTTGTCTCCGCGAGTCGAATTTCAAAGCGCGTACATTTGTCGCGTCGATCTAATCTCTGTTACTCGATGATGTTTTCATCTTTATGAAATCTTACGATATACGTACTAGATATAATAGAAATATTATATATTTTCAGATCAAAATAAAACGAAATACCAGTATCGTTAACTTCTGTGTGCT
This sequence comes from Bombus breviceps, assembly GCA_014825925.1. Lineage (NCBI taxonomy): Eukaryota > Metazoa > Arthropoda > Insecta > Hymenoptera > Apidae > Bombus > Bombus breviceps. The sequence goes on along the minus strand of CM026184.1, from coordinate 2,120,796 downwards.
TTTTACCCCTAAAAAAAGTAATCGAGAAGATGACTAAAAGTGTTCGACAGATCGATTATGATATCGATCTTTCTGTTAGATTCGACGACGACGAAATGAATTACGCTACAACGTTTGAAGGAGGATTCAAGTAACAGAATTTCAAGCTCGATCGATAATAAACCGTAGATAAAAAGATTCGTCCCGGACCTAAGAACGCGATCGCGTTAGATTCGGTCTTTTTCTTTTCCTTCTTTTGCGGCCGCCATTAAATTTGTTCGATGCTGGAGACGAGGGCCGACGAGTGCAATACACAAGAACACTTTCGCCGACGTACTTGCTTTTCCCTCCTGCCGATCTAAAAGTGCGTGCATCCCCCTCCTCAACCCCTTCTTTCAACATCCCCTTTCCCTCCTGCTCCGCGGAACGACAAGCCGCAGCTCGCAGCTCTTTTAACCGAATAGAAATATATCCCTTCCCTTTGAGTCTTTCCTCCTCTCCTTTTCACCGTCTTCATTTCTCTGCTCGATCAATCTCTCTCTGTCTCTCTCTCTCTCTCTCTCTCTCTCTCTCTCTTCAATTGGTTCGTGTTTCGGTCTGTCCTTGTCGCTCGTCTTGTTACCTCCCCTTCACTCATCGCTTCTCAAGAATCCGGATCTAGTCTCAAGGTTTACATAAAGGAGCTCTCAGCCGCGCTATGATTAGCTTCGTTCTCCAAAGAATTTCTATTATATTTCGTTTGAAGACCCGCTAACGATTCTCTGGGGTTTCCCCGGCGAGCCCGAGTACTTACGCCTTACGCCTATCTATACATAATAATATATACAGTGGCAAATCTCTCCGCGTAGCCGTGGAATGTAGAACTCTTCGGAATCGCAGTCTGTCTTGACAGTCATGCATTTCACGTATGAAGTATTGCAACTTGATTTCCAATGGTTATGAGCAATGTTTTATCACGAGAGATGAAAATATTTGTCAAGTTAGATTTTATTCGCAAAATGGAAATTCATAATCAACTCATATTTGTAGTAATAATCTTTTGCACCTTTGAACATTAAATCTTTGAATACGAATACCTTTGCAATTTGTAATCGAGCGATCTTTGAATTCTCTGTTTCTTTTCCAGTGGGTATAATCTAAGTATTATAACTATCTGTTCATGGTTACAAATCTTTTAATTCGAATTACGCGATTGGTGCGAATTTTGGATACAATTTGAATAAAATTCCGTTACAACCTGTTAATAATGATAAAATCATATATCTTGAAAATTATCGAATTTCGTTGAAAATGATCGACCAACAAATCAGATTTGGTCAGTGATACGTGACAGCCAGAACGGACGACACCGAGAGTCTTCCGGTTTCCTTGATTGGTACGAACACGTTGTATATATATACACACACACACACACACACACGCACGATGTTTTGCCGATCGCCTTCTCTTTTGCAGTGTTTCGCAACGCAACGGTCTATATACAAAAGGAGTAACGAAAGGCGAATCGTTAACCGAACGAAGGAAAACGAACTGTGTTGGTCTACCATTGCGACACAATAGCCGTCCAGTCGGTATATATTTATGTACATATATATGCGTATGCTTACATATATAGAAAGAGAGATTACTTTCTCTGCAGTGCAATCGCGATATACACCGCCTTTGTAAACCACTCTGTTGGTATGTGCTCCGAAAGCGGTTTGATTTTAATTGACTCACAGAGAGATGCACACGAACATCATTGTCGAAAGTTCGTTTTTCCCCTGCCATATATGTACCTTTGATAACGCAACGTTACCGACCGAGTTAGAAACTACTAACCTGACAATCTTAATGGAAGTACCGAAACTCTCCGATATCCCATTTATGCGTGTCAGTAATACCTGTGTTTCTCTGTTTGTCTCCATCTTTAGATTTTTATTCATTTGTTAACTGGGCTATCTGTTCACCAAAAATATCTACATCTTTGAAACGAAAGACATATACGTATATGAAAGTTAGCAAGTCGACTTGAAATCTGTTAACTTTAGTTTTTCAATTGTAAATATTACTTTCGACAGAAATTAATCGATGCATCGAAATATAGAAAGTCGAAGCGAAGAAATTATCGTGTCTAAGAGATTAGGGATCTGCGTGAAACCATTGACATAATTTCTTCTCTCGTATATTATTCAATTACGTTCGATGCGATGTACCTGGTATAATATATTACTATTCTAATTCTTACTAACGAACCTTTTGCTTTGCGTTTAGCGAATACTAAGACGAGCTAAAAAAAGGGAACGAGATTTATAGCTCGACTCATACCGACATCGAACAGCGCTCTTTATTTTTTTCCTGTTTTAGAAGACGCATTTCGCGGCAACAGTTCGCCCCTCGCGATGCTACGCGTCCGGCAAAGCAATTTATATATCAGAATGATAAATGATAAGGGAAAAATGTTGATTTTGAATAAAGAAGAAAACTACGCGAGAATAATCGAACGTCGAGAATCTATTCGCTATTTCAATAGCTGCGAAAAATTTTTATATTTTTATAATAGAAAGGTACTGTAAATAATACCATAAAGACATTAGTTAGAAATAACTTGCTATTTTTACCAAATGCTATTTGCTAACGAGGAATTCAGTGTAATTCGAAGATTGAAATTAATTAATCCTTCAAGAAGATAGATGTTCGGAAAATATCACGTATCTTTGATCCTTTCGATCTATACGATTTTAGTTTTTCATGTATACTAATGTACGAGTTACCATTTAAGAAGTTACCATTTTTATTTCCAATTAAAAAGATTCTAATCTACGCGGAATAAGATCAATTTTAAGCTTCTTGTACAGCGATAGCGTTAATTTCCAATTAAATTTACTAGCTGTCTGAATGATTGAGTATCCTTTTTACGTTCCATTGAAAACACGTTGTTAATAACATTTTTATACCATTCGGTTAAACAGTGGACGACGATTATCTGCCTTGGCGAGGTTACTTTTTTTTTTATTCCCTTCGGTATATTAACAGGCAAAAGAAAAACGCCGACGATTAATGCATTTCACCATGGCCGTGATACGACGCTGCCTGTGCACACGTGTTTCATCACGGATATTTATCGTCTTTTTTAGCTGCTACTTCTCGCGCGGGTCGCCAATGTGGGCTGACATTCTTCAAAATTAAAAGAAACGAAGAAACGTTCCTGGTTACAAAGGTGCCGATAATCGCTTTGGTAAACGCGGCACGCTTCTATAGCAAACAATCAAATTATACACCTGGATTTTTTCTATACAATCCAATGTTTACTCGTGATAGCTGAACTTTTGTTTAAAACTTTTGTTTCGCTTTGTGTTCCATTCGGTTAGACTTTCTACGATGTTTGGAATGCTTAGACAAATACCTTTTGCGTTTCTCGATAGTAGGTTTTTACGTATTTACGATATTTTTACGCGTTGTAAACATTTCAACGATCAATAATTTACACCAACCAAATATTTACAAAGAATCATAACTTTGTCTAAGGTTGCCGCAGGCTACGCTACTCTGTTTTTCAATGGTGAAATCCAATCACAACAACGTGACGAAATAAATAAGCAATTTTTGTGAGTAAGAAAACAAATATATGAACATATTCCACAGAAGCAACGACTGATGTCACCGAAAATCATTTACATATTTCTAGCGATAGTAGGAACAAAAATGTCTGATATCGGTCGTTTCCACTGGTCTCCTAGTTGTAGAGTCAAGTTCCGCGATAACCGTGATAGATTCTAACTATATCATATAAAAAGAAGAAATCTTTTCAAATTGTATGAGTACTAGGACCCGAAGTATTAGTTTGATTTAATCAACAAGTTTTTAACAGCATTAGTACGCGTGTTTTAACAGCAATTTAATCGACAATGATGGTAAGAAACATCGGGGGAATGATCGGCATGTTTTAGAGACAGCGTATCTCATCAGAGACGTCACGACCGTGTGTTATCATCGCTTCGTTTCGCTGTTTACGCTTCGATTACAAAACTTTTCCAACGTCAACGTTAAAATTCCGCCTTCGGCTGAACATTGTGTTTCCAATTTTCGGAGTATGTCACCATCGAACTGTAAACGAGCCATAACTTTCATTGAGAAATATATTCGACGAGAAATAAAGTCGCAGCATCGATTCATGGATACTTGACAATTACGTAACGATCGTTTTGTCACGTGAATGGCCATTCTGTGGTGTTACAATTGACGCATCACCTTACTGTATCGAAGAGCGATCGTTTTAGCGATACAAAAATGCCATCCGTTTTATCACTGTATAGAACGTCGTTGTAATACTTTTGCGAGTTTATCTTTCTCTAAGGTTTAACCGCAGGAACATGATCGATATACGAATGTGGCCTAATGGCGGTTGGAAAAAGCTGCTCGAGGTACGCGATTAAATTCGCGATTTGTAAGCGTCTTGTGTTAATAACTCTTGCATGTTAATAAAACCGGTATTTTTTTTAGTCGGCGCATTTTAGTTAACGCGTTACACAATGACTGACAAACGAAGCAAGACTGGCCAGTTCGAGGTTTTCATCGTAGATAATCACGAGCTTGCCTTTTTACACGTTGTTTTTACTGTTCGATGGCCTTAATTATATTCGATTTCCCAGTGCGGCGCGTAATGTAAAATTGTCGACCTAGAGGAATATTCCGACTGAATGTACACGAACGATAATGTTGCGTCAAAGCCGGAGACTTCGAAGACGCGTAAAACTTATGGAATGCAAAACGCGTCTTAGAGACTAGTTTTGAACGAATTCAAGAAAAATAACGCAGCATCGAACGTTTTGTAACAGTACAAGTTTTCAGAGACGGCGACGCGTATGTCACGTCGGTTCGAGATTATTTCACGTTCATCACCTAAGGTGAGAGATTGGTACTTCGATTATGATAGTTGTTGCAAAATTTATTATATAAGCTGACAGAGTAAAGATACAGAATGTCGTAACAGAGCAGAACAGAATGTCAAGTACTGACTTGGGAGAATTTTTTATATCATGCGTTTAGTTCCCGTGGAGGGGTTATCGCTGGATGTCGGTCGCATAAGTATGCTGCTACTGCTTAGTTACTATCTTTGATGACTATGGTGTGCAAAATGTGATTATCCTAGCGCTGTATTCCGAGACCCCTGTGACACGTAATACGTCGTTCGAAATCTAAGAACAAATTTCAAGTAACCATATTTCCCTAATTATCGCGTTAAAAATCCGAGCGTGTACTTTTGAACCAATGAAAATTGAAAATCTCACATCGGCAGCCGAACGTGGCGTTTCTAATCGACCAAGGCGCACGATGTTGCGTCGAAAGTTTAAAATTTGTATCAAAAATTGTATTTCGAAAGGACGCGCCTGACACGAAACCTCAGGATATTGTATTAAATTATACGAGAGCGTGTTTCCAACGATCTTAAACGTGCCACGAAACGTGCGTTCCCGCTTGTCCGTCGCAAATATTGTTCTACGGTCGAATCGACCACGATGCACGTCTGCGAGCTATTTTCTTTGAAGGCAACGTATTTCACGTCGCCGGAGCAAATATCGACGAGTCGTTCATAGATTTCGTTCAAATCGAGTCGTGTGTTTTCCTTACACGTGTCAGACCGATCAAAGAAATCTGCTGGTAATGTTTGGCATGGAATGACGTGCCTTTTTCACCAAACACGATAAATCTCTGACATCGAGAGGCGTTGTCGATGCCTGAGAAACAAATCGTTTCATAGATTCGCGTACACTACCATCGCCACTGCGTTGCACGTGTAGATCCTTCAGATGGTAAATTTCAAGCTTGGAACCTCTGTATATATGTACATCGTCGTTCATAAATACGCGAATATTTTCATCGATTTGTATTGAAAATACAGAAGAATGTTACTAAAATATACGAATACACAAGCGGATTAATAATCGAAAACAACAATTTACTATCTTCTTTGCGCAATCACCGAATACGCGTAATGTATATCCTATGGAATTGAAATGGACCATCTGAAGCCTTATGAATGGTGTATTAAGATTTTAAATAGCCAATTTGTCTGTGTCAACCGATTTTGAACATCGTTTCTGGAATTAATCGTTGCATAAATATGAAACAGCGTCTCCTCTATCCGATACCACACAGTTCGACAACAACGCGAATCAAGGATAATGATCTTTTTAAATAACAAAACCGCTCCGCAACGCTCGACGCTTATACTTAACTCTTTTAGCGCGTGTTAATATTTAAAGATAAATTCCATCGTGTCGTAATATTCTACGACAATCGCAACGAAGGACGGACAGACAGACAGGGGATCGTCCTGAATGGTTTTATTTCCGGTTTTATAACTAAATTACATTCTGTCAAAAATAATCAAGCGTCCACGTAGCCTGGAGAACGTAAAGGAAGGAAGAATACGACGCTAACATCCGATACACTGACTTGTTTTTCCGACTTACGATGAGTTAAGTAGGGATCATGCTGCGATACGAGTTAATCCGATATATTCGTTATACCGTATCGCAATTTCTCTTCCGCTGTTATTACCGCGAGGCATTAGGTGTTCTCGAGTTGATTGCTGCGTGTTATCTTTATGGGCAGCGATAAGGCGATGGAACTGCTGTGCCTGTGCACGCGTGTTCGGATAACGGATGTGTATGTGATAATGGCATATGATATATTTAGCATTGTTTTAAATATATCTTCGCTTTGCTTTATCAACGAGGAAGACGAATTAACTGGTAACTTATCAATCTCTTGGACGTTCTAATTCTTTTGTTTACGGATTTTCTATTGTTTCTTTGAAATTTTATTTCGTTCGTCTTAAAAATCGATTTCATCGTCTTTACGTTTGTAACGATTCAAAATGACGTAGTTGAAATTGATCTGTCTTTATTAATTTCTCATTTCTTCGTTATAGATGTATGTATTTGTTAAGCAGTATTAATCAACGCTTGATAGATGATCGACGATGCATCGATACGTTCGATCGCGAAAGAAATAACAGAAGATTTTTGCGCGATCAACTACGATGCTCTAGATAATCTCTTCGTAATATCTCGGCATTCTCTCGCACAGTAATTTATTGACTAATAATATTAATGATTTACAAACTACAAGTTATACCAGTAGATTACTTTTTTCTTTATGATTGTGTAATTTGCCGCCAGATAGGATCGGATAATTTATATATAATTTGTATTATCATGTTCTTATTATCACGTTCGTTAATCCTGTGCGACTATATTTGTTAACGTTCGTAATTTCTGCCTTATGAAGTTTCATCGATGACATGAATTCAATCGTATAGAGCAAATCGAATATTACTAATAAGACTTTGTAAATATCGTCCTTTTAAATTAAATAAACCAATGTTGTGATTTCGTTTATCAATCGTAACATGAAAATACCTGTGAATAGCGTTAATTTTTCCACGAACACGATAGCCCTCTTATCATCCCTTATCGTCTGCAGAACTTTCCACGTGCTTTTACGATCGCTCGATCGACTGCACGAGGTCGTTGATTGATCCCCAGCGAAGCGTAAGAAAACGTTTCGTTGATACGACGAGGAAGGAAGCAATCCCGAGCGATTTCCAAGTAAAAATACATCACGGTCGATCGACGCGTCCATCGCTTGTCGTGTAAACGTCGTGACGCGGAAAAATTTTCCACGGAAAACGCTTCCCGTACAGCGGAACGCCGGTTTAACCCACTAACACGGTATTTGCCTACGCGTCATATCGTTAATCGTTGATTCATACGAGCTAATTCAGGCTACGTCAACTTCATTTACCGCAAGATATAATTTCGATTTATTAACACGTTGACTGCCAGACGAATTTTCCATGGCTTGACCAAGGCGCCGACGTGAACTTTTCATTATGCGATGCGTATTACGTTGAAATATTATTTGCAGCAAATAAAATGAGTTATAAAATCATGCTCGAAGCATTTTTCGTGGTGAGGGCTATCGGTGACCCCCACGGCGTTGTAGACAATTATTACGATTGTCCTTTTTTCAAACAATCGTGCCATGTACTTTTAATATTTGCTGCGTCGCCAGTCACCGGTCACCGGCCGGTCACCATGGCAGTCAACGTGTTAAATAAATAGGTGATATATCGATTATAGAATCGAATGGAAACGACGTGGATCGATGTTTTAATGAAACAATTGACACGGTGAACCAGGATCGGGAAAATGTCGTTTAACGCGCTGTCCGAATGAAATGTAACATCGTGTTGACTTCCACGTTGAATGTTTTAATTTCGATAAATAAAAATCGCGAATGTACCAAGTGGAGATTTAAATTTTCTGGTTTTCTCATTTGCCTGAGATAAAGTTGATTCGAATTACAGTCCGACTAGAATTAATCCATCTTATCTTATTCTCAATGATTTTTAATCTCGCCACTATAGAAGCTGTTGGTTGATCTTCTAATGCTCGGTGCTTAAGCTTCGCATGATGTGGTACACGGGTAGCGACTAATATGATATTTCGTTTAATCTTGTCGCGTTCCCATGACCCTCAGACAATCTCGCGTATCCGATCCAACAAATGAACTAATTTATTCTCTTCCTTTTCTCACCAAACTTCTAGATGCGAATCCGGAGCAAAAATACTTATCTTTCCCACACTGATCGCTTAGCCCCACTCCCACCTTTGCCGATAGATACCGATCTGAGAAACGTTTTACAAGTAGAACGAACGCTGTCATTTGTAAAATTTTGTATAAATACAGGGCCCGGGAAAGAGAGTTTTCCTCGGTCAGACAAAGTAAAACGTTCTGCTAGCAAGGAAACTGTGCGCAGAAATTGAGAAATTTGATTGAAAAATCATTTTTTTATAAAAGTTTGTGCGGAGAAACTCGTAATATATATAATTTCGCCTTCATTCGCATACATTCCTTGGGAGCTATCTCGATATCGTGAAAGTAAGCAACGAATGTACACACGCGTACTTACGAATGTACTTTAAGACAGTAGATTCGCTGGACTTGTACACACCGCTCATTGTATGCACAAATGTATAAATAATGATAATTTTGAAGATTTTCGACGTGAGTATATTTTCATTATATTTAGGGTTTCGGTTATAAATGTGAAATAACTATCTTGAAATAACATTTACATAGACGCGTACATATCTGTATATCATAATGAAAGATCATTTCTCCTATTGTTGTTTCTTTCCGTTTCTTGCGTTGCTTGTTTCGTTTTGTGTCAAACGATAATTACGAAGCAATATAGTGTTACATAGTAACACGTGGACAAGAAAATTGGTCAGTTTCTGCTACTCAAAAAAGAAAAAAGAAAGGAAATGTAAATATGAAAGATCTAGAACCCAGCATCTACGCTTTAAATTGATATTTCAAATTCGTGTAATCTTATTTTATTATAGAAACAAAATCTGCTATGTTTCATACGAGGTTGCACAATTTTTATCGTACAGAGAACTTTATCAAAATCCAACGTTGACGTAAAACTCTACCGTATTATAGTTTCTATCGACTCTGTAAATATATACTTTGCTTGTTTCCTTACTCTTTTTCTTTAGTTTTCGTAGCATGCTCGTTTTTAAAATGACAAACGGAAGAAATTTATCGTTCTCGTCACGTTTTCGTTCGTGACAACGAATTTTAAAACATGCGGTCAGATAACGCAACGGGGATTTTTTGCTTCGCATAACATCGCAAGCTTACACCCGCGGGAATTTCCCTGCTGTTCCGCATCGCGAAACACGCAAATACGGCTGATAAGATAACGCTATGGAGGGCTAAAGGACGAAGATTACGCGTCTATGATGCCAGCTTTCACCAGGCGATATCGCGACAATTGCGACCGATGGAATTCGCAACGCGACCCGCGAGCTTTCGCGATCTTCGAGAAACCCGACGCGTATGCTCGCGTGCTTTTCACTCGACGATCGACCGGATTTCAAACGAATGACTTTCGGTGGAAGAATGTCAGGAATTGCGAAATTTCGCAAAGTAGATCATAGGTTTCTCTTTTTCTTTCCTTTCTTTTCTACCTTCTCTTCTCTCTTTATTCCTTAGTTTTTGAAAAAAGTTAAATTTACAAATATCGTATACCTCATGCTTATCGCGTTATTTTACATTGATAAACAGTATATAATTGCTACAACCATGTGCTTTAAAAGATACATTTTTTATTACGAAATATTTATTTTTATCAAACGTAACTCTCAATCGTTCATTCGTGCAAATCGATTCTTTACAACCTTTTAGTTTTAGTTGTACTAACAATAAGAATACCTTTTCGTTGCGAATTTTTCTATCGTTAAATTTATCGTTTCTTAAAAATCCTTCTCTTATCAAGAGTTTTTCTATTAGAAATCGTCGAACGTACTTTTTATTTAGAAGAAGATAAGAATAGAAAAGAAGAATAGAAAGAAGATAATTACAAGACGATAATTACAAAAAGATAATTACAAGAAGATAATTGTAAGAAGATAATTGGAAGAAGATAATTGCAAGATGATCCATGCTGTGTCGCATGATTTATTTGAGCATTACGATTTACGACCTAAATTGGTTACGATTTATCCATCGTTACAAATTCCCCTCCTACTGAAAGTATTATCTCTCTAATAAAACAATTAAAATTTTGAAAGAACAGTTAGCTCGGGTAACACTGGTGGAACTATCAACGATAATTCTCAAATTACAAGATGTTTGACATGATAATAAGAACGTTGCGTACGATGACTCGTATAGTCTTCGCGTAGGAGTGAATATAATCCTTTGATGCATTCGAAGAATGCGCAGGTGTTCACTTGCATTCGCAGATGTCATAATACCACTTATTCGAACAATTGTTTTTAGTTCTTTTCCGTTTTTCCTCTATTTAACTTGTTCCGAATAAAAGAACATTGCATGTCACGCTTATGTCACTAATTCATTTAAAATAGACCAATTTTTGATATCTTTGTAATTATTGTGAAATAACTGGATGATATAAAAGACGCGAAAGAACTTAAACACGTTACGGAATATTCTTCTCTTCTGAAAACTAGTTGGAGAGACCAATTACACAGTGTGAACGCGTAAAATTCAACGAACACAGCCAACTTTCATCAAGATTAATTGTTCGAATATTAAGCTCTGAGAATACGTTCGCCCAACATTTTTCATAACGCGATGACTACACTTTTATCAAGTACTACGTACGCTGAGCAAATTATAATATAAACTATTTCTTCCGGAACGATAGTTTACTTTCCTTTAAATAAAGAAAAAAAAGAAACTGAAAAATAAAGACCGAAGAAGAAACGAAATTTCACGCGATGAAATTCGAGCTAGGCGGGCGAAACTGTAACTACATCTACCGCGTAGTTTTTTACCATCACTGTGTAATTACGAGCCACGGATATGCATTGTTCGGACGTCAGCGACGATGTTGCTGAATCTTGGTCGACGCATTACCAGTTTTAATAGCAAATCACGGTGCATCAGCGAATTTCGGTTAATTAAAAAATCTCAATTATGCCGAAGAATCGTAAGGAAGAATCTGCGAAAATACGATATCTGTCGTGATTTCGACGCGTACCAGAGACGTAGAAAAATATATCGGGCAACGTTCGTGAAATGGATAAACGATCGTATTTAATCGTTTCTTACAAGCCCTTTTATTATTTCGTAATAGAACAATAGGACGGTATGGTAAAAGGAAAAGAAGGCGGACGAAGCAAAGGAAATTTCGAATTTCGTTTCGAGGAAGAAGGAAAAGGACAGAAGAGAGATAGCGAAAGAAAGGAGAGGAGAACTTGCAACAATGAAAATTTATGCGCAAATGGAGTCCAAGGTTTCTCCCCAATTATTCTACGATTCCACCGATATTCTTCTATTCACTTGCACGTTATCAAGATCCGTTGCGAAAAGAGCAGCGTCAATCGCACGAATAACAATCGAAGAATATAAAAGAGAAGAAATCGCGAGTTTTACGTTGGTAAAGACTACGTTACAAAATTTCGAACAACGAAGTATCGATGACTAGAATCGACGCGCAAACGGAATCCAAGATTTCTCCCCAATTGTCTCACGGTGCCTTCGCCCCGCCGTTACCAGAATTCGTTACAAAAAAAAATCGGGTTAATTCGATGCACGGTGATTCGGGGCGGTCGCGGGGGGAAATCCGGGTGCACAATGCGTGCGAAGAAGCGACGCGTTGTTCTCGGCGTCGCGTCGCGACGTCGTTCTCGCTGCGAGTGAAAGTCATCCGCCGGTAATGAATTCGGAATTTCAGCAACTATGCAAGATCTCATGCGTGCGGGGAACAGGTTCGAAAGCCGTGTTTCCAACGGAGATGCAAAACGACGCTGAGAGAGGATTAGCGTAAGGAAGAAGGAGGGAAAATACGGGCAAGATGGCATGAAAAAAAGAAAGAGTAAGAGTAAAAGACATATAGAGACGGATGCATAGAGAGGGAAAGAAACAGACAGAGAAAGCAGATACAGCGAAGAGAGAAGATCGAAGAAAAGGAAAGGCCTGGCCAGGATAAGGAAGACGGACGAAGTAATCCGCGCGCCGGAGCGAGAAAGAACGAGAGTGTAAGAAGGATGTAGCACAGTATGTAGGATACGGAGAGGCACGCGCGCGTGCGAACGATCGTTTCTACCGGTCGCGCTCGCACGATCGCTCGCGGAATTTCCGGCCTAAATCGTTCTCGCGGCGCGCTCCTACGACCTTGCGAGGATTTCACTACTGGAGGACTCTGAAAGCGACTGACGAACCGGAGAACCTCCTCTCTCGTCGCTATCGCCGTATAGCCGTATAGTATACAGTATGCGGCCTACCTATTTGACAAGTCTATATAACGCTAACGTAGATATTTCATTCTTCGTATTTATACGTATACACGCGCGTATCTATGGTTTTTAAGGTATTATTTTGTTTATTTATCGACGTCAGATATTTTTATTAAACACAGCGCTTTCTTCATATTATTTTTTTGATCTCTTTGAGAGTGGATTATCCTTTGCTCGTGAGAAAAATTGATCTTTCAACATCGGAAATATGTACTCTTCGTAATATACGATAAATTCTTCGTAATATTCTTCAGAAATACTTCGAAACCACGACAAAATCTAATTCGTAGAGTCGACGTCGCGAGCGATTTGGCGATCTCGAAGATAACACGGGATAACAGAGAAAGAGACAATCGTGCGGAAAGATGATCTGTCGAAACGTGTCTCAGTGGGCTAGCAGAACTTAGCTCGTATCAAAACGATCGATAAACGCGTTTCATTCTCTCTCTCTCTCCCGCTCTCTTTATTCTCTCTTCTTCGCGATGACAATTAATAACGACGATACGCGTCGTCGATTTCGATTTAGACGCGCCACAGCTTGTCGAGAACGAATCGACAGCTCCTACGACTTTGCTCCCGATTAATTATACCGACTTTTATCGATGCTTCGTTACTGGACACGCTTGTCACTCGCGATCATCGTTTAAAGAAGTTTCACAGGGGCTGCGAACACGATGCGAGAGATCACGTGCTGCGAACACAGGGATGTTCAGGGGATGGCTGTGTCGATTAAAACGCTTCGAATTTACGGACGTAGTTAGGGGACTTGTAAATCGCAATGAATATTAAAGAAGAGGATATGTTCTTGGGCGAACGGCGAGTGGGTGGATTAATGAATTTCGCAAGTGGATTTTGCAGGAGAATGAAATTTTCCACGGCAGTTGGCGAGTTAGGAAGATAATTTTTTATACGCGTAGGGTGTAAAGGTGGTTTGGAAATTTGAGTTTAGAAGTTAAACCGAGGCAAAGTATAACAAATTGTAGTAGAATACTTATTACGCAGTGGTGTAACAACGAGAAGAACGTAACGATGCTTTTCTTACGTTCAGCCAATCTACCATCGAATTATCCGTAATATCTTTCCTATAGAATCTCGACAATTATTTATATTTAATTTTCGACAACAGTGAACATTGTTCGCGCCATTACATATACCATTACAAAATTCCGTGTATTTTTTATCAAACGTAAATCCGATCGAAGGAATGTCTGGCAATCGTTGGAACATAAATTTAAAGAGCGTTTATTTTTATACTAAACATTGTACGATAACGCGTACACGTGCAAGTAAAAGTTGCTCATTTCCTCGTATCCTAATTTCAATCGAATAAATGCCAGTCGTTCCACCGCAAACACCAAGAGAGAAAATTTTGTTACAAACAGATTGATTTCTTCACGCCTGAGTAAATTGACTTGAATAGAAATCGCGACTGACTTTGCCGTCTCACGATTCCAGATACGATTTGTTTCGGACAATTTTACTCGCTTTGCTTCATAAATACCGCTACTTCTGTGTACAGGGTATTTGATGATTCTAACGGCATAGTCGACTAATGATTATCCGAAAATCTGTTTAACGGTATCGGCTGACGCAAACCACCTTTTCTAAACGTCTTCGGCCATCGTATGGCTCACGATCGAACCTTGAACGCACCTGCTCGATCGAGCGGTTTCACCCGCTCCGCGTGACTGCACCGAAAATACGATTCGGTCGTTTCCTCAAATTCCTTGCGCAACCAAAGTTTAATCTGTGCATTCTCAGTTGTAATTCCAGATTTTCTGATCGATAGACACTTAGCAACTTGTGCGAAGATGCTCGCTGTTCTTCGTGAAAATACCTGCACGAGGGTAGAATCGTTGCTAGCAATTGTTTTACTTGTTATTGTTATTGTCATTCCGCGAATTTTTCAATCCGCCGTCGTACATCGTCGCTCGTGAGAGCGTTTGAACCAGTCGTATAGCAACGTTTCCTGAATATATCGAATATGTTATACGGAAGATTTACGACATTGTTAAATGTTTAAACATATCGGTAATTGAACAAGATCTTTAGAGCAGCCATATATTTAACAAAATATAAAAATGTTCAAACAATCGATTTAAGGCAATTATTTTCATATTACGTATCATAGTTTGTAATTTTTTTACTAGGCTCGAGACGAATGTTCTTTAAACTCTTATATGCCTTCCTAAATCGATTAAAAATTTTACGCTATTAATCGTCGTCATAGAGTCTCATTACGATATTTTTTCTACCGTAAGTGTTCGAACGTATTCGTGCGCCACCGTGGATCATCACGGACCGCATACCTGAATACTGGAAATAAGTCAAAACAAATATGACAATTGTTGGATAGGATATTGTATACGGAGAACTGTCGACAGAGAAGATTAGCGTGAAAAATCGTTCGATGGAAAAATATTTGTCCTAAATATTCGCCACGCGTGAAATCTAGCGTGAAAAATCTATATGTATCGCGAAAATTCGTTTCTTGCGATGAATATCGCCAACAATCATAAACTGCCATATTCTACGCGAAAGCTTGTTCCGTGCGATCTTTGCTACGAAAAATTATTCGTTTCGATATTAATTTCAATCCAAAGCGATACTTGCTACAAAACGCTATTCCACGTAAAATTCATCGCAAGAAATCATCGAGTTGCGATGGCAAAGACGCGATCCCCTTCGATATCGTTTCCCTCTGCGGGGATCATCGAACTGCGGTAAAGGTGGGAAAGCGGTGTGAGAGAAGATGACCGAGAAGGCGAATCGTTGGCTGGAAACGGACGTTTGAAATATTCATACGTCCGTTCAGGAGGGTTCGTTCTCGATACTCGCGGCGATGTCGTGGCCGAGGAGAGAAACCTGGTGAAACGAGGGCGCGCGTTGCCCCTTTCCAAGGGGAGCCAGGAGAAAGGGATCGGATGAGGGAAACGCAGAAAGAAACCCTCGACTGGACTGAAGACTGAGTCAGTAAGAGAGAAGGGAAAGGGAAAGAGGGGCGGAAGGAGATAGAAAGAGAGAGAGAGAATCTACTAAAAAGGGTATAAAATTCTTTGTGTCACAACCTTGATACACGGAAGAAAGACCTTGGAAAGGAGAAATAGCGAAAAGGCAGGGATTAAAATAAAAAGAAATGCAGGAGGGTAGATCTTTAGCGAGGTAAACGCGGAGATCGGTGGAAAGAGAAAAAGAGAGGAAATGCAAAGTTAAAGACTGATGGCTGACGGTATAAACAAAGTTGGAAAAACAGAGGCTCGCGGTATACAGGCTGATTCACAGGCAGCTGACTCGCAATATTATTCCGTTATCAGTGAAGTTAGAGAGAACTGTCGAATAAGGAAGATGAATAGGTCCGACGGAATTAACGAATTCGTTGAAGTAGTATTTTCAAGCTTCTGGAGTACTCGGTACTTTGAAAAAAATGTTTTGTAAAAATCAGAGTAACACAAAGAAGGTTCGCGAATAAGAAAGGATAAGTTCTTGATGAACTAAAAAACATCTGTTACCTATTTTTCATTGAAATAAAAATAAAAATAAAGCCATCTTTTCTTACTTAAGAACGACATCATCTCTCTAATTTATTGTCTCTAAATTCGATTGTTTCTAATAAAAATTGTAGCAGATTTGATGCACTCCGTAGACACCGCAATTCGAATTTTGTGAATCTCACCGTATGGAGCCGTATAAACCGTGTTTATGTTTCGTGGCACTCTAACGGTGTACCCCTCTGTATAGTAGGTACCGTAGGTATAGCAGCGCAAACGAAGAGGAAAACTCGCGGAGAGAAAGCACTGTTCCGAAGGGAACGCGGAAATCGGGCAAACTGAATACATACATACACAGAGTCCAGGTATTACTATAGAGCCAGGTGTACTCGTCTCTGGTCTTGGCCGAGCCGGATACGAGAAAAAAAGGGGGAAAAAGTACAGTGCGCGGTGGACGCAGAGGAGAGAAACGAGTCTGCATATTTCATGCAAAATCGTCCTCACGTTCGGTTGGAAGCTCGCGTGCAGCACGTGCTCTACTCGCCGATAGCTCCCGTCGGCGTCGTACCATGGAAAGCACTCGGGTGCGCCTACACTGAACTTCCATACAATGTGACATAAAGAGAGAGAGAGAAAGAGAGAGAGAGAAAGAGAGAGAGAGAGAGGAAAGCAGAAGGTGGTGGAGGAGGAGAAAAAGGAGAGAATCTATTATAGCTGTAAGCAAGAGTAGTCGGTGCATCACAGAGAGAGGAGAGAACTTTACGAGCCTCTTCACGAAGCTTCGTTCCTCCTCTTCCTTCGAGCGTGGGTGGAGTTCGCTGCTACCTGTGTACACCGAGCTCTATGAGGGGACTTTAGAAGCGGAAAAATTGTTTTTTTTTCTTTTTTTTTTCAAGCATGGAAACTTCGACGACTTGCACGTGGATAGGGAAACCGAGGATCTCTAGTACTCGCGATTGATGAGCGAGGGAACGATTAGTATGCCTGTAAGTACGTGGATGAACGCGGCTATGGATCCGTGAATACAGGCGTGGTTTGATTGGTGGATGAACACAGTGCTTGCGTACGGGATGGATGCTAGAACGATAAGCTGGCTCGATCAAATACGCAAACCAAGAGATTTCTAAGTAGGATTGGAAAATTTACGGCAGACGTTTGCATCGGTTTTAGTTAATCGGCCTTGCACGGTATGCCATTTTTACGATCAACGTAAACTATACCCGCATCACAGAGCAGAAATATAAATACACTGGAATAATACGGTTTTTGTGAAAACAACGATTATTCTATGTCTAATAGGAATTTGGTTGACAAAGTGTCTTTCATTATGAACAAGTCTTGTTTTATAGACAATATCGGGACAATTTTACGTTTCGCTGAATATACATTGCGTAGCTGTAACGATATTTTACATCTGATTTTACGTACGATGTTACAATAATATATGGCCAATGATCCTTCAAACATCTATCAAAAAATCATAGAGCATAAGAGGAGCATGATCGTAGAGCATAAAAAGACACGAAAACGTCTATTTTCCTACCGTTTCGCATCAATCCTCGACGAACAGGTAGGTATTTCGATCAGGTAGCTACAACCGATACACGGATAACATATCCGATTTAGCGTAACCCTATTATCCATACAATCATCTACCGACCAAACAATCGGACCAATTAATCCGATATTCGGATATTTATATGCGTGGCAAAACCGGTTCGACTAATGACTCAGATACCATCGTCTCGAAGAGATTAAAAACGATTAATTAGTGACCAATAAACATTAATGACCAACACGAATAATATCAATAACGATATTAATAACGAATATCACCGTGAACGTAATAAATAAATATCGCTATCTAAAGAAATAGATTCTCCAGCGGTGTATCTAACGATCGAAAACTCGTTCGTTGTTTATTAATAAAACCGATAACCGGAAGCTGAAACTCGTTCGTGAACTCACGACAGCGTCTATTTCCTGGCCGATGTATCCTCCTGTGAAGCCGATCTTCTCCCGAATTCTTTCATCGGCAATTAGCACCGCATCGAGTCCCATCGATTCGAACGGTTAATATTCATGGGCTGTGCCGCGTCTTGCATATTTAACCGATCGCTTCGTAGCAGTTTCCAAGGAACGTAAACCGTTACTCAGTCACCTGGCTGCTTATTTTTCGAAGAAAGAAACGTCCCCTGCGGAGATCAACGGCCCAATGATCGCAATTATGTAAATTCCCGATTACTTTTGTCCAGAATTCTATGGAGATTTTGTTTTTGTTTCACGTAATACGCTCGCCGTTTCACGAAATTCAAGTTTCAACAATTTCCCTACATGCTATGCGATTTCAAACGACACGTCACACGTAGAAATTGATTCGCTGCTTTGCATCGAATTTTTAAGTAACAGCTTTAACGTGTATGAGACACGGTAAAATGTACGATGACATAACCTCGAGAAGTATCAGCTAAATATTATATGCTTGTTATATATACGATGATACCTAAAACAAAGACACAGAGTCAGTCAACGTCTTCGATATTGGTAAAAACCGATTTTTCTACCTTTCTGTCGCGATAAATATCGGTTTCCACATGTCATATTGTGCCTGTTAAATAAATACACACAACGATATCCTTATAATCGATGACACATTCTTTGAATTCTTATTCTTCCTATGACAAAGTGGGATTCACCCCTCAATGGCTGTGGGCGATCAACACATCCGTAACGTTTACTACAGTTGTCACGATGAGTTGCGGATTACGATTTATGACAGCGATACCGACTCGCCACTTGCTTCGACACGACAACAAGGGAGTCATAGATTTTACGATAACGTCAGTCATATTTTGGGTAATTTCGTTTGTATCAAAGGCGTGTACGTCGGAGTAGCCGAGAATAATTCAATTTTTTTTCTCCGCTCTTTTCAGTGAATTCCGTTTATGCTTACTTTTCTTTCTTCGTGATTGTTTCGCTATCTCGTACTTTATCCTTGTAATTACATTTTTTACGGATTCTTGCTCATAACACTCTGCTTGTTTGCGATTCAGTGTATGATAATTTTTCCTCTTTAAATGTTTTCCCTGTGTTTCCTATTTTATGCAATTTTTTCTTCCAACATCCGACAATCCTTCGGATCTTTCTTTCCTCGATTTCTTCTCGATTTCCTTGAAATTTTCTCTTCTTTTATCTTTACTTAGATCAAATCGCCATATCGGGGGAAGTACGTACTTCGCGTCAAACTTTTCCCACGTCAGTCCCACATCCAACTGATATAAAAACCAGTCTCGATGCTTCGCTGTTATAAAACTTTCCCATTCCATCCTACGCATTCCATCTTATTCTAGTGTTTTCTCCGTTTTCCATTTACGAGACATTTTTTGAAGTCTTTTCTCTTCGTCATTCCTAAAGTTCAAATAACTTTCAGTACCTTTTGCAAAAAATATGCTTGTGAAATTCTTCGTACTTCACTGCCAGCACACATATGTGTAAACACAAGATATTCCTATTCATCGAATAAAGCCAGCAAAAGGAAAAAGCCATGCTTCATTCTCGGCAAACAGTTGTGAGTTGTACGGGCAACGAGAGGCTACGTTACGCGAGAAGTCTTCTTTCTGAATAACTCCTATATCATACATATACGTATGTACTTATAGCTCTCTCTGTATGCTATCGATAATACAGTTGGGCGTAGATCAACTTAAAAATTTCACCTTCACTGTGCGCACGCCTACGAATGTTAGCAGAAACTTCGTCTTGTTTCTCAAACTATTACGAATTTCAAACATCCACAGAGATTGATGGAACAAGTCAGACGAGATATATATTTATTTGTAAATGATAATATATCTCTGTAAATGATATAAGGACGTACGAAAAATCAATGGAACGTTGAAATGCAAACGAAGGGTTCTTCTCGAACGATAAGAAATCTTTAATCGAAGATAAGTACGGAGGAAGAACTTTCTATAAATAAAGAAGATACGTTACGATACTATTTCCATTTAATTCTCTATTTTCATCTTTCCCAAAACATAAACAGTAACACTAACAAACCACGTGAATATCGCCATCTGCTTATCATGCGTGATAATACGTCATATCGAGTAACATATCGACGCATTGTAATTACAAACTAATTGCATAAAGAGTTAATTTAAATCGTCTAGAATAAATCGTGGGACGGCGAGCAACAGCCTGAAAATCATCGATCTTCTAAGGATCACTATCGAGAATGAAATCGTAGCGAGCTAAAAGCCAACGAGACTGCAGCTCGTGCAGCTGGACGATGATATCAGTCGGTGGACGAGCGGCTAATTTCGATGTGTATATTGCACACGAACAAGGAGAATCCAGTTTTACAGGTTTCGGATCGTTCGGCGGAACCGTTCCCTCGTCACGATCGCACACGTACGTGTATACTGTATACACACGGTTTGTACCTAAAAATAGGATTCGCGTTCCAAATTGCAACGAGATTCGCGGCGATGCATGATTTACAAGGACGACGTCGACCGCGCAGCGCAACGACCAACGAAGCTAGTTATCGAGTAGCTCGCCCGTTTTTCAGGTGAATCGCGCGAGATTACCGCACGATCCGAAAACAGCCGAGTAGTTGGATAAGCTGATCGAACGAGCGTTCGATGCATGAAAGTTCGATGAGAGTTCGATGGCGTCGTAACTCCGCGTCAATCGCAGGCTTTTCCGCTAAAAAGGCTCCGCACGTCCGACAGAATGCGCGAAATCGTCGAGAGAAGCAAAGCTACCGAGTTTCACGCGTTCGCGCGAATGAACGAACCCCGTTGCTTTCGGCGCGCGATTCCGCGTCCATTCGCGCGCTCATTTTGGTAAAAATCTCGTTGTTTGCCATTATTCTCGAATATTTCGCGATACACGCGTGGTTTTAGACGCGGGGACACATTTCTCATGCAACTTGGCGAACTGGTAAGAGGGAACGTAGCCTGGCAAAGGTCTTTGGAACCAGTTTTACCAGACGTCTCACGGTTCGCCGACTGAATTTTATAATATTCGCCTGGTGACCAATTGAGACGGTGCTCGCCTTTTTTTTCTCTCTCTCTCTCTCTCTGCTTTATGCCGGTTAATTTAACGCAATAATAAAAGTCGACATACGGTGAGAACAGATCGAACATTCGCCGCAAGATCATGTAAACGACAAATATAGTCGTTAAATAATAGGAGGATAAAAAAGATTGCCATAAAGTACGATCGTATCGTATCTTCCTCTCGATACCATTAATGTCTGCGAAAACAATATTTATGTAATGCTTCATAGAGAATTGCGTCACTCGTGACGTGTTTCTTTCATTAATCGCGAAATCCGTGTATTCTACTGTCATTGTCTATGAAATAAAACATGTAAATTTTGTCTGTGATAAATATCCGTGGAAAAAATCCAGAGAATATAGAGAACATCGCTAATACGATATTGAAAAATGTCGAGAACATCCGAGGTACGGTGTCATAATATTTTGGCGAGTGAAACGAATCCCTGTTATATTTCTTAAAAGTATAAAGAATACCTATTTTCATAAACATTTGCAATCTAGTAATAAGAATTCCTATCCTATATCTAATACACGAATTAGTAGTATTACTTGGTTATTTTTTCTATCGGTCCTTAAACTATTTTCGAAAATGTTCAATATGCCAATAAAATTCGATGAATTTTTTTATATTAAATTTAGATTGCTTCGCGCATGTAATATTACGAGTCTTTGTTTCCTAATTAATGCACGAACCAGCATCCTCGAGGCGCTTGGAGACCAGTTACAAAACAGGTATCGAAGTTTGCCTCCTTTCTATCGCTAGGGAACCTGTTCCTTTTCGTCAGTAAATCAAAGGCGAAAGCAACAATTCGAGCTGGCCAGAGAAAGCAAATCGCTCTGTGCACGGTATCACTGTCGCCACTATATTATTTACGACAATAGACACGCACGATACGCGTTATCTTTCGCGGATACGACTCGGACTAGATACCATGATATTACTTTACATAAATATATTAATGGCAGTGTAAAAAAAAATATCGCGTATTATAATAGAAGCGGTCGTAATACGACTTTCGTTAATGGTTCGGTACACAACATATTTCGACTATTTTCTGACATTTAAATGTATATTGTATTACGTTAGATAACGTTATGTGGCTTTGGTTGTGTCTATGTGGCGATTTGTAAATTTTGTATCTTGACAGAGCAAACTTTTGTTAAGATACTTCTATGTATAGTCGATATAAAAATATTTGTTCGTTTTGCTGTATCAGAGCCTTTACTAAGAATAAAAAAGTTGCTATACTTGTTTTCTTTAAGCCTTGAGATATTAATTTGAGTTATCTTCGGATATTATCGTTAACCAGCGGATGTAACTCCAATTACAAGTATACGAGAATTCATTTACAGCTTTATGCTATTTCTATGATATTACAGAGCATCGAGTTCGTTTCTATAAAGCACGTGGTTGTAACTTGTAGCTAGAACTTCTGCAAATCCAAGTAAAAATTACGAGATTGATAATTTAGAACTATAAAACTCAAATACTCCGCGATATAAATTTTTATCTGCAGCATCAACTGTACGTTCTCTAACAATACCCTCGGTCGTGTTCCGCGAAACAACCGGGAAAGTTAGACACGAAAAACAAAGAGCATCCAGAGAAATTATTTTATGTGTGTCGCGATATTTAACAAAACTTTCGACGAAAACCACCTCGAAAAACGTCCAATGCACGCGCGTGTTACTCCGTTCTTCTACAGACGGCCTTTTACCTGCGCTATATTTCAACGAATGGCAAAAAAAGAAAGAAATATCTACGAAAATCCCGGTAATTTTTCAGAATGGCGAGAGACCAAGAGTAATAAATGCGAACGCGCGTGTATAACACGGAATATTATCAAGCACATCACAGGCGTAACACACCGCGTGAACGAAAAAGGGAGGGAAAATTAATGGCGAGGAGCGCAACACCCGCATATTGCCTACATGCGCGCAAGGCCGCAACGATAAAGATACGCCTAATATACGTACACGTACGTAGAATGTGTCCCGTATTCAACGTTTGCGGATCCTGCCGATGCCAGACGATCAGCGTGATTCGTTGTGCCACGTTTTCACGCGCTCGTAAGGCCAACTGTAACGATCCTGGGATAGGGCAGTTTTCAGCCTAAATCCTGTCATATCGCGTGTCTCGTCTTGTAAGGGGATAGGGCGACCGCGATCCTACGTTTCTCCGTTGATTATTCTTTTATTCTTTCATCTTCGTCCAATAATTCTCGGTGGTCTTCCGATAGTCTCGTTTCAAACGGAAAGGTTCTATGAATTTCGTCGGAATGTCGGAAGAGTTTGCTATTTTATAGCAAAGAATTATTCATTGGATTGATCACTAGATTGGTTACCAGTAAATAACGTCACTTTGATCGTGTCTAGTGTTTCTATGGTACTCTGAACGTTTCGATGGTTTTCATTTAAAAACGAAAATCGTTTTGTTCTACGAATAATTTTTGTTGCTTCGTGTCAGAATCGGTTAGTATTTCGGGCTTCTGTTTGATTTTGGACACGAGATACGTGCTGCTTCTTATTCGGTAACAAAACATGTACGTCGTATGGAGAGTACATATACATATGATAACTATCGGTTCCAAGAATCTTCAGAACATCAACGTCGTCTGGAGTTTGGGTAATTCGCAACCATCGACGCGGCGTCTTCAATCCTCGCATTCACGTCACTCCTCTTCTCGTAGCTATCTGATTATCTAACTAAATTCACTAAAGAATTTGAAGATTTGCTCGATCGTAAAATTATTCGTGTTCCGCAAACGAACGTGTTGTACGAAAATTTAGTAGATTTAAAAAGAAGACAAATACGTACGCATAAATAGATGTATTAAGAATGCGTGCAAGAGGTGGAAAATGTCTGAAACTCGAGATGTTTTGGGCAGGTCGAGTAGAGTCGAGTTGTCGAAAGTACGTATCTGGCGATTCGAGAATATCTAGAGTACGAGTCCTAGAAACGATTAAGATCTAAAATCAAGTTTGTTGGACAGCGATCTGATATTTGTTCAACTCGCCGAAAGATGGCTACTGGAGGCCCATTCGTCGGGCCAGCTGTTAACACGCGAAACAGTCAATTATTTCAGAGCGACCTACTTTTTATTGTAGTACTTAGATTCGACTGTTGGAATAGTAAGTGGGTCACGCGTAAAAGTAACTGTTACGGCAGCGATGTGTTTCGTACTGGTGGTGGCCGCGCCATGAAATATCGCCTTAAGCGAAAGAAACGTACGCGCGCACACCTGTGCGTGTCGTGTGGGTACGTAGCACAGCGAGATGCGTACCGTGTAGGTACATAGCAGCGAGGTGCGTGTCGTGTGGCAACACGCGGAACGCGTGTGCACGCGCAAACACATCGAGAAGGAAGCGATCGCCGAGAGAAAAAGACAATAAAACGCGCGGAACGGAGCTTCCGGCTACTGCCGGATACAGAAGCGATTCTCGTCTCGGCGTTTTGCCTTTTAATCGCCTGAAATCACGAGACTCGAACGAACAACCGTTCCCACGTAAAAGTGGAATACTTTTACGCATGCCGTTAAGAAGTCAATGAATTCTTCGGTATAAAGCGAATCTCGAGCATACGGTTCCAAGTTACTTACGAATCCAATGTTTCAAAATTTCTTCGAATCGATCGAATGGATCGGCTGACGATAACGACGGATACGACCGATTATCCAGCAATATGTTGCCCTTTCTAGGAAGATTTTAATTCAAATCGTTTCGCGAAATGTCACCGCGAGATGCGCCACGGTGGATTATACGGTCGGTGGATTATCAGCCGGAGAGATCATGATTTCCTGGTACAACGTATTCTCGGTAGCGACCTGTGGAGCTCTTGGGGGGGAAAAAAGCGAGAAGCCCGACGTCTTGACGTTTGTCGAGCGGAGCCAATAACGTGCTGTTCTTGGATAAAATATACATACGTATCGGACAGCAAGAAACCGAGTGAAAGGCAACAATGTGAAGGTAAGCCTGCGCATGCTCTACGTATGCTAACTACACACGTATACACGAAAGGCCGTCGGTATCGTTGAAGTACGTATTTTACACGGGCACAGGTCAGCAGCACGTGAAATTGTACTTCGAGAAGGGACGTCAAAGCGAAAAGAGACCGACGTGCATTAAGACGAGAATAAATTCCAACAGAGTCGAGAGACATTTACAGGATGGAGAGAAAGAGAGAGTGGTTGGTGGAGCGTAAGGTGCGAAAAACAGGATAGGTAACGAGCGAATTCGACGAACGACGCGAGAAGAAGATTACCTTTCGATATACGTGGACCATACGATTATTGTTAATCGTTAGATATGAAATCGTGTGTCGATGCACGAGGCACGAATAGGTAGAGAACGGAGAGACAAATCGGTCAAGCGAGAGACGGGTCGGTTCTTCCAGGATGCGTCAGCCGCAACAAGGACGTCTACTAAACGAGCGAATTATACTGAAATAATTGCTACGCTCCTGGTTGGAATTCGTAACGAAAAGGATAGAGGGATAGAACGCGGTAGGCGAAGAAAGAGGTAGAAGGAAAAAGAAAAAATATTCAGGCCAGAAACACGCGGAGTCGTACGCGACTATCATCTCTTCTTCATTGCTGTGACATTGCGTGCTTGGCGTAGCAGAGATAATGCGATAAGGAGAAGCGACGTTCTTCGTATAATCGTTAATCAGCCGCAAACAACAAAATTTGACCAGATCTCCGGGTTAAATTTTTCTTTTTTTCTTTTTCTTTTTTTATCGTAAAATCGTAATGATTTGCTTTTATGAAGGAAGATTCTAGAAAGAGAACGCGATAAGTTGAATTTTCCAATGTTTCGTTGAAAGCAATTTCGTTGGGAGTAATTTTTAAAATCACTACGTTGTCAATCAAGTCAAAAATTACTTTTATTCAGTTTTGCAACTAAACGCGCGTTTCCTCGCACTCTGAAAAATTTCCAACATATTGCGAGTTATGACAGAAAAATGTCGTCTTAAAAATTCTATAAGAAACTTGGTCAACGTATCTGCTTTCGAAAGAGTTATTTTTTCTTTTCAATTATATTATGCATCTATATAATTACACCGTTAGATGAAAATTCTTCTGTTTAATCGTAAGGTAAACATCAAAATCAGTAGATCAACGTATGTATTTACAAAAAAATGTATTTACATAAAACGTTTCTATTCTGTGATCTTTAACAACGCGCGCGTGCTCGCGTGGAAGATCGTGTAGTTAATCGTTTACATCGTGTAAGATAGATAAAATTTCGCTTTTAAGTTTTCTCCTAGCCATTCGATCTATTACTTTCTACACTACCGAATTCCAACGCGTGCAGCGCTTGCGCAACTTTCGACTCCGCATAAACGCCGATCATTTGATCATTGCGTTCTTGAATCAATATATTATTATAGTTTACGCATAATTAGTATTCTGATACGTTCGCCCAATTTAGACGAAACATCTACCTCGGCTATCTGTTTTGCGTGACATATCACAGTATATAATTGATTTAGATAAAAATATACTGGGTTTTTTCGATGATTACCCCGAATCATACAACGTTTATAATCTTTTAGGTCTGATAAAATATAAATATTATCGATAAGAAATACTTAAAGATAAATACGAGTGTTGTCTTACGAAGCATTTCGGATTTCCGAGTATTGGTTCGTATTCGACCTAGGATCATATCTATGAGTACCAAATAGAGCCAGGCATAAATCCTAAAAATAACGTTTTTAATAATCGAATACGCGCAATGAATTCGAAACAGAATCTGATATACAGGGTGGTTGGTAACTGGTGGTACAAGCGGAAAGGGGGTGATCCTACGCGAAAAAAGAAATTGAAAATATAGAATAAAAATTTTTCTTTTCTTTCTCAGCAATTTTTGTAATAATAAACTTTATGATTACTTCATATTATTTCATTATGTATTCCTAATTTTCTGTTACGACAAAAACAAATTTAATATCCACTTTATAACGAGACGTGATAAAGTGCACGCGTACCGAGCGAAAATTCAGAGTCGATTTTCTCGAAAACAAAGCATCGAACGAAAAATTTTTATTCTATATTTTCGACTTCTTTTTTCGCGTAGAATCATCCCCTTTTCGCTTGTACTACCAGTTACCAACCACCCTGTATATAAATTCCGCTCTTCAGTCTAGTATAGCAAATCAAATGGCGAGAGAATTTCAGAAAAATCATTGAAAATCTAACGAAGAGATTACAGGGATTATAGATCCCGTAAAGAGATTTTACATCCACGTTATATTATATTATTTATCAAATTTGCAATTGTATTTATATTTTCGTACTAGTCTATTAGAAAGAAAACATGAAAATACAGGTAAATTAGGTAAATATAAATAGTTAAATCGTGAGATACTCGGGAAGATATAAAGCCATTATAAATAATAATTGGAAGAAAATATCAAGCGTTGAAACAGAGGAAATTACACGGTTCATACGTAGCGAAACGGACAAAGCAAAATAGAGATATCACGGGCGAATGCGATCCGTAAGGACGCTAGACTGTGCTGACGAATACACGTGGCTGGCGTGTACTTGGCCTCTATTACAAACGCAGTACCGTCTTGTCTTTGTGTTAACGAGCGATACCGAAGATATAACGACCTATAAATAAGCAAAAATCGCAGGCTCGAAATAAAATATCAAGATGTCACGGTCGGCGGTTCATTACGACGCGACGTACGCGTGTACGTTTGGTTACCCAGTGTTGTCGAAAGAGTTGGACGAAAATGCTACAGAAAACGAGGCACCCAAACGAAGAAAGAAGAAGAGAGGAGAATGTAGGTCGACGAAAGAGAGGAAAACGGGATTTCCAAAGACGAAGGC
The DNA here is from genome assembly GCA_014825925.1 of Bombus breviceps. Lineage (NCBI taxonomy): Eukaryota > Metazoa > Arthropoda > Insecta > Hymenoptera > Apidae > Bombus > Bombus breviceps. Next base: position 2,092,597 of record CM026184.1, on the reverse strand, counting down.
GCTTGCTGAAAATAACCATACGATAAACCACCGTGCAGAAAAGGGAACGAGTAAAAAAGAGTGACGAGAAGGAGCTGACGAGGAACGCTGTTAAATATTACATGGATGTTTTAAAATAAATCAGCAGATCCTATTGCGAAATTTGAAGAAAAAAAAGAAATATTAGAAGAAAATGATATTACGTATGGTTACCATTAGTAATCAGCTTCGGAACAAGGTCTATTTTTACAGAGAACTGTCAGCGAGCTCCAAATGGGAATTTTCGCGAGTTTAAAATATTTTTAAATGAATACGAGCGACTTTCTTTCATCGAAAGGTACGTTCGACTACGACGTGTCGGCGTACAGTCACTGAACGAAATAAGCTTTCTACGTAACTTTCTTCTGATTCGCTGCAAGAAAGATATGCCAGACAAGAATAGTGCTATATAGCTGCTAAATCAATTGCCAATAACGTTCTTTTCTCAATATTTCAATACGAGTTTCATAGCGTATCTTTCCTACTAAAACATCTATGAGATTCCTCCGACTAAACTTTGAAAACTTTTACGCAATTTCATACCCTTATTATTATCCTAACGTAATTAATGCAATGGAAAGAAAAAGAAATTAGCTTCACCATCTAAATATTATATTTTTTATTCAAGATCTCGTTGCGTGTGTCACGTAAAATTTATGATGAAAAAGGAGTAACTGAGCAATAACTTAACTTGACGAATATTACAATGAAGTAGCGAAGTTAAAATAGTTGTTCAAATCACGGCCAAACTGCGTACACAAGACTCAAGATTCGAGACAAAAGATTAAAAACTAAAAACTAAAGTTTTGCTGATGTTGAGGGACAAGGGACGGATCCTAATTGCCCTACGTAATGAGCAGTGTAATGTTAGGCCTTGTGCAAAGGTACGGTCAAAATCTAACGGTTCGCTGTCAGGTAGTATGGAATGACGTAGATTTGAGTATGGTCATTGTCACACGTACTACGTACATTCTGTACCTTCATAAACATTTACATTTCCCATAAATACATACAAATGCGTAATCTACATACTTGCGAGTGTATAGGATTGACAAAATGTGGACGAAAAGCACAGAAGAAAACAGAGAGTTTCAGGATCACGAAAATATAGACATTGTTAATCTGCAAAAGGGAATCCCAGTCGGTCCGTGATGACAACGGATTACGCTCAGTGTTTAGCGTGTATATAGTAAACGCGTGTTAAAGAAAGGAAGACAGATAAAGGGAAAGAGCAAAAGAGGAAGGTTTAACTAGAATTTGGTCCGATGTGAGAAAATACCCGAATACGAGAGAGCGGCTGCGTTTTAACAGCAGTTTCCTAGCACAGAGTTCGAGAGAAACCGTACAACTGACATCCCTTTGACCGTGTAATAACGCCCGATATATCCTGCGGGTTTGTTGGTTTTTAAATTGTGTTCCTAAATGGTGTGTTTGAAGTCAAGCGATAACCGTTCACACTCGTTTCGACTCGCAATAAGAAGCTTTGTTAGAAAGGTTTGTTCGTTTAATAGCAAACGCAGCACAGTTTTCGCTACTTTTTATCAAACCATACGCTAATATTGATAACCAGATTATCTTAAAGGAAGTGTTACTATCTTCCTGTAAATTAATAGCAGTGTGCGTAGCGTAGTACAGCAGTATATAGTAATTAATAGCAGCGTGTGTAATGATAATATGTAAACGGCAAAGGTGAGAATTTATTCTACGCCAAAGAAAAGAATTTAATCAATTAAATTTGGAATTCGTTTTTCGTAAGAGATGCAGCTAGTGATTTAAAAGATTTCAAAGAAATTAAAATCAAAATTAGAAATTGGGGGATTATTCAGCGAATCGGATATCGAAGTACACGGTATATTTAGCTTTCAATGTTTCAGGAAAATATTAAATGGAGATTATCGTACGCTGAATGTGACGCACAAAATTTATATTGACATATAAAAATCATTCGTGTCTTTTTTATTAAAAATAAATTTAAAGCTATATGTTATTACGAATATTTAACTGCTAGGTTAGCGTAGTGTATCAAAACCAACACGTATCTGGCGACTGATCTAAGGGTAGAAATCCTTTGAAGGATGAAAACTAAGTGAAGTTGATGAACTGGTAACGACGATATACGGAGAAAACCGATGGGTGGGTCTAAGGACACAAAGCGAGCTGATTTGTTAAGGACAAGTTCTCATTAGGAAAGTGAGGGTAATATACCTTGCTAATTGACTGATTTTCTGGGTGAGATGAGGGGTAGGTATGCGAGGAAGGGTGTTAACCTTCCGAAATAAACCGATGTTTGTTTTTGGGTTGAAGGAGCTCAATCCACAAAAGATATAACCTAATAAACACGATGATGGAACCCCACTGGGGGTAACCATCCACATGCAATATTTTATTCACTAAGTTAAAACATTTTACCAAATGTCCTACTGAACAAATTGTAAAATTTTAAAATAAAATAATAAAAAAAAAAAGGAGCTCAATCATGAAAATGCCAAGATTTATGGTGGCTCCTTAAGAATATCGAGGGTAGACAAAAAGGATTTGGTTGCCGTCTTGCCACTCGGTATGCGGCCTGGTTTCTGATGTGCATTAAGATGTGGTCGATGTTAGTAACGAGCCGTCCTTAGGAAATCATTTTCGAGATGCTCGGGGCGAGAACGATCCTAAAGCGTGCTCGTATCCTTGTAGCAGTATGACGAAAAGGTCAAAGTGGGCGCATCGATCTTCAGATATCTTCCAGAGTGGAAGCCAGTCAAAGGTCAGAATAAAGCAACCGGAGTAAATGCGGCTAAACAGAATCGGTTATGTGAATGAAGCCTTAGTAAAACAAGACTGTGGATGCTTTTATTTCTTCGATCTAAAAGGGAAAGCCATGCTTTCTCGCTTCCTCCGTAACAGATGATTACTATCATTATTTTATTTCGTTTTTCTGGAAAATACGTGTTTTGCGATTCGCGGAAATATTATTGTATTATCTTTCACAGATATAAAGCGGATAACAGGTAAAATGGAAAGAGACATTTTATACGCACTGTACTGGCAACTGGAAGCATCGTTTCCGACACCTGGTATCTTTAAAGATATCGATGGTGTGACAATGATCATACCAAAATCCACGTTATTCCATACTATCTGAGAGCGAACCGTTAGGTTTTGACTTGACCTTTGCACATGTCCCAACTTTACAATTATCCCATTATGTACTGCAAGCATTCGACCATGAATCTAGTCGTGTGTACAGTTTGGCCATGATTTGAACAACTATTCCAACTTCGCTACTTCATTGTAATATTATACCTAATCATTTTCGCGAATAAAAGTTTACAAAATTATAAAAACACCGTCAAGTTAAATTATTGCTCAACTATTCCTTTTTTATCATTAATTTTACGTGACAATGGGGTCGTAAAAATCGTAAAAGCGAATTTCTATGCTAGAACCAACCAGTTCAACCAAATACCGAATACATAGCAAGGAATAAGAATCGTCTATGTAAAACCAATCTCCGCGCAGTTTCCTCGAATGCGTCGCAACAGGTGACGTTGAGACGACTGTTATTCAATCGAGTAATAACAATCGGTCGTAAATCAAAATTACCGAGCAGTTCTTTCCTTTTTAACATCTCTCTTTACCATCGCAACTTTCCCTGCTCGTTGTTCCCCCCAAGCAGCATCTCGAAACAGCACTTAATCGATGAGACAGTCAGCCACGCCCGAAAAGTCGACCGCGACCGGACGAAGACCGCCAACAGGTCGGTCACCTTCCTTTCCTTCTACAGGGAGAACCAATTTCGTATATGTGACAACGGCGCGGCTTTGTGAAAGGATATGTGGGCAATCGCGTGCAGCAGCTTTTACGAGACGATGGCAAGGCCACTTTTTCCATTCCGCATAAATAATAATCAGAGTCTAAAGCAGCGTGTCTATAAAACCAACAACATATTGTGAATTTACTAGTGCTTGCTTTAAAAATTATTCTAAATTGTCATTTATCCAATGCGTCAACTATTCGTATCCTATAATACTTTCACTTTGCTAACTTCTATTCCAAAATCTTTGTTTCTTTGTATTTTGTTATTCTTTCATAATTGCACGAGTGAAAGAGTTTTGGTACGATTAATGGAGAATCGAAACGATGGTTTAATCGTGTATTATATGTATCAGCTATTATGTATGACTCATAAGTAGATTAGTAGACTCATTAGTAGACGTAATTATTTCAGTTTTGTAGAGCGTTCAAGGTAGTCACTTTTAATTATTAATAAATCGACTTATTGTTCGCATGATACTGTAATGAATAATTATTTTGAATACAATCGTGAAAAAGACATGATTAAACACAACGAGCAAAAAGAACGTGATATTGGAAAATGTTCGCAAACCACTTGCGACACACGGTAAAGCTTAACGCGGCTGGCCATGTTTTCGGAAATCGTAGCTGATCTTAAAATACATCGTCTCTGCGTTTAATACGCGAATCGTTCGGAATGTTTCACGGTAGAAACTAAGGATAAATTACGTAGTAACGGAAACGAGCTTAAGATAATCACCTGAAACATTCACGATTATCATCAACCAGTTCTTTTATCTGTTGGAAAAAATCAATATCCTGCAAGACCAAGGTCTCCGTACCGATAAATCGATTCTCATCATCGAGATTACGATATACAGCTAGATAACGTTTACAGATAACTGACACATATTGTTCATTTTGGGGAAAATATCGATGTTTCTTGCGCAGTAAGAACTTTATTGCCACTTTAGTCAGTCGTATCGGTTCGGCTTTCGGGCATAAACGGAATTATAATCCCGTATCAAATTATCTTTGACATTTCAAGTGATTCATATTTAGTTTATTCGTTGTGTATTTGAATATTTTAGAACTTATTGAAAGATTTACGTTGCTCGTTCTAATTAGGATTCTATGCTTAAATGATCTTTTCTTTAATTTCAGAGAAATTTGAGAAGGTCATTCTTCTCGATGTTTTCTTAATCTAGTAGAGGATAACACAGTAAACTCTGTTTATCTGAACTTCATTCGTTAGAACAAGATTTTAGTCAGTGCCGGATTAACTATATCTCTGCCAATTGAACTCACTCGGGCTTTTAGTAATTAGCAATGGAATTCTGCAAGCCGAAAAAAAACACAAGTTACCAGTAGCAAAACATTCTCTTCGATGCGTATAAGTAGATACAGATTTGGTAATAAAACGAATGAAACTTCAAAGAGAATTTTCTACAAACTGTAAAATTGTAAACGTAAAATTATAAAAGTTACACAACTTGTAACTTGTCAATTTTCCGATAGTATTAGTTAGGAAGTTATTTTATAACAGGGCTCAGAACTGAACTCCCATCGTATATCCGGAAAATATATATATAGCTAGCGAAGAAAGTTGATAGACCCCGATTACGATGTAAACTGTCTCCCAAATTGCTACAAACAAAATTCTACAATAACCTGAAAAGTACAGAACTCTTTAAAATAAACGAACGCTACGAACGTAGCGAGATAAATACATTTACGTCGAATCAAGGTTTAGTATCAAGAAAACGCATTTCATACGATCGTCCGGTCCAGTTGAATGTAGCAAATAGATCGTAAAGGGTTAATCGACGCATAAGAAAGGCTTCTCGGGCATCCGTAATAAACCATTTCAAGATCATCGAGTCTTCACAGGATCCCGGAACCGAGGTGTCATCGATGCAACCTCGAAATACGATCTCTTTCAGCCTTCGAAAAATCGTCCACGAGAATGAACCAAGGACCCTAAGAAGTCGGCTGGCAACTTTACCGCCGTGTTTGCCGGGTATTCGAGCAACGATCGACGCGACCAACGAACGTACGAGCGAATCAACGAACGGCACGGGAGAAAATGGTGTATAACCTTGCTCGAACGACCTCGATCGCCTTCACCGTAGTAGAAACCTTCGACGCCGTGCCTGGCCACGTCTACGGACACGCGCAGTAATCACCACCGATCCTCCGATCCCAACGCGAGAAGATCTCTGCGCGCGCGTGTCTTCGTTCTTGTAACGGGAGAGGATCGTGCACGCGATCGATAATGTGTCACGCCTCTCACTCTCGTTTCTTTTCACAAAGGGATGCGGTAAAGAACGTTCTACTTCATCGTCTTTCGTATTCTACCCCCTTGAATGATTACCGATGTTCAATCGTTTAAGGATAATTTGTTAACACATTTATCAAATAAGATGGCGAGTCCACATTGTGGGAAAATGTCATAAGAATTCGTATCGATAGACTATGGGTGTTTACGGGAAATTTAGAAACGCGATAATTGTATGTAAATTATTAAAGCAAATTATTAAAATATGAGCTTTATTAATAAAAGTATATCTTACGTTAAAAGCTTTATTAATGTAATGAAGGGTATTGTATGAAAGATCGCATTATAGGTAGTAAAAATTGGATTACAGCGAACGTGTTAAAAAATTTGTAAATGTGGCTAAGTTATTCTGCGTTACGTGGTCGTCGAAGGTTTACAGTGGTTAACAGCAGTAAAACTTTAATGGAATTTTAGAAAAAAAAAGAGATTTTTTGCGCGTGTATTTGTTACAGGCAAATCTATAAGCAAATACACGTTCCGTATATTTCTGTAGTTCACGTCACCTAGAACTTTTTCTTATTTTAAATTATTAATTGATCCTTCATCTCTCATTTACGAAAATACGAATAAAAGTAATAATATCTTAGAACAATTTCTCTCCACTAACAATCTCTTTGTCGCCATTTTATTTACCATTAGAGCGAATTATAAAAGGATTTTCGTGGAGAAATCTTTTTTACCCATACCTACATGATAATTCCGAAACCATCAGCATACATTCAGCGCCGCGTATCGACCCGCCTTTGCGACATAACATAACCTCAACTCTCGGTTTTTCCTCGCCTACTCTAATGCCTCGTAATTTCTAGTAAGATGCGTGACGAATTTCAAAGTTTTCATAACGAATCGCAAAGACATACTTGCGCTCAAATATAGCTAACAGAGGCGGAAAATCTTCCGAGAAAAGCTTAACGGTCGCTAAACGATGTTTCGCGGAAAACGCGCGAACGACGACGCGAAGTTCATGCACTGCGTAGCTGGCGCATGCGCTACAGGGCAATTTTTTATTCTTCATCTCGCGAACGCGATTACTCGGATATAGCATTTTTTAAGTTCTTGTCGCTTCTCAGAAGAATTACGTCCGATTCTACGTGAGCGTAGTTCGTCGATGCGGAATCTCGCGTATTTTATACCGCATTAAAACCAATGGAAACCTGGCATTTTATCGAGAAATTCTCGAGTAATATAGGGTTTTGTTGAAAATTACTTCAAGTTTTTCCTGTGTACTTTTGTAATATAAAACTCCGTATAATTGTACAAGTTGCGCGTTTATGGGGTTTCCGATTTCTCAGACAGACAGACAGACAGACAGACAGACAGACAGACAGACAGAAAATATCAGGCTGATAAAGGTCACTACGAAGATACCGAAGAGTATTGTATTTATAAAAATTGTACTCCTTTTTGAAAAGAGAAAGGTGTAGATCTAGATCGTTTAATTTGTTTCGCTTCCCGTGATTGAAAACTCTTTTCTAATTATAGTAATAATAAATAGCATGCTATAATGATTTGAAAGTAACAAATTTTCTAATTAATTTCTCAATCATAATTGACTAATAAAAACTTATATATACGGATGTTGCGAAATTTTGTTAAATCGGTTTGACTTGTGAAACCATTCGGTATCGTATTCTGTATCAGCCTGATTTAAGATACTGAACGTGATAAACCAAAGCATAAATGACTTTGTAAGATAGGTAATCTCTTTAAAAACGAATAAAAAATATTTACAATATCGTTGAATAAATATTTGCTAAATATCGCCTCTGTCACGATTTAGAAAAACAAAACAACGATTTACGGTTGATTTATGAGACTGGCAGCAAGTAGCTAGTTGATTTTTGTAATCTGTCGCGTAAAATCGATCTTGATTATACTCGAACGGACAGAGAAGTCGGAAACTTGTACGTATCGCGCGATTCTACCGATGCAAGTATGCAAATAATGGAAAGTGATTTTCACTTACCCCTTCGTTTCCTAGGAACTGTATAGTAGGGTTCTGGGTGGTCTTGTTCTGCAAGTAGAAAAAATCAAGATTAATTTAACGTTAATTTGTATCAGAAGTTATATTACGCTAGTAACGCTATTATATCAGTAATATCTCAAATTTCTTATTTTTACTATTTTATCATGTTTTTTATTAACAAGTAAATTCGATTTACTTCCTTGTTTTAAAATAAATAATTTCTTCTTGTATTACAATTTTTTATGCTCATTCGAACATCGTTCTAATTCAAATTTGCATAAATAATTTGTATTGTGCGGTATACGACGTACAAAAATAATACAAAATTCCTATAGACGCGTGTGTTATTTGTCAACTACCTCGAGCTATTGTCATTTTCATAACGCGATATATGCAGCCTAACCTCAGGCTAGTTTAATGTTATTCATCTCGATAGTAATGGAATATTCATATTCCCTCTTCATTGATAAACAATGGACACTCTTAAATTATCTCTACTCGTAGAACAATACTCGGATATAGAGAAATATTTTATTCCGGAAGGGGATGACAATTTCCCTTACCTTAACTTCGGAATCGGTATAAAGCTGTGTAAATCGTCATCGGTGCGAAATCGACGTCACAACGACGCCGATGGTAGCAAGTCTTACGTGCGTGCTCTATCGACTCGAGTATCGTCACGTGCATACAATTCGGCGATAAAGTTCGCGATAAGCGTTGACTTGCTTCGAGCGACCGATTATGCCACGTAACGCATATGAAATTCGAATTTTACGAAATTCTTGCTCGTGATACGATAAAGGAAGGAAAAGTCTGACGACAACCGGAATCGTGGGCGAGTTACGCGCACGATGTTCAACGACTCCCTTGTTGTTGTTGTAGTTGAATTGTATAATTAAAAGATTTTGCCACGGATAAAAGTAAAGAAAAATTATATATGTGCAGTTGACAAATAAAACTGCCGATCTTGCTATGGTTTAATAAACTGTGTTTACTGTTAGGCATTCTTATTTGAATTATTGCGCCAGGCTAGAAATGTTGTTTCAATACTCCAGTTTTTCTCCATTTCCATACAGCATACGATGCGCTCTATCGTTGTATCGTTTAATTCTTTGCGTTGTTTAATTTCCGTGATTATTAGCTCTTAGCAACTGTATAAACAACGTTATTTTCCTCATTTTCCCTAACCTGTATCCTCTCAGATATTACTTAATATTTTATTTAATAAATCGGTATGTTACAGAGTTTAAACGAAGATAATTTTTTCTTTCATGAATCGCGCGTGTTTTTGACAATATCTTTTATACTAGAAGACACTTAAATGCTGCTGCTTCTAAAACTTTTCACTAGATAAATCGGTAACAGAATAAAAATTCACTCATTTTATCGTGCAGGGTTGAAACAAGATTGATATATGGCACCGTGTATCTACAGATATGCGGGTACGTAGTTCGTAATTTGGCAGAAATTCGTTTAATTGCGAGCTCAAAGTATCTTTCTACGCTACGTTTCTGTCGCTCGTGAAATTCAACTGTAGCATGATCTCATAGCGTAATATATTTTGCCGCGTTACATTAGCAGCATGTGCATATACGACGATTTTGCGTGCCGTGCACACGCGCGGGCGCGCTCACGATCGTTTGAAAAGGGAAAGTTGTCGGTAAGAGCTTCGTGCGCCTTTGATCGCTCAGCTCGACGAAGACGTTCGTAAAAACGAAAAGCGCTACGATTGGCGATATTGTTGGTGATTGGCAAAGTTGGCGATGCTAGTAGTAACAACGAAGCAAAAATACGCATATGTAGATATATCGTTGATTAAGACTAGCGTGATAATCGCGTCCCGATAAGACTGTACTTCTGTGAAAATAAAGAATTCTTTGTTTCGTGAAACGATTCGACGAAACAATTCGCGTTTCTAGCTTTCAGTCGTTCTTTACGTAAAGGAAGCTTCACGTTGTTAAAATTTGTAAACTTATAGAAATATTAGCTTAGTTTCTCTGGTCGTTTGCTTTGGTTATTCGAGTCTTTGCAAACTTATATCGTGTCTGTTACGTTTCTTACTATTATTAATTATTTTCCGATTCTCACGACATTGTAAAACGTTGTGCTCGTTACTCAAGCTCGAGGCGAAGTACCGTGACCTAGTGCTTTTAATTTTAACGTATAGAGACTACGCTCTACCCACTTTCGAGATCTCTTGGGTTCTCTGAGAATGAATGCTTGTAAGAAACGGTTGCATTTAGGAAAAGCGAGAGCAAAAACGTAACAATTTACGATAGTAGATAAGCGCAGAGTAATATTTAATGGACGTAAAAGTTCCACAATAAGAAAGAAAAAAAATTTTACTCGAACCTACAGCAAACGTAAAATGATAAAACTCAAATCGATGCAATAACGTTATTAGTTAATAAATTATTATGCAAGAGAGTTGTGATGTTAGAAATGACGATATTCGGTAAATAATGACGTAATTATACGTACACGACGCATAGTAAAAAATGTTGCTAAAACGTAACGAGTATTCGCTGAGACACCCGCGAAGAAGGACGCTTCACATTCGTTCGAACAACTGGAATTCTGGAGTTCTCGATCGTTGTCCTTCGAAAGCAATACCAACGCATGGTTATTGGATTTTACGAGCGATTCGACGCCGCTCAAAATATATGCGCATGCATTGACGTCTGAGCTGAGTCGCGTTTGAGCCGTTGTCGCGATTTAACGAGATTTAAAAGCCGAGTCGAAGCGGCAGGCCACGTGTCTCAGACAGAAAAGCGTACAACGGTTAGCCAACGAATACCAGGGCGAAGTAAAAGAGAGATGAAATACAATGAAATAAATTAATGACGCAGAAGACGACCTGTGGTCTGACCGTTAAATGCTCGAATGTAAAATTCACAGCTCTGTACTGAATTACGTACGTTTCGTACCGGTGGTCTTGAAATTTAGTGCGAGGATAGAGGAATTAAATTAAATTTCAACGAATAGCAATGTCTGTTGAAGGTCGCGAAAAGAACAGAAACGTTATTTCATTTGATGAAACCATTTCCCACGTTTATTTTTTTTTTTTTTTTTGGAGGGGGGGAGAATTTTTGAAGGTTTTGGAAAAGAAGATAATGTGCACGTATTATTTGTTTTATATTGAGGAATATTGTACTATTCTTTTTCACGTGAATATGAACGTGAATATTTTACAGTTCTCAGTTTCTACTATTTTGTATCATCAAATATTTCATACTTTTAAAAATTCGTATTATCAAAATTATTATGTTAAAAAAATTATATCTGATTACTAGAGCCTCTCGTACTTGCTTTGAAAATAGGACAAAATATAAACCGAATAAGATAATATTTAAAAAATTATAAATCGATATAGACACGTGAAGCCCTGAACTCGACCACCGGTCATTCTATTTTGACGTTGGTAGAAGGAAGCTTCGCGTGATACATTAAACGTCATCAAAGCGGTTCCTTGCTCGCGAACAGCTACCCTGTCTCGAATAAGAGTCACATTGACAGGTTGGCCACCACTCTCCCTTTTCTAATCTATACATCCATATTTTGTCTTTATTCCTGTTTCGATCGTCGGCTATTCTTAACTGAATTCTATCAAAGGATATAAGTCGCCTTGTTTCTTCGTTTCTATCATTGACTGTTGTCGCGTTTTCCTTTGGAATATCCAAACTACCCTGTGTTTCTTTTTTCGATCATCGACGATCGTTTTCTTTTAAATTACGTACTATTGTTTAGGCTACAAAATTTATAGCGTCACTCGAATACACACTAGTGAAAATTTGTCAAATTTCAGAAACCCATAATCTTGTTAATACCTATTTGATGCAACAAGATGGAAATCAAAGTTCGAATCTTTTATTTTCTTTCATTTAAGTCGGAGTTCAAGGGATAAAGCATTTCTTTCCAGAAGAGTTCGTTAAATTGTAAAAGTTTCTCCATGCTCGATAACCGATGTTGGCTTGTAGATAACATTTTCCTTTCAAACAGACGACACTGTATCACAAAATTATGCTTTTGTAATGAAGCTACCAGTCAGTTAAAAGAACTGCTTACATTTTCATGGTTTCTATCCCTTCAGCGTACGCGGCTGACATCTCCCTTTTACGACTACTCAAAGATTTTAGTCTGATTCTTGATGAAGATCACTGTAAATGTTGTTTAGTTTTATTTTATTATCATTTGGAATAATAATACAATCAACGTATCGATGCAACGCATTGAATTACGGTTCTTGTATAATTAAATTATCAATCTCTTCAAAGCGATTGTCGAATTATCGATCAAGCAATAGTGACGCTCTGCTTAAAATCATTCTACAGAACGCGCGATTAATTGATTTAGATTCGCTACTTTGGATAGATTATTCAGGAATCCTGTCGACGATCCCATGTCCCTAGAGTGCGAGATTCACAAGTCGTCGGAGGAAATGTAGAGAGCAACTGAACGGAAAGGCGAGTGGATCTCAAACAGAATCTGAAAGAATAATTCGTCGTGGAACAGAGAAAACGAGAAGTTCTGCACCTGTTGAATTTCATTTTTAGCGATAGAGCAGAATCTTGGACAAATTATTCGCAATGAAATGTGGATTCGAAATGATAAACATGGGACGCCCGCATAATTTATCGATGGATCGACGTCAATCGAACGTACAACAACACTTCGCCAAGCGCGTTCGATAAAGCGGATATAGTGCGAGGAGGGTTAATCGGTTAAATGGTTAGCGGTTTTTCCAATATTTCATATTTATGGACGTGACTTGGCGCAAAACATAAATTCTATTATTCTGCCTTGTTGCTTTATAAAGAACAGTGTGTTCTTTTTTATCAAATACGCGCCATTTAATAATTGGAGCGTTGGATATTTCAGAGTAGCTATCTGTGAAGATAGAACCATTTAACGCGTTTAATCGAAATTACGTTCCAATCATTCCTTAAGCCTGTTGATCTACCTCTGCTACTTCTTCGTGCATGTATCCCTCCAGGCAATTTTTTTTTTAAATAATAATTTACTGTATTATATGAATAAAATTTAAAATCGCATGGAGTATACAAAATATGGTAAAATCACGCTAAGTATTAATACCTAACATAATAATATCTGTTAAAACCGTATCTATCCATTTGGATCCACATAGAGCCGAGGAGAACAGAATAGTTGCACCGTAAAAAAACGAACTACAATTATCATTCTATCATTGCTCAAGAGACAGAATTTATCATTAATATGAAATTAAAAGATTCTGTAAGTGCGATTAAAGATAGTTTCCATTCTGGCCTGCGTATAGCACATATACTTCTACTTTAAAATTCCTAAGTATGGTAATTAGTACTCGAGAAACTTGTAAACTTAAACCTCAAGACTTAGACATCAAGCAAATCACACATGTTTCTACCTGGAAACAAACTCGGTCTATATATATCCAACTAGAGAACAGATGCAATCCATCGACTTAGGAAACGAATAACTTCCTGTGCTGAATTTACACGTATTTTCCCTGGAGTAGTTAAGAGATGGTTAGGGTAACTTCTTTTGGAAATTCCTAAGAACAGACTATTCGGCAAGCAGAGGGAAACAGAGGGAAAACCTATGTGATTTGTGGCTCGTTTCGCGAACGCGAAGTCCTAAAAGAAACCTGGTGCGATGTGGACGCGTCAGCGTGTTCGATGTGTCCGGTTGCATAAGCGCGCGAACGGTTATGTTCATGCATTTTTCATCGCATCCCTGTATTCGTAACGCACAGTTCGTCGCGTCTACGAAATTCTAATCGTTCGTACCAACCGAGAACGCAGTGGCGTGCGCGCTCCAGGACAATGAAATAACGACGATGCATTTTGCAATTGCCTGGAGACGCGGAAACTAGCCCACCCATGGAGGCAAGGGGGGAAAAGAAAACCAGCGCGCGAGCTTGCCTTGTTAACTCTATTTGCGTCGTGGGCACGTAACGGATTTGCCGTTTCCAGTCGCCGTCTAATTCGCGGAAAAAGGAACGTGGAATTTATAATGTCGCTGGCGTGGCGGCGGTCGATCAAGAAATCGCCACGATAATTGAGTAATTAAACCTATAACAGCTACGTGCATCGGTTGCATAAAGATCTCGTTGTAGCGTAACTGTTTGCTGTTAAAAGATGGAATAGAACGTGTTTATTTGCCGTTTGTAGGGTCGGAGAATGCTAAGTTTAGAGACGCGATTTTTCAATGTGAGTTGTTTTCGTGATGGTAGGGGTAGTAGAATGATCGCCGCAATATTACGGCTAAGGTTATGGTTACAGCGTTAAGCTGTCAACTGTTACAGAACAATTATTTATTTATTTTATTTTTCGTCTCGAGGTAACATTCGAGCACCCTCTCTTCTTTGCTAAATGATCAATGGCCGTCAGTTGAAACAAACCTAAGTGATTCTCACTTGTCTATTTCAACCAGTGTCGAAGGCTATCTCTAGTCGAATATATGTAATACTCATAAATATCCTGTTTAAGAGGATGATGACAATTTTCCTAACCCCTCGATCTAACTTCCTGATCCCGAATATCGTTACACCAACTTGAGCTAGACCGTATTGAGGTTATGTTAGGTATAAGATCAGATGCAGTATCCTGGAATGAAGCGTGCGCTTAGAACATCGCTTCCTTATCGGTGTTACGAGACGAGAGAAAAGATTTCAGAGACAAATCAGGTTTCCTTAACAAAAAACGAAGAAGGAAAAGAATATATCGGTGTTCAGCGAATATCAGTGATAACCTTGTACGGTATCGATGGCGTTCAGCAACGTATAAAATTAAGGAAACGGTATAATTTGCTTCAACAGTGTCCAAAGGAGGAGATAATGTTTCAAGGAAGAAGAATGACACTATGAAATACAGATGGACGTAAACATCGAACAGTTCTTCGACTTCCTCTCATCCAAAAAACATGTATGCCATATATCAAATAGAGTACGGCATTTATCAACTCCATACCATAAGAAACAGGGAAAAATGTGTTCTTCTGATTCTGGGTTACCCCGTCCCCATAACTGCTGCGTGAACTTTATTGTACGCAAATTGGGTCGCGCGTGCCGAATATCATTCATCAACTTTTCTACAAACTTTTACCTCTAGCAGGGTAATCGTTCATTCCCCGTTTCACGATTTCTCGATAATTTGTTCCCCTCTACAACATTTATTCGTAAGATTAATTTGACAACAATCGAGCGTGACGGAGAATTTACGTGGTATCAAAATTTGCATCGAATCGAGCGGTCAGCGTTAGCCGTGGAAAAAGCGGTTCATCAAAAATCATCGTTTAGCTCAATTAATCGGTGGACGAAAGCGCGGTTGCCGGCTCACAACAGGTAGGCAACGTCACGGTGCAGCTACCAGACAGGCCACGCCGAGAAATTCGGCAACGCCGCCAACTGGTTCACTTTCTCTCGGCCGGCGAACTCGCAGACCGTTCTGGCTCCCTTCTTATGACGCGTGTGTTCTCCTGCACACGCGCACAACATAGCACACACGGATATGTATCGAACAGACGTGAGCGTTCGTGTCCCCTCGCGTGTCACGGTGTGTGGGCGTGTACGTACACGTACACGCCCGACGTCTCTACCTAGATTGTGACAAACCGATGCGATAGAGATCCGGGTGCGAGACAGTGGATCTCGAAAAGATTAGCCGCTCGAAACTGCGATCGAATTTGCTCGGATCGATGTCGTTGAACCCTGGTGAGAAGCACGGCTCATCAACTTGGCGTCGACGCGACGCGACGCGACGTTGCGTGCTCGTCTGACTTTTCGAGAAACGATCGTTTTTTCTTTCCTTTACATTCTCCTCCGTTTCCCTCGGTTCTTTCTCGTTTTTTATTCCTCCTGAAACTGACAACGATAGATCGAACGGATAACACCCAGCAGAAGCGGATAACAACTCTAACGCGAGGCCAACGAAACATCATCGAAACCGCGCCTTGTCGTCGCCGTATAATCTCGATTTTACGACCGTCGGGTTAGGATGCGCGTGCGCGTATGCGCATCATACATACGTCCCGGTGATTCGCGTTAATTGGTCGCGCAACAAATCGTCATTCGATCCGCGAACAACCATTTTACGCGCGTAATTCAAGTTTATATCGTTACGACTATCGCTATGTACGATGCAAAGGGTATAACTGTTATTGAATGCGATCTATTTTCCGATCGACGTGGATCACGCGATGTTTCATCGGACAGGTGTCAACCAGCGAACCGTTTATATCGAAAACGGCTCAGACATCGTAAACAATGCAATGAATCTGTACGCGACGACAACGTTGAGTTGCTCGTGTCTCGTGTTCAATACCGTTCGGTAAACACAGCTCTGATGATCTGTGGTAAATATTTGCCCTATACGATAACGGAAAACAATCGATCTCTCGACGAACAACCAGGCTACTCGATGCCAGTCTCTGCTCTACGTCGCCGTCTGCCACGTGGATAATGACATCGATAACGAAGATACGGTTAATTGGTATGCTTTTAAGTGGATTACACCGTACCATACTGACCGCTCACTTTCGTTCATTAGAATTTCCGAGTAACATTCAAAGTTCGAATCAACGGTAGTTCGTTGATACATCGTTTATCGAAACAGGATGAGATTGTGTATTCCAAATAAACCAATAATTATTATCTCTGTGATGCAACGACAGTTTTAACGGCTGTATAATATCGTGAGTTTCTTCATCGAACGATTTGGAAATGCACGAGAACAAGGAATTACGCATATCGTTGATTTCCTAGAAACGACGTAAAAGATCATCTCAGTTTCAGGATTTTTGGAAAAATTAAACGCAAACATAAACTACGTATTTACTAAGAGAAAAGAGAAAATTACTCAAAATATAGCGAGAAGTTTTCAACGTTAATCGATAATTTTTCTTGCCTCAAACTTTTTATATCGATCCAATTTTCTGAAAAATTTACTCTTCCGGCAAATCAACAGATACGTATTCGTTTAATCGTTGCGTCACTTTTGGGTTCAATCTCTATGTCGAGTTACGCCCGGTTACGTCCAGTATCGATAAGGTTGGCATTTAAATCGACCGTTTTTTCCATAACGTAAAACGATGTTCTAATTTTATCGGTAATACACTGGCTAATGTTATTCGGTAATTTGAAGATGCATGGAATCAGTGTAGCGTCTCAAGGAACGAGAAATATGCAAAGCGTGCATCGAGGAAACTACTTTTACTCGTGCATGTGTATTCTCGTTGAAGCTCTCAGAGAGAATTTTAATCCACATCGTGGACTCGAGTAAACACGTTTATTTTCAAGCGTGTTTCAGCATTTTTCAGCGAGCTGCGAGGAGTCTCGTCGTCGCTCGTCCGTCTGCGTGAAACCCATTGAAAAGCATGTTTCAGGAGCGACGCGAAGTAGACTCGAAGGATCCGGGACTCCGCGCCGGCGGTGCCGTAATCAGAGCGATTAGGCGTGGCCGCGATAAGCGTATAGTGCTCTGCGGTCGTTGCTTCAACACGCGATAAATTGTTTCTGGGTCTAGATCACGTATCGTCACTTTCGAATGCACCCCACGACGTGACCTGTAAAAGTGGGCTTGATAAAAAAAAAAAGAGGAAGATAAAGTTTGCATAAAGAGGAAGTCTTGTGGATACGGTTAAGTCCGATATGATCACCTTTGGGTTTCTATAAACATGACAGTGGAATACGAAATTGCTTGTCCCTACTTTAAAAAGGATATCCGATAGAAAGAGTTACTTTTAAAACGAAATTGAATTTTCTTTGTCTTAAATATTCGCAATAAAGTTGTTATTTAATGCCTTAAATATTTGAATATTATAAAAATATACAAGTTTCCTGAAAAGAAATTCGATTGGTTCTTTTAAATTCTTCATAGATGCGTCTTACGAGTCTCCTACTTTGCAAATACGCATAGGTATACACACTTTTGTCACTCTTCGCAAGCAAGATTCATATTGTATTTTAATTTTCTTTTAATCCATTACGTTTTTTTTCTCTTCATTTTCAATCCATTTTTTTCTCTCAATTTATATTATTGAATTCTGGTTTTCAACATTGTACGAAAAGGAGTATATCCTTTGTACTTTGAATAGGCCGCTTCATTTTCGTTGTTTCACTTTTACGTATGCTATTGGTTATTTCATTTTAACGACTTGTGGAAACGATCTCCTGGTGAGGATATTCGACCGCACAAAATTATATACAAGTGGAAGGAAAGGATAGATTTTACATAATGTAAAAAGCGCCATACAAAGGTTGATAAACACGACGCGTTTCGTTGAATTCTGCCCTATCGGAATAAACCGTGAAACGAACTTAAAATTCAATTAACGATCACGCATGAAACTAAATGTCAAACGGCCTCGTTTGGTTTTCCGGAAAAAAAATTACGCCAGCACAGTTCGATCAATCGGCTACGATCGATTTCCAGGTCAAACGAAATACACGAGCGAAAGGATTGTCCCCCCTCCCCTCTTTCTGACTCTAGGTGCATTGCGACCATCAGTATGCAACGAGGTATATTTAATTCGTTCGAGGAATACAAAATGTTATTAGGGTTGCTGGCATTAAATTGAATTGCGTCTGGAGAATAATTTCGCGAATAGCGTGTTACAATTTTCGTTTTATCGAACTCGTTTCGCCCGTTTACCTAATTCTCTGTAAAATGACAAGCTGCGAAATTCTTAATCGAGCAAGACAAAGTAAAAGTTAACATTTAGTTTCATCGACCATTTCATTGTCCATTCACGTGTTTTCTGTTTAAACGTAAATCCCTTTTCATTTCTGCTTCCGACCTTCCCAGAACCGTAGGCTAAAGTGGAAAGGGGAAACAGAAGCATCGAAACTGAAAAGTGGAAGTATGTTGCTTTAACGAAGCTCATTGTTGTCGACCTTTGGTGAAATCCGCGATGTTGCTTTTTCATCGACTACGCCTATTTAACCACCGATTCCGCAGCCTTCCTATTTATCTGTCGTTGGAAGGTAATAGAAAATAGTTCGTTAAACAACGAGAAAGAGAAGTTTCACTCGGACGAACTTGAGAAAATGATAATTTTACACTATGTTCCTAATTCGAGTGGCGATCGACTCGTCAGATGACTAACACTGCCCCTTCCTTAGAAGGAGATACCGTCTAGTATTTCTTCGTCTCTCAAGATACTTTGAAATTGAAAATTGAAATTTCATAGAATTTGTATTAGGTAGGTAAGACGTTTTATTTGAACGAAGGAAAACGATATATGGAATTGAATAGGGATTATAGGTTTGTTCGTAAATAACTGGACGAAGGTACGTAAATAACGTACACTAAGGTCGTAAAATGTTCGAAAGTGAATACAATCGAAAATAATTGCAGCCTTCTAAATCCTTAGTCTTAGCGTATTAGGAACGGCCCGTCGATCAAAGTTCCATACTATGCAAACTTCCGATCTCATAGAAAAGACAGAGAGGAAGGAAGTGGATAATTCGAACTTTTGTTTGTTTGTTTTAGTGTTTTACGAAGTGGATTTTAAAATATTTTACGAGGATTAGGGTAGTCAATTTTAAAAGAATTACCAAAAAATTAACGAACGATTGTCTGCTATTTGCCGTACATAAACTACGTTAAATTATATTTAACATCCTTTTGAATTTGTATAAAGGAATTTACGTCGTATCGAAGGATTATCACGAAATATACTTTTACGGAAGTAAAGGAAGATATTACGGTAAAGTGTTATTGAAAAAGGAAAAGAGAAAAGGAAAGAAGAATGAATCTTCCGAATTGTAAGCCACGCAAATCTTTAAACGCCGGAACGAAGCGGTAATTCTAGTAAAAGTAAAATTTCAAAGTACCCAAACAAAACACAATAAACGAAAGAGATGCAAAAAACGATATATATCCACGCTTTTTATTTAATCTTTCTCAATCCTTCACTTCTTCGCTTCACAGCGTTATACGTACGCCCGAAAGGCAACAAAATTTCCAACAATTTGTCCCAAACCAAATACGTAATGCTAAACATAATTTTCGATCGAAGCACGAAATAAAAAATCCCAGCTGCATCGATCTTCGCCATAAGGTCGCCGAACGTATCCTTTTCTTTTGTTCGACCGCTTTAAAATTTAAAAGAATCCTCGGTGGAAGAAAAGGGGAAGAAGGAACGAAAGAAAACCGGACAACAGGAATCCATTATTCTTGTATTACCATGTCGAGGATAGTCGACAAGGACACGTGGTTGGTGGGGGAAGTAGGTACAAGGGTGCGTCCAAAAATTCTCCAAGAGTTTTCCTCAAATCGAGGATTTCCAGCAACTGAGGTAGCCTCATCTCGACTCTGTTAAACCATAAACCGAACGAAAAAACCTTTACCTACACACTAACTCGTGTTCAACGGCGACTATTCGTGTTCCTAAAGGTCTGATGATTCTACTGTTTGCGTGTGTCTGTTTATGTGTCGGGGGCACCACCTGCCTTATACGAGTGTATTATTCCACCTTGGCTCCGACAATTCACTCGCTGAGTCTCTTTACAGACGTCGTGTGCAGAGAGCTCTCTCATCCTCTTTCCCTCTCCCTCTCTCTCTCTCTATCCCTTAGGGCCGACGTCCTATCTCGATCACGAATTATGAAGTCCTTTGAAAAGAAAAGCCTGCGCACACGCCGCACGACACTCTCTCGGCATCTCGACGCGTTCGTTTAATAATCGTGGTGATTCCGGTGATTGTTCGAACGGCGATATTCAAAGCAAAAAATATTCTGGAAAGTTTTATAAGGATACAGTTTGTATGAGAATATACGGGATTCTTTTATTGGGCACAGAAGATAAATTTTCATCGTTGTCATTACGGTCTTCGATTATAAATTGATATCCCATCGATGTTCTTTATTTAGCGAATGTTGCCTTTCGAACGTTTCTATAAATTTTTAATTTATTCGAATTCTTTTCCTGGTTTAGCTTAAAAAAAAATTAGCCAGTCACGGGAGGCTATTTTAATGTTGCGATTTATGTTGCGTCATATTGAAATCATGTTGTGTAAGCATCTTATGATTAATAAAGTAGTGTTAATAATCTGTTTTAGAATGAATATATTGTCAAGAACGTAACTATCGTTCGATAGAAATTTCCATAAGGAATTTATAAAAAATAAAAAAAAAAAAGAAAAACATTCTTTAAAATTAATAGAACATACGATTCCTACAACTGGAATAACAAACACGTTAATTGCGAAACACGTTTGTCAAGGAAATATATGTACCTATAAACAAGTTAATGTGAGAGGATATTTGAATACAGTTTGCTTCTATGACGAATGAATTTCGAAGCTGGTTACACGAACTTGCTAAGAGGCTAATTAACACGTCCACGTATTCTGCGGTATGTTGCTCAAGGTCTCGAATTCGCGGCGATTCTCAAGACCACCGTTTCCAGAAAAGGTGTGATATTTTCGCGCGGTTGATCATAGGTCGAAGACCGTCTAAGTCGAGTCATTTTTCGCCCACAACTCACTCACGATGAGTCACTCGAGACGTAATAATGCACTTCATTCCTCTGACCTACGCAATTTATCGTCGACTCGCGATAGAATTTCAAAATAACAGATCCTGCAACTCCGATCCATCTGTTTTCCCGTACTTTTTACTTGTTATCCTATTTTCGCTATAACATACGGATTTTATCGCAATTACCACGCCAGTTGCCTCGATATCGTTACACAGTACTCGTCGCGTCTTCGATAAATAACGTAAAGAGAGAAATAATCGGTCCATTAGCTTGCTCTAACTACAATGACTTAAGTAATGCATGCAATTCACGCGATAATCGACGTGGGACGTTTATTAAATAGCGGAGACTTTGTTCGATGTAGCGATGCAACAAAGAGCAAACAACCAGATGAAAAGAATAAAACGAGACAAATCGCCACTGATAGAAAACACAGCTGCCTTGGAAACACGTTCGTCCGTACGATCCTAAAAGTGCATCCTCGCTTATATCTAAGACTCTTCGTATCCATTTTCTTTTTTTCTCATTCTTATTGGTTATATCGCGTTCGATATAATAATTCGTCTTGCAGTTGGCGAATTAACAAAATTTATGTCCCGTACGACTTTTCACGTGCAACTTTTTCTCCACGGTACATATAAATGTATGATGCAAAGATATAGTTGGCGAATGTTTGCAGAAGACGCGGGTAAAGCTATTCCGATATAGAATATTTTAATATTACGTGTGATGATTTTGAAATTAGAAACAGGGTAGAAAAAAAGTGTACGTCTCGTTCCGAGGTGAAAGAAAACGGAAATTCTGATATCACAGAATCGATCAACGACATACTACATTTTGAAACCCTGTAAAATCGATCGACGTACGAATGAAAAATAGAATGATAGACGAAAACGTATTACTGCGTTCTATGGTGTAGTTTTTAAACGTTGGTAAAAATGTTGTTCGGGGAACAGCATTCGCGAACGTTCTTGCTGGCGAATACGCGCCTCTAGATTACAAGAAATATAGAAGGAAAGAAAGAGCGCACGATAAACCACAATATTAATTCACCAGATAAACGCAATCAGCAAATAAACACGACCAGATACTCGCCAGCCGTTGTATGTATTTGCCTTGGAGCAGATAGAGAGAGTACGGAAAACTTGAATCGAGTCGAGTTCACCCTCTTCTCTCTGACCGTTGCGTTCCACGCTTATTATCTGACGGGAGTTTATAATAAAAATAACGTTATTAACGCCGGTGGAACGCGGACTCGTTGCGGTCGGCACGGCATTTTTCGTTCAAGTATTTTAATTCGAAAGTTCCGTCGTGAAATATATCGTACTTTGCGCGGTTGCTGGAATGTTCAACTTCGTTGAGGGAACAATCATCGTCCAGTGTTTTCCCGATGCTCTCCCCTTTGCGGAGAAAATGCCAAGTGTTTTACGCAAGTTATCGCTCGTCGAATGTTCGTCTCGATTTTCTGGATCATTCGAAAGATGCGATCTCACGATCGTGAATGGAACAATTTGTTTAGATATACAAATGGCATCGGATAATTTCGTCGCTTCGTGAATCCCCCGAAGGACTTTATACGAGCGCTATCATAGGTCATAATATTCAGGATATCAGAATATCACCCTCCTGTCTACGAGCGACAAACAATTTGGTGGGAGTGACGAGGGTCGCTGAATAATAGCATTTAAGGTGACGGTGAAACGGATGGCGTAATATAAGAAGTGAAAAAAAGAGGGAAAAATCGTAGACCGATTTTTTTACATCTCGGGTCTCCCCACAACAGCAACATTTTTATATCCAAATAATATACGATAAGAAATAAACGAGAAAGATACGTCTCGTTTCATTTTTTCAAAAATATCGGGCTCTTACTTCGATCGTGGTTAGAAGCGTTATAAAGAAAAATATTTCACAATTTCTTCGAAGAAAAGAGTTCCGTGCGCCGAGTTAAAGTTGCTAAACGTAATTTACTAAGTTACAGTTATTAAATTTAATTAACCAAGTTAGCGAGTTCAACAATTCTGAATGAACTCAAGGGCGCAGCTTTTCAGCTGCAAACCCTATACGACCAGCGTACGAGTCTCAATCCGTTCTAAGTTTCCAAGTAGAGTGGTTAAGCCGAGCCACAGATGTCCACTCGAACGGAGAGGAATTTCATTAGACGCAATCGTTAACGCCGGTAACATTACGAAATAGGACATAACGGACGCCTTATGTGAAATTACCATCGCGATATCGGGCATTTTGCACGGGGACTACAGTTATTCGGCCAGTGTTGCGCAACGAATCACCGCCACCCATGTTCCCACCGAATCGGGTGGCAGCATGTGCGGCCACGAACCGATATTTCCTAGTTCCACGAACCAAACGGTTCTCGGGTGTTCATTTTCATTTACATATGTGATTCCCCGTTTTAAATATGTAATTCTACACTGGGAACTCGTACAGTTCGAGCAAGTGTTCGTGACGTCCTTTATTCCTTATGCAAACCACGCGTAACCCTTTCCCCTAATTTCAGCTCAACTTTCCAGACACTCGACTGACTGTCTGTCTGTCTGTCTGTCTGTCTATCTCTGCCTCTGTCTCTCTCTCTGTTTTTCATCAAGCTGCTATATCATTGCTATCGGTATTAGACATATTGCGCTATTCAAAATACGATTTGTCTTATTTCCTGCGTTGTCCGTGACAAATACACGTAAGTAGGTACGCGTGTCAACCTATTATGCGCCAAGAGAACAGAAATCGAGAACCGCCTGGTGTGGTGTGACGCGCGATTATACCCGGCCAACTGGAACGGCACTTTCGTCGCTCGGCTCGGGTTAAACTATCGTGACGGATGCGCGGCTTGGAAGATTCTGTCGCGTTCAATAGAACGTGGAGAACTTGTCTGAGCGGTTTCTATTGTTCGCTTGTTCTCCCGTTCAACGCACTGGGGAACATTCTTTTCCATTCTCCGCCAAATTCCCCCCTAAGTTGGTCCAACTCTTAATTGAACGCAGTTTCTACGCCTAAAGGCACTAATTGGCAACGTAATGCCGAGAATGTGGCTGAAACTCAAAAGGCTTGGCGAGAAACAGACAGAAAAGTAAATTCGAATGTAAATATCAATGGAGAGATAAGAGTGATGATTTAAAGAAAAGTGAAATTTTGATAGAATCTTTTGATAAAGAAAATTGTTTGATAAACGAGGTTCGTTGGAGCATTTAATGAATGAAAATTAGCGATTGTACCGAATTGTTAGAATTCTATTCGAATGGTACGTTGATGATTGTTTTCGATTTAGTGAGAGTTAATTTAATGAGAATATTGTTTGTCCTAGGGCTTATGAAAACCCTGTTTAGTTCATAAAAATATGAATTTGCGTAAAATAACGAGTAGAGCTGTCTATTAATTCTTCAACGCGTATAATTATCTGTGGCGGTTCGGTGACAACAGGACGCTAACAGGACATCAACAACACGGTTGTAAACACCTCCCGGGCGATCCAGGTACCAACCGTCTACGCCAGAGGGCCACTACGACGACAACGAGTCTGTCTGTCTCGCTAGCGCTCGAATATACGGTACAATATGATACAAATACCGCACCTAGCGAGACTCACTCTGCGTCTAAGGCAGGGACTACCGGACATAGTCTTACTGACGAGTCCGCCGGTAGTCCCGGGACGAAACGCGAATTCCCTTTTTCATCTAGCGGCTGCGGCTGCTGGCTACAACGAAGCAGAAGCGCAATACGAAAAATATATAATATGGGGCATCGCACTTTTCTTGCCCCCATATATCTAGTAAATACTTGTACTATTACGATTTAAAGGTAACGTTGCAACAAACATGAAGAACAAACTAAAGTAGAGAAATTGCAGTCGATCGAGCAAATGTTGAAAATTCAAGCGGTTCTCGATTAATTCGATTTGAAGTCGACCCGATGGATTTGCGTAACTGGCGGCTAACTAGCGTCGCGTCGGTTGAGTCAGGTCCGCGGAGAGACAGCGTCGATTACGCTCGAGGTTCGATCAAACCGCGAAAGTTGAAATGGCTGACGGTTCGGTTACTCGTATTTCTGCGGACAATTTCTTCTGTAACGACTCGATGATTTTTATTGCGAAAGCTGCCGCACGTTTCTCGAACGTATTGCCTTACGTTCGCAATTCTGTTGCTATTTTGTATCGTTATTTCTTCAGCGAGAAATTATGGAGTTATTTAGTGCGAGTATATAATAAATGTAATATGCGTGGCAATGCGACAACCAACGAGCATAAGAGCTTGTTTTCGTAATTCACGTGAAATATGTAGCAGTCGTTTTTAAATTACATACCTACTATTATCGCAAGTGTATAAATGTAAAAGATTTCGGTCCGATTCTTAGAAATACTCATATTTAATTATATCTTCGTCACTGATATGTAACGACGTATGTGTGTAGATTTAGTATGTGTAATACATATTAGGTTGTTCGAAAAGTTTCATTCTCGTTTCATAAGGTGATAATAGATGAACAACAATTTGTTTTATATTATTTTATTGACTTAGGTATGATCCATATCGTTATATCTCTATCAATATGTTCGTGCGTAATTCAATAAACTAATATAAAACAAAAAACATTGTGCGTCTATTATTTCCTTATAAAACGAAAGAAACCTTTCGGACAATCTTATACAACAAGGTACAAAATTTTTATGTACAAAGCGTGTTTAGCGAAGAAGTTGATAATTCGTATATTCTCAGAAAATAGTATTGACATTTCATATCGAATAAGAAAGCTTAATTAATTTTACCACGCGTTATCACTTGAGCGTTATAATTCTATTTTCATACGCGTTGCCTTAGTATTAGAAGATGTTAAAAATCGCGTGGAAATAGATTATGTTCCCAGACGCAGTAAACTTCCTCAAAATCATATCGGAGAAGAAATCGTTTTGAGTATGGAAACGAGCCAAGTGCCGAGATATTTGGAGCAACTTGGACAGCTCTGTTCGATTATTCGAATTGTTGAGATAAATTCTATTCGTTCGAATAGTTCGTTCGTATAGACAAATCGTATAAATTTAAGTTACGGCGCTCGTACAATCAATTCGAACATCGTAACGAAAAATTCGCTTTATATTTACAAGCAGGTAGACTTGACGTAATAAATGCAATTAACCTTTAAATAAACATCCTCAGGTTCTTTATTTCAAACAATAATTACGAATCGAATGAGTTCGAATTTCATACGAGATCCTTCCTTACTCAAAACCTACTCCTCCTCTCCACGTATCAAACTTCCTATCACCTGAAATCACGCGAATACCTGAACACGCGCTCCAGAAAATTTGCTTATCAACGAAATATGCGAGCGCAGAGGCTGAAATTGAAAACGTTCAAATCCACGAATACGTGCGTGTACGTACTTGCACATTCGCCATAATCGCGAACGCCGTTCTCCCGTGTACAGAGAGAACACGTACCGAAGAAAAATAGCGATGATATCGCGGCACGCAGGAGTAAACAGGATCGTGCAATCTGGCGTTATCTTTCAGATTTACCGATGCTGCGACAACGTGACCGTTCTCTGTAGCCAGGACGTTGCTTGTTAACGGCGGTTTGAACGCGTTGGTGGAACGAGGATGACGCGTGGAGACGACGGCAGAGTACCTAGGAGCGCATTATCGATTCGTGAAAGGAGACTCGCGCCGGTTACTGCGGTTTCCACACGGCGGCAGCGGCGGCGGCAACGGCGGCGACAACGACGACGCTGTGACGCGACGACGGTACAACGAGGACGACGATGGCGACGACGACGTTAACGCCGACGCCAGACCAGCCACTGACAGACATCGAACAGCAGCCCGTTAGCCGAGTATTTTGATAACCTCATGCCACCGGCCATCGGAACTCTGTTTCCAGTTGATGGAGAATTGACACTGTTTGCACACCACCCACGGGTTTATTTGTTTAACCAGTGATATTTGCAGAGGGAATGGAAGTTCATCGAATTCGTAGGTGGCTATGTTCGGTCCTCCTAGATAGATAGATTCATAGATTGGGTTAAATCGGCTAATGCGCCGTTTCTGACCAGGTTGGAGTTACTTTACAGAACAGAGAGCAGGCAAATAAACGTAAAATTTGAGTAAGGACAATGCGTACGATTGGAAAGAGAGCAATAAGGCAATTAGAATATTGCTTTTGCCCAGATACGAGAAATATATTGAGAAACGAAAATCTATTATGTAAATGGCAGAACGGTTTTATGGTTTGAAAAAGGAATAGTTTGTCGTAGTAATACTTCGTAGTATTGTAAATATAGTTCGATTGCTTCACCTTCAAAATCTAGAAACTTTATACCTAAGTGCAGACGGAAGGAAAAATACGTAATAAGAAACAAAGTATCAGAGAGATCTTTGCAACGCTCTTTCATAACTACAATTTAAACGATAAAATTTAATAATGTAAACTGAGAAAAGACTGGCTTGAAATGAAACGTTACGTATGGTATGATTAGAGTACTTGTTTTACGTAAAAATTAATTTAAGCTACGGAATCAAAATAGAGATACTACTAATACCAGAACTA
This sequence comes from Bombus breviceps, assembly GCA_014825925.1. Lineage (NCBI taxonomy): Eukaryota > Metazoa > Arthropoda > Insecta > Hymenoptera > Apidae > Bombus > Bombus breviceps. The sequence goes on along the minus strand of CM026184.1, from coordinate 2,064,458 downwards.
TTTTACATTTTTCTAAGAATTCGAATATTTGTCAAAATAATTGAGAAATCAATTTCAGATTGTCATTTTTATTCGTTTGGCGGAAAAATTAATTTGATACTAAAGTATTCGAAGGAGATATCATGGCCAAGCGAGTATGCATGTTCGTGTATCTGGTGAACATAGAATTCGACGGCGGTTTCCTAGAAAAACTTCTTTATCTGCTCATAGACATCGAATAAGAGCGGGGAATAAACATCGAATTTAATTACGATCGGCACCAGATATCTTTGTTTCACCCTTTTACAACTTTTGTATGTACATGTATATATTCGGCTGCGGAAATGGCAATTCACGATTACGATACGACAAGAAACAAGTGAAATCAGCGATTAGATTTAGCGTACGAAGATAAGCGAACCAAGTTGGCGATCATTTACGCTCGAAGATAAAGACTTCTCGCAACAAAAACCTCTTTGAGGATTACATATTTCAGGCTACAACTCCACGAGATACGATTAATACTACTTGCAATGTGATTTTTCTAACACATTTCTTGGTAATGAGGTACGCGTACATGTTACGATGATGTAATTATTCAAGTAACGTTACCGGTACGATTGTCAGATTTTTAGTTTTCGTACATATCGATGAAATAATTTTGAAAGTTAACGAAAGAATGGACAGCGCGTTGAGACATTATACAAGGTAGTTGGTGGTACAAGCGGAAAGGGGGTGATTCTAGGCGAAAAAAGAAGTCGAAAATATAGAATAACAATTTTTCGTTCGAGGCTTTGTTTTCGAGAAAATCGACTTTGAATTTTCGCTCGGTACGCGTGCACTTTATCGCGTCTCGTTATAAAGTGAATATTATCGCGGTTTAAGTTTGTTTTTGCCGTAACGGAAAATTAGGAATACATAATGAAATAATACGAAGTAATCATGAAGTTTATTATTACAAAAATTGCTGAAAAAACAAACACCAGTAACCAACCACCCTGTATATAATATAATAGTTAATATTATTTAAAATAACGTTACTTCTGACGAAAAAGCGTAGCATTATTATATGCAGTTCCAAGGATTTGTTAGTTGTTTTTCAAAAGTGGCGAACGTATTAAAATTCGCTAATGTAATATGATAGAAGAAGCAATAATTTCATCGACCAAATCTTTGAGAAATATTATTAACAGAGAGAAGAAAAGAATGCTACGTTATTTATAGCAAATAATCGTTTATGTGCAGCCAAACATTTACATCATCTGTCATTTTTAGACTTCTTTGACACGATATAATGACATAAGAAGCAAAGTACATAACATAATGTCATATCCGTCAAAACGACCAACAATTTTTCATCGATATCCTCGGCTATTCAACGATGTTTACCATAAATTATCGCGCTGCGACTCGGTTATCTCTTGATACAAATGATATTGTATAAATATAAGAAAAATTATTCGACAATCCGTAACTTCAAATCTATTTTGGTATTTCCAGATTGTATTACTTACCAGTGATTTATCATATGTCAGTGATTTTGATAATTGGAAAAATATAGTTACGTATCTAAATAATAAAGAATATAGCGTTACAATATAATAAACAATCTATACAAGTAATTTTACATCTGTGAAATATAGATGCGATCAAATATAAATATATTATGCGAGTGTAAGTGTCATTTATCCGTCTCTATTTTCATGTTTGTGGAAAAATAGGATCTTTGATTAAAGTGAATGTTTTCCCATGAACAGTGACACGTACTAGTTACAATTTTCTGTCTCTCGTGCGGAAACAATTAACCTGTTCGCATTCAATTGTACGCTTATCGCGAGACTATCTGTGGAATAATTAATCCACGTCATTCTACCTCGTTGAATTTTGCTAAGATACGCGATAAATGAATGGAACAAAAAGAACAGTTTCCATCGAAACGAGATTAAACTCACACCAAAATCTACGCGATATCTACGTACGAAGAAATCGATTCTAATTACGTATATTGCATGTATTCAAACACGCATGATCAAATCTCAACCGTATTTAATTCTTTTTATTCAAGTTTGCTGCAAGGAACTACATCGTTACGCAGAAATTCCGTCAACATTAAAATATCTTTAAATTGAATAATTTTCAATTTTATTATTATTATTATTATTATTTTTCTATTTGTACAAAGGAATATCTTTCATCGCTGTACCAATCTGGACAGTAGAAGCTACTTTGCCGTTTGAATTAATTATCAAAATAAATTGTCAAATAAATTATCGAATAAATCTTACAAATTAATCTCGCTAAGTAACTTATAAAGCAATGCCAGATGCAAATAAGAGCAAAAATCGTCATAATTTTCAAGTATTAATTTTTCAAGTAAAATTTATATCGCAATTATATGGAACGATGGAAAATTTATCAAGAGCGGAAGAGAAGATAATTTTCATATAATGAAAATTTATGGTAGATAGGAGAGAAGGACGATCGTAAAAACACGGTGGTTTTCTAAAGCGTGTAGGCGAGAGACCAGAAACGTCACCTCGCAACGGACACCTTGTAATTCGTCTCGTCGTGTCACGAAGTTTCATAATCCTTGCATCGTATTTAACATTTTAACGATTTAGCTGGTCGTGTGCATAATACACTGACGATCGGTATCTATACCTGGACCTGAGAGCGGTTCGAGAGAACAAAGTGAAAGGAACGCCGCAAATTAGATACAGAAACGGAGGGTGCGGGGGTATACCGAAGGGGGGACACAAAGCACTTGGTTCGTTTGAGGAACTTATTCGCCTGAAATCGATTCTCGTTTCGTCTTATTCCCAGTAATTCCAACTAGTTAAGCTTCAAGTCATTAAATTTCATTGTATAAACAGTTAATTCGTCGCTTAATCTCTTGGACGTTATAAGTTCTTCGTTTGTTTGGAAAAAAAATTTGGAAAATTTTTGGTTAAAAATTTCGATATTTTATGGCGATTAGAAGACCGTTCTGGAAGCAAATACCCCATTTGGGAAAAACAGGCAGTTTCGTTTGACATATTCAAGCAAGTTTCACTGGATACGACGTTTCTTATAATTATTCGCTGCAGGTGTTTCTCTGTTTCATACGTATGCACGGTTAAAGAGCCGTGAATATTTTTTGTTGGTAAAGCTTCTCGCGACAAATGCACGTCAAATTGATACGCAAAGTGTTGACAAGTGATTATTTAAGAATATTTACAAGCTGTCTTAATAGTTACATTAGAAATACAATTGATTCCGATGGGAGTTAAAAAACGTTGCGTTTTCGATATAGTCATTTTGGTTATCGTCTCGTTATCTACTCTCATGCCGTGATAGATCAACACCGATCGTTAATTACACAGCTGATCAGGCAAATATATATCTTTGTTATCGCGTGATATAATATTTTTCTTTTTTTTTTTCTTTTTTTTTGAGGTTGATAGAAAAAGTTGTAGATACTATTTAATGGGATTGTGTTTAATCATTACCGATATCTGAGAAACGATTCCTTTACGGCGTATGCTATATTTTGTTCTTCGTATTACAATTAATTTTTTCTTTTATCTCAAACATACATATCCTATCTTGTTTTATTTCTTATTACACTCCGAGACTACTTGTCACAGAAAAAATTCTTCCACCATTACAAGAAAATATCATGAATTTCCCGTATCTACTATAGTATTACACGTGATTTACAAGAGATAATATTTACATCAATGCACACACTGATAAACCATTTATGGGTACGTTCTTTCATTTTATCTTTCCGATTATCCTACTATCAAAGTTCATTCTCTCTACGAGCTTACTCACAATTAATCAATCCCCTGAAACTTGTTTTGAAAACAATGAAACAATAATCAACGTTAGTTGATGGCGAATCACGACTTTCCAACAAAAGCTAGTAATTAACCTTAAATGGGCAAGAACACGAATTCCGACAATATCTCGCTCAATTTGCCATGAATTTGCGAGAATGTTTGCATTGATGAGATAACAAAGGCGGGAAAGCTAGCGGCAGGCATCGAAATTCCTGAAATTCCAATAATTTTCAACGACTATCTAACCGAGTCCAATTTCTAAACAATGGAATTCAAGGAGGTTCCTGTTGAATCGACATTCCCTGTTTCACGATCGCGGCTTTCCGCGATGATGAAACGTCTCCGTGATGTCGAATAAATTAGACTCTCTTTGACACCGTTATATCTGCGATATTCCGTACGAGTGACACGGAGTGACCGGTGTTTTAGATCGAGTTAACGGACGCTGAAACGGATTTCCTTCGGAGATAACGACGAAATTGAAACTGTGTTAATAGGATGTTGCAAAATTTATCGGCAATTTCTTCTCGCGGCTTCGTAGCAACGAAATTCGTCGCGAGGAGCAGTTTTCAACTTGAACGCGCGTTCGTAGCAAATTTTCCATCGATCTGATAGACGATATTTTGAGCAACGCTCAAGTATAGGTAAAAGCTAATATCTAATGATAATCTACGTTCCGATAAAAGAAAAAAGAAAAGAAAAAAGAGAAAGGAAGAACTACACAGGAGAGTTAACTTTCTCTAGTGGAATTTATATATCTTTATGAAAAAAAAAAAGAATCTTTATCCTTTTTTAATACCACGCAAGTGTGGATAGAAATAGAAACTGATTTAACCGATTCAAACATTAGATTATTAAGCTACGAACTATCATCTTAAGGAGCTTAGATTAAAACTTTTAACGAGTGAAGTTTATTACTCCATAAAAGTAAGGTAGACTTTAAGTAATATAGACAGGCGTAAACGTAGATTACTATAGCAGGTATAGAATCTAGGTTCCCTACATTCTTATATCCTATTTCTATGGAAATATCGAATACAGTTTTCCTCGCCTGAAAGGCTTGAAATTTCAAAATATTCTCAATTAATACGTCAACTGAACGATTCAACCTATTACACATTCTAAACGTTTCCAGTAGCTGAGATTCCAAAATGTTGAAGTGGTCACAACTTCTAAGAAAACTCTACATCTGGTCTTTGTATTTTTCTCAAGCACTGAAGCCATCGACAATAGACTAGGACGAAGGCAGACCATAGACAGTAGACAGGCGACGATGGCTTCGGAGTTTTCAATTATAGGGTAACCGTGCGAATCGGGACCAGCTCAAATTATATTCCCACTTGTACTTACACTTCTGTATCAAAATATATTTTCTACTTTACAATTTATCCACGCGTTCCTCTGTTCATACATCTAACAACCCCAACACAAAATATTCTTAATACCCGCAACAAATCGCTTAACGATTGCATCCACTGTACAATCCACGTTCTTTAGATACCTCTACTTGTTCCAACGTGTACCATATAAATATTCCGAGTCTCTTAAATTCCTTTGAATCCAAAACTTACAAAATATAAATCTTATAATTTTCAAAATATCTTTCACCAACGACCCATTTTAACGATTGCGTCTAATACTCGTATACGTAGAACACTCTCTTACTGTCTGAAAGCAAACTCGCAAGATAAAATTCTTCCAGAAGCTAAACCAATGCGGATAACGAGAAACATCGTTCAACAATAGCCGATTTGTAGCTTTTCTTTTTCGTTTTCGTTCGTGGTAACGATTCGATATATATATATATATATATATATGTATATACACACGAAAGGCGACCTGTGATCTTCGACCCAACACGCTATTCTTCGTGAAATGGCAGCAAGTAACAATGCGCGTTCGCAAAGTGCATCAATGATAGGCGCATTTCTTCTTCGAATGGACTCGGTTGTTGCTCGCGTAGCTTCCGTTATTCCGTGTAAAATCCAACCTTATGGCGCGTCTCTCGCGCGATTTATAGTCCGGTTCGTAAATCCTACGTCGGAATTCCCGGATAATCCCGGGCTCTTCCAGCGACCGACGTTGTCCCCAAAAGACAACAAAAAATTATTACCGACTATTGCTGTCGAGGATAACGCGATTCTTGTCGTGACAATTTATTAATTGCCACAATCGAGTAAGCAATTCAGCTGGTGCATTCGATTTTCTGATATGCAGATATGCGCTTGAGACACAGTTACGTGTTTAATTTTTGAAAATGGGTTGAAGCATATATTTCGATGCGTAGTTAGGAGCACGCACTGTCTTTGTCCTAAAGATTTATCTTTTTTTAAATAATAAACGCTGTTGGAAACAATTAAAAGAATCATTGCCATAGATAATACCATTTCACCAACGAAAGAGAAGCAACGCTCTATAAGCTTAATGGATTGACACGTTATTATTTGAAATATATTTTGTTGTAATTAATTGTGATTAATTGAATTGATAATTTGACAAGGATCGAGTACAATTGTAATGAAATCGAAGTGGAGGGAAAAACGATCCTCTTCAATTGTTATGAGCAGTGTATTATATGTAAGATATTCTTAGAATTGTTTCTTAGAGTTGAAATAGATTCGTCACTATCGCAATTCGTTCGTCAAACTCGCGTAGCTTAGTCGTTTCTTTCCTGCAATTTCATTTCAATTATATTTCGTCGACGATTTAGCTTCGAAAGGTTATCCTATTCTTTCACCATAGCATGTAATTTATCGATCATTGATCGTTAAAACTTGCTAGTATTTAAAGTAATAAATGCCACGTAGGATATTCTCTAGATGACATTTTCAGTTAATAATGCGTCTATAATGTTCTGTTGTTTCGTCCTCTCACAATCGCCTAACCTTCTTCGATCGTCTCGAGACGAATTTAGGGAGGAGCCGTCTCAAAGCCTTCCAGACAAAATATATAATACACAATGGAAGTAACAGAGGTCAGAGACCTTGAATGGTCCAAAGATTTCCAATAAGCTACAAATTATACAAAGGTACAAGAAGCTCCCTAAAAGAAAGATATTTCTGGTTACAGCGTATCTAAGAAATTATAAGAAATAATCCTAAGGTTAGTGGTAAAAAAATTGTAAAAATCCGGAAACAAATACCTGTTGGCATGAATTTGATTCAGCTTATGTGTTTCGTTTATACATTAAAAAAAAAATCTTGAATCTCTGAATTCTCACAAACTCGAATTACACAATAGATATACTTAAACGAGTTATTAATTAATTAAACGATAAGCGCGTCTGTTTTCCGTAAAATCTGTTCTTAAATTTCATAGTGTACTATGCCTCATTTGCAAAACACGTTTCCATGTTTCTATTATCAATACGTAGATTTTATGTATCTAAATATATCGTACATAGATGCTGTATATACAGGGTGGTTGGTAACTGGTGGTACAAGCGGAAAGGGGGTGATTCTACGCGAAAAAAGAAGTCAAAAATATGCAATAAAAATTTTTCGTTTTTTTTCAGCAATTTTTGTAATAATAAACTTTATGATTGCTTCATATTATTTCATTATGTATTTCTAATTTTCCGTTACGTCAAAAACAAACTTAAACCGCGATAATATCCACTTTATAACGAGACGCGATAAAGTGCACGCGTACCGAGCGAAAATTCAAAGTCAATTTTCTCGAAAATAAAGCCTCGAACGAAAGATTTTTATTCTATATTTTCGACTTCTTTTTTCGCGTAGAATCACCCCCTTTCCGCTTGTACCACCAGTTACCAACCACCCTGTATATATACAATTATGCTTTCTACCATGTGAAAGTCAACAATTTAACTTTTCTAGCAGTTTTTGTCTGATTCCACTAATTACAGACATCTTGAAGCGATTAAGAATGTTTCGAAATGAAAGACAGGCCGAAATTATATTCGGAAAAGAACTTTCCAACATAATTATACGGAAAGAACGATTTCAGAATACTTTGGAGAGACGATTCGGTGGATGAGAGAATTTTTTGAATGGTTGCTCAAGATTATCGAATCGACCATCGCCATGACACGTCGTATAAATCACCGAGAGAGAGAGAGAGAGAGAGAGAGAGAGAGAGAGAAAGAGAGAGAGAGAGAGAGAGAGAACTTTCATCGATGACGAAAAAATGCTAAGTGAGCGGTCAGAGACGGTGCATTAAAGTCAACGACATAAACCGTGACTTTCCATCGGTGGTCCAACGGCCTTAACGCGTAAATCATCTCAAAGAAATTTCTTCGAGCATGTCCGACCTGTTTTCATCGAAAGCCGGAAGCGTGGATCGACCCAGGGGCTTGCACGCGTGCCTTCGTGTTCCGCGTCCGATTACGAGAAACAATCCGCGTGGGACAAGAAATTCGTTCTATCGATATATCAAAGAAAAATCTCGTTCTATCCGACGCACGAAAAATTCTGAAAGAGATCGCGTCGATCAAAAGTTTCTCCGTAAATATCTCATCCTCTCTCTGTTCTCGTTTAATCGCCTAATTTCTCCGTCTACGCGCCATGCGCCGATTTTACACGTAATCTCCTCCCAGGAATTTCGAAGAATATTCTGTGAACGACATTTCCGCGAGTGCGCTGGAGATAATTTCGCAAACAGAGAATCAACTACTTTTATTAACATAACATAGCAACATTGTTAATTTAATTACTTAAATTAATAACATTGTTATTATTATTATCCTTACGATATACTCGTAGATAGTAACAATTATTGGCTTTAGAGAGATGTAGAGAGAAATTGGCTAGAGATTCTGCGATTTGTTAGCAGCAACGTATTTTCGAGACGATATAGTAATTTACGTCTGGGCCTATGGCTCGCTAAGGTTAGAGATTCGCTAAAGCGAAGCTCAGCCTGTGCAAGCTACGCCACGCTAAATTACCACGATTTCTAGCATCGGTCTTTTGTTCGTAGCTGCTTTCGTTTGCTAAACGAAGCTACGGTACGAGAAAACTCCTTGAGGGCTTGCTGCTTTACGATGCGCATGACCTGCTGCTTTATGACGCGCATGGTCTGCCGGAGTAATTAGATTCACCGTATTTAACTTATTGTAAATAGTAGAAACAAGAAACGAATGTGGAATTTTCTAGATTCTGTAACATTTTGTACGGCTTCAGGATCTCAGCAAGATGTTTCAGCGAATGTTTGGAAAGTCGATAGCCGGTAAATCGAAGTTGCGAGTTATTGGATATCGTTATAACTATTTGAGGCGAAGGATGCGTCATACAACTAACAAATTGCAAATTGAAGAATCTGATCATAAAGCGAAAAAGGTAGCGATGCTTTTTGGTGAATGTGTAGGACTTACACCAGAAGCACGAGCGCGAAAGATGATTGAGAGAAATTTCTAACATAGTTGCACTTATCTATCAACGACTTCTGAGAAATACGAAGTTTCTTATTTTATTTTTTCGCCTGGTTCAAAATTCAATATTTAATTTCTCTGTAAAAATGAAAGCGACAATAGCAAATATATCCACGATATAGATAGATATAGAAGATATAGAAGTAGGAATAGATAATCGCTAAATATAGAAATTATACGATTACAGTTTCGCGTTTAATATAAATGAAGCGTATCATAGAATCAAAGGAATAGCAAATAAAAATATAGAAGAAAATAACGCATTTTATGTAGAAACCGCAATAAAGCGCTCTATTAATAAATATCCGACGTACTACGTATATTAATCTTTCTATCCGTAACACGAAGTAATTACAAATTTATTGAAACGATAACACCAACTATCATTCTAGAGAATAAGCGAGCTACGTCTAACTTATCGAACTACCTTCTCTTATTAAAACTTTTAAATGGAAGCACTATGCGCACTAATGAATGTGTCGACTAAATCAATAATCTCGAAAGTTTCTTAACTCGACTGGTTCAGCGTAATAGATGTAAAAAGCGAATTCTACGAAATATATTATGCTGCAGTTTTCGTGATAATACATAAAAACAAAAAAAAAAAAAAAAAGAAAAAGGCCTACCTACTCCTAGCCATCTACGTAACAAAATAGATAGAGCGGGAACAAAACTATTTGCCCATACGTTTCTCAACGAGACATTCAGATAGGCAGGACGATTTGTATTTTGTTTATTCAATTTCAATTCCATGAAATCAGATTGAACTATATATACTCAGGCTAAAGTTATCAGTGCATAAATGCCAAAATAAACAGCATATACAGTCTTTGTATCCATCGTATTGCTCGAGTAAGATTATACGTGTGTAGTTCATAATTTTCTCGTTAAGATACACCAACTAACCTACATTGCGTTTTCTAAACTTAAAACCACCCAAAGACATTGTCACGTTAAAATTATAATCTATATCTCGATATAGATATCAACAGATTTTTACGTGTTAGCGCGATAAGCGTTGAAATATGATATCGGATGGAATATCAAGAACAACAATTCAGCCTTTAGTTCCGCGAAAAGCGCAGAATACATTTACTGGAAAAAAGGAACACGATAGAAAACTAGTTTATTGCCGTTTGGCGTAACAAGTGTTTTATTATATGAACATTGAACTCGGTATACAATAAAATGAAATTCTAACAATAACTTATACGAGTTCGACCGCATAACGCGTGAATTTCATTCAGCCGATTATTTTAGCCATTGGTCATTATGGATCCAAAGAGTACGGTATCTCGAATACGCGCTAAGATGTCTATACTACGATTATCTTATAGAAAATATATTGCATATGAATTCATCGATAAATTCAGGAAAAATAAAGGTATTCAGTCAATTAAGAGAATAGCTTCTCGAATGTGCATAATTTTAATCAGGTTTTATCGCGTGTATCTCGTACCTTCGTAATATCTGATCGATACTTCGTGTTGATTATATAGTTATGAGACTCGATTTACTATTAATTCAGGTTCCCAGTAATTTTCTACGATCACAACGAATATCGACCATCGAACAGAATCCATCCATCTGACGCATTAACACGTTGACTGCCAGACGAATTTTCCATGGTTTGCCCAAGGCGCCGACGTGAACTTTTCGTTATGCGATGCATATTATGTTGAAATATTGTTTGCAGCAAATAAAATGAGTTATAAAATCATGCTTGAAGCTTTTTTCGTGGTAGGGGCTACCGGTGACCCCCACGGCGTTGTAGACAATTATTACGATTGTACTTTTAATATTTGCTGCGTCGCCGGTCACCGGTGGCCATGGCGTTATAGCCAAATCGAGTGTCGGTCACCAGTGACCCCCATAGCAGTCAACGTGTTAAAATTCTCCGCAGAGAATGCAAGCAGTGTACAGCGAGACCACCAAAACCGCAGCTATTATTCTTTCAAAACGGTTTCATGATCCGAGGCAGCATCGAAAACCGACGAGACTTAACGTTTGCGACGATAATATCGATGCGGCCCAATTTTATCAACCTTCATCGCCTGATGATCGCGCACCGTTAACACTCGATCGAACGAATCGTACGAGGCGCCACGGAAATAATTGAGATGGGTGGTAAAACTATTTCAGAGCATTTCACACGTTCAGAGCGTCCATAACGGGAAAATGCGGTGATGCGGATCAGAACGAACATTCTGGAAGGAAATTCGAATTAATTGTGTGGTATTTATGGATGAGATAGACACCTATCACGCAATACGATTTCGTTTGTGCGATGCTATCGCGAAAATCGATCTTTCAACGACTCGTTAACCACTTAAATCTCATTAACGAAATATTTCATCTACTACGATCCTCTTTCATAGCCAATTTATGCTATGGAATTTTCGAACTTCTAAATTTCCTAATTGCCAAACTTCCAAGTTTGTTAATTTTCCAACTGACAAATTGTAGAAGACTTTGGAATTTTTAGAATTTTCTATCGTTCGAGGAACGATATTTTGAATTTACGCACTTTTACGTTATTACATTTGAAGTTGCCAAGACGCAAACCAATCTGCTGTTTTTCTTTCATACGGAAGCAACAACATTTATTTATTTATAAACGCTTAATAAGATATTTCAATGTCGGACGAAAAAAGATTGATCGACAATGAACCATCAAATCTCTCCTGTTTTTATGTCCTAATCATCTTCTTCCTGTGTTCGATAAATTCGCTGATTATTATCTGACGCGACGTAACTGTACGCTGTATAGAGTTGCATAAAAACGACCGCATAATTACGTTTCATCGGAAAATGAACGGACGTGTGTATACGATAAATACGCGATCCGGTCAGAGAGAGGTCGTACGGCGTAACAAGCACGCTTTAAATCGATAATCGTAGCTCGATTAAAAGCAGTGCACTGTAACGCGTGTTAATTAAGTGTTTTAATTATCATCGGCAGCCCATGACGCGACCAACCATGGATAGATAGTTCTTAGACCTTAAAGGCCACTTGAAAGGACAGTATTTTAAAAGAAAAAATAGAGTCCAGGTCAAAGCATTTTTTCACAAAGTGATTTTTTTTCAGAGAAATAGAGCCAGACTTGTACAAAAAGCAATATCCACGAATATTTGAATAAAACAAACCAAGAATTTGTTCGCGGATATCGTAATTTATTCTTGTAAAAAAATAATCGAGAACGCTCCTTTCTTGAATTAATTATTGATACCTAAACTATTTGTAATAATATTAAATACATTATAATATCAAATAATATTAAAATACAGGTACGAATTGAAGAAAAATGTATAATCGTTGGCATATGTAATGCGAGAAGCATGCAACATAGTTTGGGTTACGTTGCGCGAAATCCTCGATTATATCTAGTCGTTCAATTAAGAATGACGAATTGTCACGATGAAAATCTCACGAATACCGCGAACTCGAATCGCGGATCACGTTTCCTCCGAGCACGTCCGATCTCTTCGACACGTTTCATAGATTCCCGCATACTGCTCGTTATTTTATGGAAAATAAAATCCTTCTCCGTGGATTAGAGGTATAAATATTTAAAGTTATCGTAGATATCTTATTCCTGATACTGATAATCAGACTTAGATAGTTTTTAAATAGATCCAATAATATCTGCGTAATACTGCGCGCTTATAAAACGAACTACAATCTCGGCAAGTCCCACATAAACAACTACGTGATAGGGAAACACGATAGGGATAAGAGATACAAGATATAAAATATACAGATGCCGAAACAAAGTTAAAAGCTATAGACGTATCTAAAATTTTCATGTGTCTGGAGGATCAATAAGGTATTTTTAGAAATTAATTATATACAGATAGTTTCAAACGATCAAAACTATGGACAAAACATCGCGTACGCGAATGTGAATATAATTTGATATTGCTAGAACAAATATTCCTCAATGCATATTTCCTACATACAATTCTTTCTTTTGCAATAATTTACGATATAATGTATAACTTGCTATTCACGATTCTCAATTCTCAAAGCATATAATATTTTTCTCAACATTTTGCTCCAGGAAAAGGTACATTGACAATCGCCGCACTATTTTTTGATAATTTTCCTCTTTCTTTTCTTCTTTTTTTCAATATCACTTTTCAATGCTCGGAGTACGAGCGATCAACGGGTTCCTACGCAAGTGTATCGACCTTGAGACGAACTCTCACAGCACCCCAACGTCCTTAGAGAGAAAGGACGTCCCGCAGGCCTTCCTCGGAGAAAGCATTTGCTGGCTAAATAAATACACAACGCTCGTACTGTCTCAACTATCGTGCAGGTATTAATGACATTTTCCCTTCACCGATTATTTGAATGCGCGTCCGATCGAGAAGACCTATGCGCCACGGTATAATTCTCACGTGAATCACTACTTTCGATCGACTTCGGTCCTGCTCACCTTTTACAATCGATTACTTGATTTCCGCTATGTTCATCGGGATCCTATGCTCGAAAATACTTTCACCTATTGATCCAGTTACCATTCAATCGAAGTCTTCGTTCGATTCGCGTCGATGTTTCGCGCTTCTCGCTTAATTCATTTCGGAAGAACAGTAAATGGATCGTACGTATAGGTATACGGTTCGATGAACGTCGATTTGACATTTTTCGCTTTTTAGATTCATAATTATCGAACACGTCTCCTGAATCATTAATTATCCGCGGTATTTATTAAAAAGCGAAACTTACACTTTCTTGCGAAGCTTTTCCTTCTTCGATTGGACGTTTTACTTTACAAGTATGAATATTTCTACGATACAAGCGCGAAAACTATCAGAATACTTAAAATCACTAATCTATGATTTTTCCTGATCCGAATGGTCTTTTGTAAAATATACGAATAGAAGTATCATCGATAACCGACACAAATGAAACGTTTTTCGCAATCTCGGAGAAAGACAGAATTTAGTCTCCCAAAAAGAGCTAAAATCTAAATAAAACAGCGGAAAATATGTAGAGCAGATCGATCTTCGTTGGAGGATCTCCGAGGATCGGTAGCAGCGTTTTCCTTAATCGCTACTGGAAGCTAGCGTATCGATTTCCATTACATTGAAATTCACCGTGGCCTCGAGGACCATGCAATCTCGCGTTTTCCCCTGGTGCAGCTGCAAGGACGCTTCCTCGATGAAGTTTCAATCGCGTTACAGTTCTATCAAACCGCGCCAGATGGAGGCGAACGATGAAAAACAAGCGAGAAACGCCGATAACGTACGGAAGGAAACGCGAATCGTCTGTTTCGAATTTCCTGGCACGGAAAAAAAATAAGGACGGAAAATTCAAAGGTACGAACAGAGGAAAAACTTTAAGGAACGTAAGAGCAGTAGATACGGAATTTTCGGGATTTTTATGTGTCGTGGTTCGAATCATTTGAGCGTGTACGATGATTATCAGTCTGGAATCGAGTCGAACGGACGAGAACAAGAGATGGCGGAAAATGAAAAACGAGGAGAACCCAAGTGGATCGGAAATAACGATTCGGTTGGAAAACGAGTTCCGACTGAAAGATGTTGATGTGGACTTCGTGGGTTAAGTAGGTTACTCGGCGACATTATTTTTCTCGGAAGCTTGTTATTTACGTCTGCTGTGACATTCCTGTTTCTTACTTTGTATTCTTCTTTTTTCTCTATTTTTTACTTTTTTTTGTGGAAGGTAATCCTGTTGACTTTTCTTCTTACACCATCACTCTTGGAATTATTTAATGGACACAAATATTTCTACGCAAATTTTCTATTATTATCTTAGCGTTTGGTATTAAGAATCGTTCACAGATGGAACCGAAGTTATTTGTGATTCTACGATCAGCTTCTGAAAGTAATAATTTACCTCGCAAATCTAAATATAGCTATCGTACGAAACAGAGGATATAAGATACTCATATGGAACAATCAAAAACTCTTTGGCAGACTACAAATTAAACACCAGCCTTTCTACGAATATTTATAAAATACCTACACTTGGAATACAAAAATTGGAATGTACGGATACGAAGTAACGCGGTAATTTCCAACCTACATATTTCCAAGAAAATTGACTCTATTAAATCTCGAAGCCTTCAGGTACCTGCGACGTCTTACCTTAAAATACAACAAGAATAGCTAGAGGAAAATTTCGTAATACGTCGTTCGCCTCTGATTTATCGTGTCTCCTAGAACAGTTTTCTTTTGACGAGATTTTACCAGGAAAACAAAACACGTAGACAAGAAAAACACGTTTCGCTCAGATCTGAAAAATTCGTGTTCTGAACCATAGGAGTGGGAGTGAGAAATTTTATGTACAGAGAACAGGGCGGTGCTTGTATCCGAACGAATAGAAGGATTCTTTTGAGAGAGTGCAACTTTGCGACGGAGAAGCAGTCTCGGAGAGAATAAAGAAGTCGCGGATCTTTTTCAGCGTGAGCACGAGCTTTACAACTGCATTCCACGCCGTGGCACTTGCACCTTTTTTACTGCGCTTTTACGCGGCCACTACGCGGAATTTATAGACACAAAGACCGCGGCCGATACAATGCAACGATGCTTCGACGTGCGTAAATAGTATATACGAGCAGGTCCACGCATTCCACGCATTATTTCGCGTGGCCTGCGTATAGTGACCGTATTACGCTTCGCGCGGACATTCGTCAAATTTATCGACGCGCATTTTTCCGATTTCTGGCCGTGTTTGTCCGCGAAGACTCGCAGTTTGTGCGCACGACCGAAGCGAAACTATCGATATCGATAAAGAAATTTGGAAATTGGCGATACAAAGATGTTTTCCCAGTTAGAGTTTGTTCGCCATTGAAATAGAGAATTTAGTTTGTTTTATATCTCCTAGTTCTTTAGACGTGAATTTTCACTGATTTAAAATATTTCGAAGTTTCCGTGATCGAAACGAACGAAAACATATCTCGTGTTGTCTTTGTTCTGACCTATATCTCTTAGGATATTAAAAGAAGGTAATTTGAACTTGTGTAAAATTTGTTTACGAAGAAATTTGTTTTATATGCTTTGACAAAGTTTCTTGGAGAATGTTCTCAAACGAT
The DNA here is from genome assembly GCA_014825925.1 of Bombus breviceps. Taxonomy (NCBI): domain Eukaryota; kingdom Metazoa; phylum Arthropoda; class Insecta; order Hymenoptera; family Apidae; genus Bombus; species Bombus breviceps. The sequence continues at coordinate 2,048,205 of CM026184.1, read as the reverse complement.
ACGAGTAGCTTCAGATTTTCACTCTTGAAAATGATGTAGGATTTTAGGTCTTTTAACATAATTCTATAAGAAACCTACTAGAAAACTGTTCGAATGTTTAGGAATTTTTACGATTGAAGCTGTTTGGACGAGATATTTTTAAAAAATTCACTATCCAGAATATCTGGAGATTGACGCAAACAAAGAAATTTATTATCGACGTATTTTTTACTTAAGCCGCAAGAGATAGGTAAGTCAATGTGCAATGTTTTTCCGAGTATGTTCGACGAGGAAACAGGGAAAACGCATCGAACCGTAAACGGTTCGATAGAAATTGATGTTCCTCGGTTTTCACGCGTGACTTGCACACAAAATAAAAATCATCGCGTTGAAAGAATGTATAAACAAAGGTATTCATCTATCGTGTACGTTCTATGAATAAATCTTCCAAATTGGCACCGTTGAATTCTTGCGGATGCCATCGGATTTTTTACTGCCCAACGCATGGTCAACGGATTTTATAGAAATTTTCCAGATTGGGTAGAACTTTTGCGATATTCGTTCGAAAGATATTCTGCAAATATGTAATAATTTTAGACCTTAAAACCGCGTATATGAAAACCGATAAACTAAAAACGAGTACACTGGTATATGAAACACATAAAAAATTCTAATAATTAAATATCGAAGAATCTTTGGAAAAAAAATACCAAAGTACATTCCCGTTCGCTAGGGAATATCTATAAAATATCTATAAAAATTGTTCTCCATCTACTTATCCACGAGTCTATTACTTGTACAAAAATCAAATAATTTTTGCAAATGCGACAAATTCGTGACTAACAACGAAATTGATTCGAATACAAAATAGATTCAAAGAATCAACTTCAAAAAAAAGTAGCAAGAAAAAAGAATTAAAAATTGTTACTGATAAAGATAATCCGAATCTGATAAAATTAATCTGACGATCGAAGGTAGTAATTTATCTCGACAACAAGTAACCAACCAATTTAAAAATCATTTTCACGGGAATTCAATTACAATGTCTTCCGCAAATGCCCATTGTTCAAGACACATTTATTGTTGTTCTACTCGTGTACGAATCGATTCCAGTGAATTTACGCGTGCCCAGTGAGAATACCCTGAACAGAACGGTTCGATGGAACACAAATCGTCGCATGAATACCATTCCCGCGGTAGCGAAACTCGATTTCTCCGGCTCTCATCGAAATTCGTGGACGGTGAAAACGCTACCGGCTATTGGTCATGGTGGTTTCGTCGAGGATACAATTCGTCGGGCACAGCACACGAATTTATTGCAACTCGGATGATTATCGCGAATAATAAGAGTCAATCGATCTGCAGTTATCGGGCTCCTCTTACCTTTTCAACGAAAAAATACAAATATCTTTTGGAATTAATAAATTTACGTCTCTTCGCGATACCAAATACCAGTTTAATTCTAATATACGTACAATATATATGTCGGAGATGAAAGGACATCGGTGCCTTTCCTCTGAAACGTTTGGGAAAACCCCAATACCCTAATTCAGACTTTACAACTAAGCAATAAATTAAGAAATAGTTATATGGGTACCTAAGATTTATGACGATGGGCTTGGGCCCGAGGTGACATAATGAGTCGCCGAACGTAGCCGTGGTCACGGGAGGGACGTGTATTAACAGAGGTATTGTGAAGTAATTGTGGAAGCCCTTCTTAGAAACAATGATTGACCCGAAAGGTGGGAAAAGGACTATATAAGGGCAATCATCTTGCAATCATCACGTCGGTACCAATAACGATCGGCTAGAGTACATAATCACGATGGTCAGTTCGAGCGAAGATTCGTCAAACGCCCCAAAATTCCAAATCTCTTATCGTTTCCGACATATAGATACATACAAATAATATAAATACAATTTAATTCTAAATACGAATTTATCGTTTCGACGTTTCGCCACATCGTTTTTATTTCAAGCGTTGCCCTAGTGCGAAGAATGAACAGAATATCGTTTTTATTAATTATTAAAATTAAGATATTGTACTTGTAGGTTAATGCGACAACTTTGAATATTCGAAAAAGCATAACATTAGAAGTTATAAACAATCGACAAAGTACATAAATGAATAAATACGTGTAATCGTGAATTGATAGTTAGTAGTCGTTTGTAACTTTGATCTTTGTCAATCGTTGAAAACATGTACTTTTTATTTTTCACAACATCATCAGAGCCTCTCATTTGGCGAATGGCGTAAGCTCAATTCAGTGGCGTACTAGCATTCAGTGGCGTAAGATTTAATTCACTTGCCAACCAAGTGGCCCATTTTATCGTATATTAGCGTCAGTAGAAATTTTACGTGTAAGCGAAATTCATATACAGAGTGAAGGAAATCTCGAATGAATTATATTCTATCTCTGTTCTAGTTATCACACGTACGTCGAACGTCTGTACACGTTTATTGGATGGGCAACTAAGTGATTGCGGATTTTGTCATTAGGTAGTATCGATAAAATCCGCAATCTTTTAGTTGCCAATCCAATAGAAATCCACGTTACGTTATCTTCAACCTGTTATTGCATTTTATTCGTGCTAATGTCCTGTAAAGTATCGCTACATGAAACCATATATTTTCTTATCTTTTCCTTGCTTTACTTCATTCTACGTAAACAAACTATTTTTATCGCGTTACTTTGATCGATCCAAGTTTGAAAGTAAAGTAGAAAGTTGGCACATGTATAGTACGGAGTATCTTCGTTCGACTTTCATTCATATTTTTTGGTGATTCGAAGCAAGTCGACCAAAATTGTTCGAGGAACCCGAATAAGAAAAAAATGTCAGACAAGGTACGTGAAATTGAATAAAATGAAGATCGAAAGATGAAAAAGAAAGATACCGCGGTCCCTAAAGAAAGAGACTGGCCCTTATTTCTATGTGAATCTCGTCGAATGCATGTGAAACAGGCAGGTGGAAGCTATGCTTCGTTTCCAAAGTAGGTATCGTTTTAGGCGATTCAGGTCGAACAAACGAACTTGACGAGCAACTTCACTTTCTATCGTTATTCGATACAATTTAAGCGCTCGGCTCACCTTTTAGCTACGGGTAACGGTATCTTGATACCAATTTATTCAGTGAGAATTTCGAATGAGGATAGATAGCTTTCGGTAAATTGGAATAACTCGACAGGTTGGGAACTATATTGTGAAAATATTTGTTTCTATCTATTCACTATGATATAGGATGATATTTGAAGATATTTTTATTTTTATTTTGATTTATTACGCTGTAAATGTAGAAGAACTTTCGAATTTTTGTTTATGTATTTAACTGATTTTATATCATTAAATTTGATTTAGAAACTTTTTTTTTATATACTCGCTATTATATAATTATCCGAATTGTAAAAAATAATTTCTCTATTTCTGACAAATCTGCCAATAAAACTTGAAGAAAATGCAACGATATTCTTGTTCGATAAAATGGAACATCCAAGAAATGAAAATATCGAAACTTTTAATTCTCTACAGCTTCTCTGTTCAATAAGAATGATGTAACTGTAGATGTAATATATGATACAGATATCCGCTTACTTTCATCCTTTTATCTTTTTATGCACTTACCTCGACATGGTACAATAATAGATCACTACACGCGTCCTTTCAAGGTTAATAACAACAATCGCATAATCAGATTATCGACGATACATCGTACTTTAAAACCCGTAATACCCTAATGCTCCTAGAATTTTACATAAAATCCTTCGCTCTACCGCTTCCAACTAAAATTACAAATTTACTAAAACGAACCAAGAAATTTATTCGATCCTAAATCACAAATATTTACAAAATTCATGGCATTCTGCAGAGTTTGATCATTATCTTATGTCTAGATAATAATCTAACGTATCATTTGTAAATAATTTAATATCATTTGCAACCGATGAAAGCTGTAGCAGTGCGAAAAGGTTGCAAATTACAATTGACTTTTTATTTCGAGAATTCTCGCACCTCCTTCAAAAATTCTGAACAATTTCTATCAAGTTCTCTTCGTCCATCTACATAGATTTCTAAACTTTTCCGAATCGTCGACTAGTCAATGTCAATACCAAGCAAATGCGATATGAATCGCAAAGAGCGACTTAATATCGCTCGATCTGCATCGATTTTGTTTAATTGCGTAACGACCACGCGTAACGATGATTCCTCATGTGTACTTCGCGATTGAATAAATTTGCATGGCGTGTCACGAACTCTTCAAGCGTCTCGTTTCCTTTTCCTAATCTCTGGTTATTCGCTGTCAACGATCGTTCGTTTTCGACGACCGACAATCTGCACGCGCGTTCTCGTCGACGAACGCTCCAAATTAACAACCGTGTCACCGATCAAAGTCGATTTCTGCAAACAGTCGGCGAATTAACGTCCAGTAGAAAGTTCCATCCGTCTCATTTGCGATGTCGAGCAAATAAAAAGCATCGATTCGTTAAATCCATTGGGAGCTTCCACGTTAATACGAACATGATACGATAATTCGATGGGTTACGTACAATATTCTAGTGAGCGAAAGTGAGATTTATTTTATATACTTTCATACTTTATTTTTATTACTCTTATACACGTTTCTCCGTGTAGCCGTGGTTATATTTACGAAAATTCATCGTAGAAGGACATTGTACATACATATTTGACATTCTTGTAAATACAAATATACGTAAATTCAGACTGAACGTTTGTTTTCCACCGAGGATGTACGTGTATACCTACAGGACGAATCGCTTAATTCTATTATTTTAACCTTTTCTTTGTGAGAAAGTCAGTCGAGTGGCTGTTGAAGCCTATGACTATGCAAAGCGCTACTGATACGTCTAACGTATGCCAATGAGAAAATTATGGTAAAATATTACATACGTACGTGTGATACGCATTAACAACAAAAAAAAAGTATGTATGTATGGTACGTTCATTAAACATAATATAACGATTTAATTTAGATAATAATTATAATCAACTATAGTATCTGCGTACATTTGATATCGTAATTCGAAATATCATCGAATAACGAATATAAAATTATTAAGAAACGGGAATTTCAAATCTATTAATTATTGAGATATTCTTTGGAGACTTAAAATATCGACTAATAGCGCAAGTGTAAACGAGATGCCAAACGGGTATGAATAATATGCGTCACGAGCGTGGTAGATGATTTGCGAAAAATTTCATTCATTAAACGCCTTTCTCTTATCTCGGTAGTTATTGGCATCCGGACTCGTCCACGTTAATAGCGTTCTTTGCTCTGCGATATTCTACTTAGCTGGAAAATTAATTTCACTGAAAAAACGTATGTCCTAGCGTTGTATGTCTTATTTTATCGAATCTTAATTTTCACACTTAATTTTTATCTTGACGATTATCTTTTATCAATTCTACTATCTGGTAGTTTCCCGGGTACGTTATGGTGAAGTAAATCTGATTATTTCTAAAATCAGCTGGTTAATATCGATATGAAGGAGAGGCATTTAACGATATGTACTGGTTTAACGCTACTTAAATCGAGTATCGACTTCGAGGAATCTGACTATACATATGGAAACAAGCAATACGCTCGTAATGACGATAGACGAATGAGAATCTTCTGCAACAACATCCTTCAAGTCTTATTAAAACAGACGTGTTACGTGTTAGAGTGCATTGCTTCCTTTCTAATCGCGCTATGAATGTATAAACGCATAATACAGTACAATCGTACATACATGTATCTACATACGTATGAAACATTATGTATGGAAACCATATAGGAAATCCCCTTAAGAAAAATCTGTACCAATATGAATGAATTAACGTAACGCGTTCTAAATGAATTATAACAGGACATTTCTATTCGTATGCTACTTACAAGTCGAAACTGATAAAAATAGCAATTTCCTTTTAGAAAATGATCATTTTAACTCGTAATTCAAATAGATAGATCTTCAGCGAGAATATAAATTCTGTCTAAGAATATAAAAATAACAGTTGGTTCATCGAGTCTAACTCTATCGTACGTACTGGCCAAATTTACGAAAAGAAGATAGACTGAAAAATGTAAAAACTGATTCCTTCGAGATTCACATCATCCACTCTCATCCTACGCGATCCATCAAATCTAAATAGGAAAATAAAAGCAAAGAAAGAGGGAGAAAAGAAGAAAAGACGCAGAAAATCAATAAGTTTCTCCAAGGATTTTGACACGAAGAAACTAACGCGAAAAAGAGGACCAAAAGATCGGTTCGTTGGAAGACACTTTCAAGGCTCTCGACCGTTGACATTATTTCTTGAAATATGTACTCCTCCTGAGATTCATCTCGGCCGCTCACTTTCACTTGCCGCAATTTGCCGCGGATCGCGAGTCCAACTCTAGATTCACCGATTCCATGGTATTCCGTAGCGTGTGGCCGTGCGTAAGTAAGCGGACACGTGCTCCTTCTCCTTTACGCAGTAACGACACTGACACGCGCGTAATTACATTCATGTCCGGGTCGCGTTCCGTGCATGTGCCACGGCGTCGTTCAACTTCGCGCTTCGACCGCGGATAGTGTTACCTAATCGCGGGTCTGATAAGCGTGGCCTCGTCGAACGATCAACATGACGAGGACAATTCCAGGCGAAAGGGGAAAGTTGAAGGAACAAGCTTCGGTACCGTTCGACAGAGAAATCGACGTATCGAAAGGAGAGAATTAAGGAGAAAAGTGTTCCCTTTTTTCTTTTTTTTTTTTTACTTTTTTTGTACCGACGAATTTATTAATGCTAAAGGAAAGATAATTGTTGTAGAGGAAGGTTATTCGTTGGAGAAGAGTGACATGTTCGTTTATGATTATTGCATGTTAAGAGCAAAGGAACCGCAGTCGTTAATGTGTTTTTAAATATACTATACGTGTATTTTCGACCACTCGCGGGGAGACGCGGTCGCGAGAATACGCGTCAACGGGAGGCGTAAATTCCCGTTACGATTGCAAGAATCGACACCACGAGATGGACCGATCCCCTGATTTCGGTTAGGAGAATCGGGGTAGTTGAGTGAGTATAACACTGCGATTTACAGGGTTATAGATTTTATATTTTTCAACAAGTAATACACTGTGAACTTAACACGATATCTAGAGTTGACTACTCGGAGGATAGGAGCACAAGTCAGATGTTGACTGCAAGAGGATTTTAAGAACAGTAACAGTGCGTTCTCGTAGCATTACGGAAGAAGGCTCGGTGTGGGTGTGTCTTTTGAACTAAGGACGTGGAATCGTTGTTTACAATTTTCGCCTTTCCGTAATTTGTACGAACGCATAATAAACCGCATAATAAATAAAGGACTGTTCCAGGGACCATCCATAAACCAATAACACTTACAGGAACAACGATTCCTTTAAGATAATAGAAGTTAATTATGAATATCGAAACGAAAGGTGAACTAAAAGCCTAGGTTTATGATTGGTCCTTAGGTTTATTGGGGGTCTGCATAGTGGTATGGACCCTTCGCGGTCAGGCAATTAGAGACCGTATTAGACGTATTTAGACACGCGGACCGTATCACGCGACGTAACAATACGTAAATAATTATAATTAAGATCGATGAAAGTAGAATAACTAACTGTACGTGTATGATCAAGTTTCGTTATAAATAAAAAATAATATTGACTTTGTCAAGAGCATCGACATGTTATTAATATGTAGCCACAAAGAAAAATAAAAGGAGATTTGATATTCGTAATTTTTATAGATATATAAATATGTATATAATTATATGTATATTATATGCTAAACATCAGGTCGATTACAAATTTTCTGAAAACTACGATTAGATCTTCCATAAAAGCTACATTTACCATCCTTTTCTTCCAATGCTTTAGACATGTTCGTCTTTATATATTTCTACGAACATTTCCCTCAAACGCTAGAGACTAGAAGCATCTAATTATTTGGAACAACCAGTAGAGTTGTATTAATACGAGGTTGTAAGAAAACGATTGGCCGGTGAATACGCTCGGCAACCGGTTAATGCCAGGGACCATTTTACGACACCTTGATTCGAATCACGCTCAGAAGCAATACTTATTCTTGGTTTATAAAATTTCCAGCCGTCGGCGCGGCCTGTTCCCCCGGATCGTTATTCAAGTTTCGAGGAACAGCTGTGCTACTCAAAGAGGGCCCCACGCCTCTTTTCTTATGGGGTTAGGTGCCACGTACCCGAACCAAACTGGCCTCTGGGAGAGTTTAGCCCGGAAGGCCTGTGAATCTTACGTCGCTTTTTAAAGAACCCTGGCACATACATTCCCCCTTAACCCATACTCCTTTTCCCTAGTCCAGAAGCATCAGCTCAACAAAATAGTCTGAGACTACAATAAGAGGCTGCCATTTATATAACGCGAGCTTCAAGTGTAAAATCTGAGGAATCGAATAATTTTGAAACTTAATCACGATCCAGCAATTTTCTGTAAATAATAACGAGGGAATTTTTAGAAAACAGCGAATCAATATTTTCGCGTTAATCGAAGAGGAAATTGAAATTTCAAAAGATTTCCGACGTATCTTCTTGTATTCCGAAGTTTACCTTAATAACGAAGGTATTTTTGACGAAGCAATGAATTAAAAATTTGATGTCAGTCGAAAATGAGATGGGATTTTAGAAAAAGAAATACAAATTTGGCGTTCGTGAAACTTACTTAGATGAAATATCGAATACTCTCGGCAATGTAAATTTTCTACTTTGCTTTCGCCATTCAAATTTAACTCCATGTTTTAACATTTTCGAAAACAACCCCATAATTCCTCCAACATTCGAATAAAGCTATCATTTAAACTAACAAGCGAATCTAACTACGAAAAATCTAGCTTAAAATCTGATTTGTCCAATTAATTTATCCAATAATCCGTAATAAATAAAAATTTATCCAACTGTAGAAACGAAGGTTGACTAACGTTGGTGACGGAGTTCCGATTTTCAACGTCAGTGTCATTTGTCATTAACGCACAAAATCTCCGTTCTGTTACCTACAATTTGTAACACCGTTTCTCTAACCGTCCTTCTATAGTCGTTTCCATTTTCCCTGCTCAATAGCGTGTCCTCAACCATAAGTGTGGGAGACTTGGCCGCAGTATTATGCAACTACGCCCGAATCAGGCAGATTCGAACACGTGCCACGTTTCTGCGTCCCATCGCGCCTTTCTCTATTCGATCGAACGACTCGTCTCCTTGGTCATTTCGTTCGAGACCGTTCCATTTTCCACCAACCAAAACCATATGGCACGATAATTCTCCAATTATGTAATACCAGTAAATGGAAACAATTCGAAATTGTAGATCATAGATTTTTCTTTTACGGATAAAAGATCTCTGTGATTCTATATGAGAATTTTTAGTTTCTCGTCGAAATCGGTTAGAAAAAAACATTATAGAAACATCTTATTAAGCGTTAAAAAAGAGAAAAAGAAACACCTCACAGTTTCGAATTGATTAAAAGTAAATAAACTTAGGCAATGTTAAAAATGTAAATGTCATTCGGCCGATATAGGATCGCAATTTGTTTATACAGAAGAAAAAGAAAACCATATGGCACGATAATTCACCAATTATGTAATATCAGTAAATGGAAACAATTCGAAATTGTAGATCATAGATTTTTCTTTTACGGATAAAAGATCTCTGTGATTCTATATGAGAACTTTTAGTTTCTCGTCGAAATCGGTTAGAAAAAAATCATTATAGAAACATCTTATTAAGCGTTAAAAAAGAGAAAAAGAAACACCTCAAAGTTTCGAATTGATTAAAAGTAAATAAACTTAGGCAATGTTAAAAATGTAAATGTCATTCGGCCGATATAGGATCGCAATTTGTTTATACAGAAAAAAAGATAATAATAATAATAAAATTCAACAGGTAAACAATGCAACTTTGCCGAAATCGCTCCAATTCGCTATAAATTCGCGGAATCGATGGAACTAATTAAAATAAATTAGGTTATTATTGGCGCTCCAATCAATTATCCAAATCTCGAAATGTTACGCTGAAATTACATCAATGAATATCGAAAAGCAAATATTTATCCGCGAGAAAGGACACGCTCTGAGTAAGTTTATGGCGGCCAACGAGCATAATATAATCGCTTCCTGATGTGGAACGAATAAACGCTTTACAGCATTCCGATCGCAATTTCGCGGATTCTTCGTGCACACTATTACTGCTTATAGGCTTTCAGGTCGTTTGCACCTACGAAGAAAAATTTCATCTTAAATATAAAGTCGAATTAATTATTTCTTGTTTCTGTTTTAACTAATCATTTTAATTTCTTTTCTTCGAAAAGATGATCTAATTACGCGGTGTTCGTTGCGAACGAAAATACAAGGAATGAAATTGATAAAATAATATTTTATATTTCAATTATATGCAGAGTTAATCAAAGAGCGATCATGAAAAAGCTTAGAAGTCGAAGATAATTTATTTAAATGTACACAATTATTTTGATTTATAACTTGTAGAAAAATTTAAAAATAAAAATATCCAACTTATAAAGGAAACACAACATATGAATCTCAAACGAGTGACGTACTCGATTCGCGAAGAAAATGTTGGATAATATATAGTTACACGCGTTAACATCACGAAACGTCGTAGTTTTCCTAGTCGGAGATAAAGAAAACACGAAAATAATCTACTATTCGACCAACGCATCGACGATAAATCGTCGAACTCATAAACGACAGGGGTAACATATGGAAAGAGAAGATTCGTATTCTAGTTTAATAGCTTGAAAAATTTGTCGTGCAATTGATGTGAATTGAATTTTGAAGCGCAAAATTACTCCTGAAATTGCGTTAATCGAGTCGAATATCGAACAGGTTTAAAAAACACGCGATCGAAAGCTACGAGGAACCTGTGGCAAACTGTGAATCATGCAAAACTCGCATGCAGACATTTTCACGTCATCGTCTTTTATTTCGCCCGTTTGATCCAATTTTTGCTTTACACGTCTATGTACATATCAATAATACGTGTGTGTCAAAGCGTTACATGCATATTGCAACGCAATCTGCTTTAGCATCGATGTATTTTGACGAAAGGCACACGCCCCTTCGACGACTTTACTTTCGAATCTCGTCCAAGAGGTTGGAATACTTATGTCAGGTGGTGCAAGAATCGTCCAAGTTGTGACGATATTTTTTGTAATCGTAGCGACATGCTCGCGTCTCGTTTTTCTATTCTCTATTTTCTTGTTTCTATACACTAAACAATTGCTACGAAACAGATAAATATGGATACAATGTCTTACGAAGAACACAGATGGTGGTGAAACATAACCTCTATGAAAGCACGAAATACCGTCGGTTAGCGAAGCGAAAGATATTCCAAGATATTGGTTACGATAATATCGGGCAGAGATAAAGAAAATCGAAAGAAAAATGTACACTACACGTTTCGCATTACTGTAAATGAAAGAGATGATTCATCGATTTTCACGTTTTGCAATGGCAAAAATGTAACGCTGTTATTTTAATGAATTCTTAAATCAAAATTAAAATATGCAAGCGGAAAAAACATTCGTTTTAATAAACTTAGCCGCAATCTGGAAGTGAATCTAGCAAGTGAACTGCCTTGTCAGTTCTCTTATTACGTAATGTCGTTGTCAAACCATACGGATATAGCGTAATGATATAGTCGAACAAATTAACTCGGCGAAAAGAACACTCGTAATCGTTTTAAATTGAATCGCGTTCGATTTTTCTGTCAATCGCATACGAAAGGGCTAAGAGGGAAGAAAATACGTAGAGCAGTAAGCAGCTGCTAACAAGCCAACGTGGCCTGGGTTAACTCTCGATTCCAACATCTTTTTACTAGTGTTTTCATCGATGCCGTAATATGTTTCGAATAATAACGCTTCACGGTAATTTCCGCAAGCAAACATGACAATTTTTTGATCATGTAGTAACGAAATACCATACAAAATATGGCGAGTGAGTGACGATCGAGTGTCTCTTTCCTCGGCACATTACGACACATGTACGCACACATGACTGCTTCGTGACGCGTGCAGAGCCGCGTACGTACACACACGTCTGCACGTATATACATACATATATACGCACACGATATCGCAATTCCTAGCCTGTACATAAGGAAAAGAGATGGCGAAGAATGGGACGAAATAAGAGTACGATTTACTTACCCGATTTCTGAGGAAGTCCTCGATGGCACGTTGCGCCGAGTCGGTGAGTTTCACGAAGATCAGGGACTTGTTTTCGTGAAAATTACTATGCGACGACAAACCATACTGGACACCTGCCGCCAGCGCCGCCATTTCTCTGTCTCTCAACAGTGGGTTCTCTCTCGCACACGTCCCCTTCGTAAAAGCGCACACAGCTGACGTCCTTGTTAGTTAAACGTATCACTTTTTTTTACCTTTACTTGTTATTCCGCGATACGAGAACGACGCATACAACGCGATGAGAAAACACTTGCCGCAACGAGATAGATACTTTCACTCGGAACAAATCGGAGTAACGATGGAGAGAAACAGAAAGAAAGAAAAAAAAAAGAGGAAAGTAGAGAGACACAAAGAGAGAGAGAAAAATATATACAACCCCCCCCCGAAATAGAGGATTCTTTTTACACGTAGCTCTGGCACACACGCGTTTTTCCTTCGTTTTCTCGACGCGTATCTTTTTTCACGATCTCCACCTTTGCCACTTCTTTACGTGGTCCGTTTTCTTCGTCACGCTTCGAAAGTGGTAGCACCCGCGCGTAAACCACCCTCTCACACGTTCCTGGTCCTCGTTTTCTCTCAACCGTCACATATTAGCGCACCGATACGTCTCATTTCAGATTTTCTCGCGATTGGATACGTCGAGGAGAGAGCAGCGCCCGTCGTTTCGTTGTAAGAAACTACACAACTACACTTTCGAACGACCACCTGGTAGGTGGGGCTTACGGGAGAACCATCAACCAATCCCGATTTATACTCAGATAGCACACGACTGCGCACCCTACCGACCTCCTCCGGTCACAGTCAATGATCGACTGACATTCTTCGTCGTACCGCTTCATTCTTTGGGTACTGATGCTGCCATCTTCTTTCGATTTTCATAATTTCACATGTACATATTAATTCCGTGAGAAGATAAAATAATTTGCATACTTAAGCATTTATAAGTCTAATATATTTTATGTATATATATGCATCACAAATTGCTAAATTAAAAAATAATAATAATAAAAATATACCGTGTCTTTTTCCTTTCTATATATTCAGTGAATTATGTTACCGTATTTGCTCTGATTTGACAAATTTATTTGTAGGAACCATCTTGCCCAGTTATCTTTCTATCTATTTATTTGTTTATTTATTTATATATTTATATATTTAGTTATTGACGACAATAAAGATTTCTTCCAAATCAAATAATAAATTGTGAAATTTATTAAAAATGTTTTAAAAATCACTTATTTGGTTATCACGTACCTCGGTTAATGAAACATTATGGAATGTATTTAATTAAATACGTCTGTGTATTATTTTTAAAAACAAATCATTCTTTTGTGCGAAAATAAGCTATAAATTCGAGAATAATTCAGCCAATTGAAAATATGGTATGTAAAATCAGAAAGGGACTTACGTAATTCGCTGGTGTGGCAGCACTGTAGAGCAGTAACCTTATCAACGTTAAATATTATATGTTCTTAGCCTAGTTATATGGAAAAGTTGAAGTGTAAAATTCGAAGATGATTGAAAAAATCACACCGCTAACTGTTATAATGACGGTTTGGGTCGGCTGGATGATGTATACCACAGTGTTCGATTATCGAAAGTACCGCTTTTCTTCAATGCCTTATGTGTACTCCCCTGTTAATACTTATGCTCGCCAAATAGAACTGGTAATGTACGAAGAACATTTCTATCATCATAATATTTAATAGTTCATTAAAACAAGCTGTACTGAAATGTAGCTATCGCAAATTATGAGCTCAAAAGAATTTTGGTAAGAAAAGTTGTAATAAGCAAGAAAAGATCTGGATCTTTTAAATTTATTATTAATATCATCAAATATATCAACGTTATTTATGTCTTCAAAATGATTTATAAAATCTTCTTTAATTTCATTAAATTGCATAGTTACTGCTTTATGTAATAAGTAAATGTATATGTCTCTGAATGTTATGTGTATTGATTCAAATTTCAGGCCTTTGTGAATCTAGGAGATTTGTATCTGTTATTTTAAGAAATGCACTCAATTTTTAAACTCCTTAGTATGTGTTCGATTTGTTTGCAATTGTTGATGTAATTTCCCAAAATCACTAAATTTGTGTTTTGTATTATTTCTATATGTTTTATTAAGTAATAATATATCACTATTTGCAAAAATTGGTATCTAATGTTAACTTAGCAATGTAACGAGCAAGTCAAATAAAAGACTGATGAATTTTAGTATTGAATTTCAACTATTTTAATCCATCAGCGCTAATAAAGAGGTTTTTAAAAAGTAATATAAAATTGATGTGACAATGGGGAATAATAAGCTCATAATTCGCTAACAATATATTGTCATTGATATTTGTAGTCAAATAAGTTTATATTTTATTTTCATTATTTTCATTAATCTTCCATGATTAAGAAGTACATTGCTTAGTACTGCTGTACCACAATATAAGATTGTGATACTAATAAGTATTATTATTCTTTGTAGGAAAAATTGGGTAAAGTGTACAAATACAAAGAGCATCTAACCAAAAGCATGTACGAAGGAAAGTGAAGCATAAAAATTCTTTATATTATTTAAAATATATTTAATAGTATGTATGTATATATCAAGAATTATAGCTGTTGTAGTTATAACAACATTTAATAAACTACAATATGAAAAATATATTTATTTTTAATCAATATATGTGATATATTTTGGATAATGCAAGTTTATGTAACATATTTGCAATGTGGCAAAGTTCTTCTGACCCATGATTTTAAATTTTAATGTAAATTTTATATGTTACATTTTTATGCTTTGAGAACATATACATCAAATAACAAGAAAAGGTAAACAAAGAGGAATTAGGTATTAATTAAAAGAGAAATCAGGTATTTAGCAATTTATTTTTTTTTTATTCTTATACTTAATTGTTTGACTGAAACGTCTTTATACCAAGAAGTCTTGTTCTAAAATAAATTCAATGAAATATTATTTAGTAATATTAACGTTAAATTTAATAAAAGGAGGTATTCAAGTAAAATATTTTGAGATTGATTGATTTTGATGTTTTATTAGATTTTTGTGAATTACCTTCCCCTGAGACAGCCCATTCCTTTAAGAAAGCCATCCTTTTCCTATCTCTTAACATTTATCATCTTATATCGCATAATTTTTGTTCCACTGTCCATTTAAGAGCACCCATTGGATATGATAAATTTATATGAATGAAAATTTAGACAAGCTGTGCAAATGGTTAATAGAATGAATAAACATAAAGTTAAATATTTTATATCCGAATATATCATTCGTTAATGTTATTAGATAATTGTATCAACATTGTTTGATTAAATTCTACTTTGTGGAGACACAATGATTGAATGTTACATAGTGGTTCCTCTCTTGAGAGATTAATTAAAGTATATTATGGTTGTTTACTTTGCATACAGAACAAATACCATGACAAGGAAAATCTTGCCTAAAAAAATTGCGCCTCCGCAATGTACAATAAATAACGACGTCTTAGATACTAAGCTTTATTAACATTTACAAAAGAAAAGCAGGTATTCTGTGAAGTGCTATTTCTTTCTTTTAACAGTATTTCCTTTCGGATAGAGTATAGTATCCGGATTGCAATATTTTTAATCTGAATGCGTCTTTTTGGAGGTACTTTACGTCGCTAAAGCTGAAAATGAGAGTCATTTTTCACGGAAATAACGATTTTGAAAATTCGGACTCATGAACATTTGCCAGACAAAAGGTCTTAACATAAATCCGTGTAAGATGATTTTATAAAGCGTTAAGAGGTAGGTTTACAAAACAACTGATGGCACAGCCATCAATGCCAATGCTCCAAATGCCAATTTTGCCGCTTGCCGCATATCGTTTTCTGTATGAAAATAAAAATAAGTTTATTTCTGTGGAAAATAACCCTTATTTTCGGTTTCAATGACCTCAAAAACCGCTAACAAATGTCATTCTAACCGAATATTTTCCAGTTCGGATACTATACTGAGCCTTCGTTTCGTGTAATAAACAAGGAACTGTAAAACTCCATACAGAATATACATATGTCAAATGAAAGTAGAAAATATGAAAGAATAACACGTGATGAGAAAGTATACATAGCATACATGTAAGCATAAGTATACATGTAACAGACAGAACATAATAACAAGACCATTGATATACCCAGAACATAAAAATTTTTAAGTTCAACGAATTGTGTATTTAGAAAATGCTTCATTTTGGTTGATGCTTCGCGTCCCAACAAGATCTATTTATATGTATGTATGTTTTGTAAGTGAATTTTGTGAAAATTACATAAAGACACGTAGTTATGTTAAAGTCATCGGATATTTGCTAATTTGCTGAAACACGAGGCAACATCAGATTGTGAATTTATAGCGTGACCGTGTACATATTATGTATGTACAAGTGTTATACTACATATACATATATACATAGGTTGACGCATATAAAATGTTGCAAGTCATTTGGAACTAGTGTGGATAACAGCAAAATTTTTCTAGATACTAAATGATTTAAGGTACATGATACGTACACTTGTATGATACGTTTCCTCTTTCTAAAATCATTAAATGCCAGAAATCAATTTGGTGCTATTCCTAGCAATTTCGATGTTGACAACTTGAAGCATTTCATATGAACCATTTATATGTATATATAGATATATATGTATATATATGTGCAACTGTATATGCAATATATTTTGCGTGTATACGGTTATATTTTACATATGAGCATATTGTTAATGCAGAAATTATAAATTACAAAAAGATAGCCGAGACAATAAACGGACGCTTCGTATAACACGAAGATCCATGTCGTAATATACAGTGATAAAGATGATAATGATTGTGGCAAAGAGAGATATGATGAAAACAATAGCAACAACGATTAGATGTATGAGCATTGTTTTCTTATTGATTTCGCTAACTATCAGACGAAAATCCAGAGGTCTCTAATAAAACTTACGAAATGATAATTATAGTTCTTACCTAATATTAGCTAGTATCGAAAGTAGAAATTTTTAATGAAAATTATTACAATGTGTATTTACTAGAGGAGAGATCACTAAGGTCGTTTCACAAACAAAGCATTTTATATGTATTTTACTCTGACACGCGTCAATTGTATTTTGAACATTTCTGTACAATTGAACACTGACGTATAAAAGCAGCATCGATTGAGATAAAATTAGACAAAATCAGATGTTATTAATTAAACATGAGTCCTCTAGATTGTCGATGGTCTGTATTCAGTAAATTTCGTACAGTAATTATGATGATAAAACATCGAGTCACATCTTAAATTTTATCTAATAATTCGTGATAATGAAGTTACTTCGATTGTACCTTTCACGTAAAATACGACGATATGGAATGTGGCACAATGATTCAACGACGATAAAACTCTGGTCAACTTTCCTAGTTTGCCTTTTATTCGCACTCTTATACTCCATTTAACTACTTCAGTTGATCGACAGACATCACTGTAACAATCTTTTTCGTATTCACATTTAGTTCGCGTAATTCTTGAATAGCATTGTCACTTAATAATTCTTTCTTCCGTTGGCTTATACTATATCACGTCATACACATTTCCTAATTTATCGATCGAATCTTGTTAACGTTTGCACACGTCGCCAAACAAAATTACCTCTTTCGTAAAATTTGTTTAAGGATAACTCATCATTATATACAAATGATTACAACCAATTTCCCACATATAATTTTATCCCCTATGTTGTTACGAACTAATCACGATGCACGTTATTTTGTAATTTGCACCAAAAAAATTTAAAAACTTTGATAACTATTGGAAGTTTGAAAAAAGAAGCAATTACGTATTGAGCTATTTCTCTAAAATGGAGATGAAAAACATTATTAATAGTAAAACATATTCATTTCCTTAATCTTCTTTCTCTTACAAGAACATGAAGTAAGGATGACAATAATGTATGTATGCGTGTGTGTATGTACGTCGATCAAATATGATGAAATCGACGTGATTTCAAAATTGTTCGATGACGTATGTATACGTATGTTTGGAGTAGTACGGCAAGAAACGACGATGAATTTCATTAGAATTAGCGATAATAATTATCTCGGCTAGGATTATTAAATAATTAATAATAATGGTGAATAAATAGAACAAAAACGTGGAAGAAAATCAATCGATGAAATAACAAGTTCGAAAAAATACCTGCCAATGCTGGCGTCGCATGCGTCGATCGATCAAGAGAGATAAATTCTTTAAGAGTAGAATCGCAACGTAAAATCATGCACACACGTTCAGAGCTACTTAGATGAAAGAGGCTTCAATTATACAAATAGTTCAAAGAATAATAAGCTCTTGATGCGAGTGAACGAACGAAAGATAAACGTTTATTAATAAAGATCTGGGTTTATACGTATTATTATTTTTTCTTGTGTTGAATGTGCGTGTTTGACTCTGATACAATTGCTTTTAGGTTCACCTATGTATACTCAGAGGCTGCGCAACGGTATGCCGTAATTATAACTCTTTTTCCTCATCGTTCGCTTGGTTTTGCGTTAAAAATTTTGATAATAACAATGGTACACTCTTTACGGGGATGATGAAAATGTACTCATTACTCGTTGAGATATAATACCTAATAATCACGCAGTCATCCGCACGTACGCACAGAATTACGTGTTCCGTACACATTATTGTTTTCTTTTTTCAAATGCGTCTTGCCGCATGATTACAAATTTATTCCTTAATATGCTTTACTTACGAAACACAAACATTCTGCCATTTTTTTTAAATATATTTGTTAAGTACAATTATATACGCGTCGTACGATTTTTCAAGCATAGTATTGTCAACAATTGTGTATATATTTGTTCTTTTTTTCCTTTTCCCCTTTCGTTTGTTAAATGGTTTCTTCTGCTACACGTCCTCACGATACAGCAATCTGAAGTCTAGTTTTTCGAATGAATTCTTTTTTTTGGTTTTGCATCCATGGTCAGTTACTGAACGCAAAAGTTCGCGGTGACATCTCGCGCTCTCGTCGAACAAGAACTACGAACACTTGACCTTGTTCCATAATATACGCGTCCCAATCTTTTTTCTTCTGATTAGATGTTCTGTGAAAAGAATGATGGGTCGATCCGTGCAACGAGACGTTTAATCACAGGAAGAAATATTTAGGGGTTTTGGATCTTTTTCACGACTGTATAAATATAAATGTTTAAACGTTCGTAATATATTAAAGTGATCTATGGGTATACGTTCTCATTATGTAAGGATAGTAATACATTCTGTTTCTCACTTTTTCTTCAGTACTGGTTTTTTTAACCCTTTAGGGACTATTCCTTTTCATCTTTTTTTCATCTTTTCTCTCATATTTATATATATATATTTTTTTGAATTCAAAGTTATTCAAAGTAATGAAATTCATAGACTAAAGTCTAGTTCTATTATTAAACACTCATCTCTAAACACTCACAGCATGCATCGCATTACATTATAATAATCTAATAACAATATGCATGTAAATGTTATAACACTAGAAAGATATTAATGTTACAAATTATGTATTAGTACCGTAATTATATTCGATATCTTAAGAGAGTAGAATCCAAGATAAAGCACTTGAAAACTGAATTCAGCGCGCGAGTCCCATCAGGGTTAAACTTTTATTCATTTCAGATCAGTTTGCCAGCGTCGCGTAAACCTTCGTATGTCAATGCTTCTCCTCGAACAGCGATACGAACATTATTTATCTTCTGCACAGTACTTTTTTGAGGTTAAACTATACTGAACAGAAAAAAAAAAGAGTAAACGTCGTGACAACGATATTTCCTTGTTTTCCCCTATGATTGCGAACGGCATAAGAACAAACATGGCTCACGTGTTACCGTTCCTGTGAATTCCAATGAAGATATCACTATCAAACGGCACCGTGTAAAATATCTAATTGTTGTCTCCCGCTCCCTCGTTGATCGTCGAGATCGTTCTCTTACCTTTATCATTCATTATCCAACGAATACTTTTGCGTTCCCTATTTTATTTCGTGTCGATATCATAGTGTTCTTGTTCTCGTTATGTTACCGATCGTTCACGTAGACATTGCGACAGGTGACAGATCATCACAATCTTAATGTAATATCGCGACGATTGCCGTGGTATCTTTCGTTATCACACACCAACGAGACTCTTCGGACGTTTAACGAGTATAGAGAATAGGAATCGAAATGTTTTTTAAAAGAGAAGAATACTGTTACTATTGGGATCGGTGTATTACGTGCATGGTATGTGTAATTATGTATGTATGTATGTATATATGTTGTATTGTGTATATAGAGTACATGTACGTACGGTACGTGTATGTCTTACGCGTGTTGTATAGTAGTACAACGATAACTGACCAGAATTTCGTTTCGTTAACTAGCTGTTAATATTCCCATTAGTTCTTGGAACTGACTTTGTGGGCCTCCGATGTTATATATATTTAAAATAAACAAAAGTATCAAGTATATCTTACTTCAGTCATCACTTGGATTTAATCAAGAAGAGAAAATCTTTCTAGAAATATACTTCCTTCGATAACTGGCCAGTTGAAATCCCAATATGTGGCCAATTAGAGAAGCACTACTATATTGTGTCTTGTTTGAAATGCAGAGCATCTCGCGTGTTTATTTCTTGATGTAATACGTGTAAGTACGGGTATAAGTGTGAATGTAATGCGTGTAAGTGTAAATATATTTGTCTGTAAATGTAAACGAACATGTAAGTATGTGCAAGTGTGTACGTGTGTATATGTACTTTAAGGGGTAATTATCACAGAATACACGAGATATTTTTTTTTTTCATTAAGCTTACGAGATATTAATCGAAGCGGAGAGTAGGAGGAAAAAGTGGCGGTTAATTCCGTCCACCAAGCGCAATTGTCGACCGACATGGAAACTTCCCAGCGGAAAGAAACACACAGAAGGTTGTTCCCATTTCGTCGACGGACTTGGCCTGGTTGCCGAATTGCCAGCCCTTTTTCACTAATTAGTATGTAATACTTAGGCAGCGGAGAAAATAGACACTTTTACAAATGAAGATGGTGGCGAGATCGCGGATCCGTGTTTTTCTCTTCCAATTCTACTTTCCCCCCTTACGTCTCTCTCTTTCTTTTTCGTACGTTGTTTTTTCTATTTTCTATTCGTCTATTTCACTCACGCCATGCTGTTTCTTCATCTGCCTTCGATGCTCGTTTCCAAGCCCGAAATCGTTTCTCATCGTATACGCTTTTGAATAAAGATACACAAAGATTGAAACAGCGCGAACGTTGTAAAAGAGACGAACCGCAACGCGTTTTGTGCATGAGGAGCATTTCGTCGAGGGTCGTTTAGATCGACACGGATACACAGATCCGGGCACATTTGAATCTACGCGCTCTAACCACGTCAACGAGTAACGTGTTAAACCTGTTCTTTTATGAAACAAAATATGTACGGTAAAATTATCACGTGAACTCTATTTTGTCCTACGATTTTTCATAATGAGATTCAGAGGTGCATCGATTCATGAATAATAAACCATTATTTTTTCCTTTTTCTCTTTCAATCATGAAACGTATTTGTATTCCTGATGTAAAGTTACGTGGTAAGAGGTAATTTTGGAAAGATATGCGCTTGTATGTATATGTATAACGTGTTAATAAACGGAATTCTATTCGAAGGTTCTGCGCCTGACCTGTGTCGCGTGTAGACGCATGCATCATCCGGATATGGTAAGCGCCTGGTGTAAATATGTAATTGTAAAGATAGCCGAATTTTCCTTTTTTTTTTCTCGGGTGGCTTTCTTTTCAGACGAATATCCCGCGCTCGCAGCTACATCAGCATTTATATACTATACACAATACGTAAGTATATCTAGACGTACTACGTAGTAGAAACTTTTCTTGTGGATATAATCATGTAATCTCTGCAATTGTATATCTGGTTTGACCTGCGAAGGTCAGAGAATGAAATTTATTTAGTTTTAAAGTCGCGTGCATCTTTTTTTTTTGTGTTATTAATAGTTTCCATCTTCTGCTTCTTTCTTCTGTTTCTTTTCTTTTTCTTTTGTTTCACAGTGACCGCTTTTCTTTGCCTTTTTATTCCCATATGTAGGTTTCTCGGGAGATCCGATCGAAGCTTCGCGCAAGAACTGCGACATGTGTTCTTAAACAAGTGTTTCCAGAGTTTTCGAACGACATTAGATGCGAAACGAAGAATGTTAGGATGTCTTCCGCGGGGATCGTTTCCGTTTTGTAGCAGATTGAGGGACCGTTTAACGCGTCCGCCCTCGATTTTCTCGATTTTTCATTTTCTTTTTATTCTTCATATATAGTGGGGGAAGTCTTGCATTAGAGAATCGCCGGCTCTGATCTTCGTAACTTAACCAACTGTTCCCACGAGTGGACAATGTTTGATCTATATACAAGAGTAATATCGATGAGATATTTTTAAGCGAATAGACAAAGAAGTATCGATGTCCGTTATTTTCGAAGCTTGCGTTCCACCTCGTCGTTTACATATTTGGTTTTGCACGTTCACACAAAAAGCAATGATCGTCGAAAGGGGAAAGTGTCGAAGTTACATGATTATTTAAGTTACCATACATCTACCACGATATAAAGTTTAATTTCGAAAAAGTTAGGCTGTCGATTCGTAGAAATAGTAGTTTCTGGCTAGAACAGATCGAAAACCGGATTCTCTGTTTCACGATATTGTACGTAGAATGAAAATTGAAGGCGGACGAAAGGATCCTAATTCGTATGTTTCTTTCTCTTCTTGTTATTCTTTCTTTTTTTATTCTTTTCTTCTTCACTGGAACGGAATATCGGCTTCTTGTGTACGTGAACATCTTCATCGTATTAAACATCGTATTAAAGGTCTTCGAAGCGAGACCCAAAAGGATGATTCACGGGGAATGATCGAAGTCTTCGAGCGGACCTCGTAATACGTTCACCATCAATGATCAGACTCTTACGATCTCTTGTTAATTCTTACAATAAGAACGTACTTTACATTACAATGCCTATTTTATTACTAACGGCGCGTCCCGAGTAACGTCGTGACGCGCCTATTGGTCGTACGCAATGCTACGTTAAACTGTTATTTAGAAAAACTTTTTTTCGTCAACAATGTGTTTCACATATCTACAAGTAAACTCGTCATTCCGAACAAACGGTCTAAAACGTCGTCTCTCACGAGTGTCTATATTTTATATGTAGTATTACATTTTCCTCATTGCAGCGCGATTCGTATTTTTTAGTTTTGAAAAAAGAAAAAAAAACACTCCCGATTCACGTCTTATATTTATATTTGCAACGTATATTTGCTAGCGATCACGGACCCCGATTCGATCGTTCTTCGTGCCCTTCTTCGTCTTCCTTTTCCTCTAGCTGCAGCCAAGCTGCTTCCGTTTCTTCTGGGAGTCCGTACACGTCGAGGTCTAACCGCGCTGGACGTATCATCTACGACTAATTCGACTCCTTCCCTCTCCTTACGTTACGAATATTTACCAAATATATTACGTACTGGCAGCACTGTTATTACGTGTCGCGTCTGTTCAGAACACTCTTCGATACCTGAGGTTTCATATTTTCCATTTTTACGGCACTTACTTGAACGAAAAGTCTGTCCGTATGTCTTCCCATATTCTTGACCAATCATCATCCTGTTACTCTACATTTCTATCGCTTTTCCGAAAAGGTAGGAGGAATCACCCTTCCCCTTTTCTACTCTCTTTGTCCGACTTCCACTAGCTGGATGAACGTTTCGATTCGGGGACTTGACTTTCAACATTCTTACTCGAAAACCTTCTTTCTTTTCCTTTCTTTTGGTTTTGTCTTCTTTTTTTTATTCTCGGCTCATTCGGTTTATATAGGGGACGGGGCTAAAGCTCTGTGATTCGTAAAAAAGAGAGAAGAACACGCTCGACCGGAAGCTGACTGCGAAGGAAGCGAGAAGAATGATGTCGCACGACAAGGTCTCTCGTTCCCTCGTTGACCGACGTTAACGTTAGAACCGAAAAGGATTCGGCCGATCGTCCTTATCGGTGATTTTTCTCGCTTATGTGTTTGCTGCAATGTGTGTTTCTTATTTTTATTTTGTGTCTCACGCGTTCTCGATATCGCATGTGTCTCGCGGTGTTGCTCGTTTTTTTTTCTTTTACTTATTTGCTGAATTATTTTGTTTTGTTTGCTTTTTAAAGACTTCATTCTCGACAACGACGGCCGAACGCTTCTATGGTTTCCCCCATGGACAACGCCCCTCTCCTTCTCTCCTTCGAGCTCTTTCCAAACTCGAAGGACGCATCGCTTCGCTGTCGTGGCTTAATGCTGTGACCCTGAGCCTCAGGTAGGGTTCGGTAACGGTGTCTCCTGCCTGATATCACTCTTCAGTTTCACGAACTCTTTTGCGATCTCGTCGTTGTTCCTCTGTGAAAGAATCCTTAGGATTGTCCAGCCGGTCTCGTCCATCTGGATTCGTTTACCAAGCGACAACCAGCAGGCGCACGAGCCTTCCTCGACGATGTCTTTGAGTTGCATTACTGCTACACCGACCAGCCTGTCCTCTCTCGCGAAGCAATAGTCCTTCACGCAGATATGCAACTCGTAGAAATCGAGTTGCTGCTGCTCGTTGCCGATCATGCTACATACGTGGAAATAGATTTGTTAACATCGATCGAATGTGTGCGTATTGCATGGAAAAGATCAATGATCATAATTCTAAATTTGTTTCATATGTAAAGAGTACATGAAACAGTTATTAAAATTGTTAGTAAAGGCTTTTATATTTTTTTAACTAAACGGAGGACAAGTAGAATCTACTAAAAAATAGAGAGGGATACTCACAAGTCAAAGCTCTCGTTGAATTGCGGCGACCAATTATTGCTCTTTGATTTTGTCGATTGCTTCCTCTTCTTTCCAGTTAAATGCGGTCCGATCAAATTTACTTCAACGTAGGGTCTGAACATTCCCGTAGCAAGCTGCCACTTCAAATCGTTAGCAGCGACAACTACAGAGTAAAATGTATTAAATATGACAATATTTCACAATGCTTATATATATATTATATTCTACCTATATTATATGTAGAATAATTATATGTATGGTAATATCATTTTTTATACGAAATTATTATAAAACGTATAAAATAATAGTTGACAGGCACCTAGCTGAAGATCTTTAACGTTATAATTAATAAAGATATGATAGTCTATGTTACGTCGCGTGAAACGGTCCGCGCGACGTCTCTAATTACCTGTCCGCCAAGGGTCTATACCGCTATGCAGACCCCCAATAAACCTAAGGACCCACCACAAATCTAAGCTTTCAGTTTACCTTTTGTTTCGATATTCCTACCTAACTTCTATTAACCTTGAGGGAATCGTTGCTCTCGTAAGTGTTATTGGTTTATGAATGGTCCCTGGAACAGTCCTTAGGTTTATTATGCGTTCGTACAAATTACGGAAAAGGCGAATATTTCCCTAACGGGAAAGCCGGTTCTCCTCATGAACAAGGTTAATCCCGAGCCACGTCGGTCGGAGGTCTCCTCCTCCAATCGTCATGTATTAACGCTGGCTCTAATCAATGGACATAGCGGATCGTTACCCTCAATTTCCTAAAGAAAGATGTAAACAACGAATCCGCGTCCTTAGTTCAAAAGGAACACTCACACCGAGCTTTCCTCCGTAATGCTACGAGAACGTATCTTTACTGTTACTAAAATCGTCGTACAGTCAACACCTGACTTGTTCTCCTTCCTCTGTAACATTCGTGGAGTCAACAACGACTCATTCTTGTATATCAGTCAGTTAGTCAAGTCGAAATCGGTCAGTCGACTCAAATATCGTCATACGCAACACGCGAACTAAGTCTCAAATCGTGCTCATACGTCGTATCATTAAACATTCTTTATTGTATTACTTCTAAGTTGTCGGATCGCACAAATATATAATAACCTGTCAACAGCAGCGTTATATTTAATTAACTACCCTTGTTATCCCACAAGAAATAAGGGATCGGACGATTCGCGGCGTCGATTAGTCAATCGTAACGGGAATTTACGACTCCCGTTGGTGCGCTTCTTAGTGATCGCGTCTCCCCGCGAATGTGCGAATTTACAGTCTAGACTTATCTTTTTATAAGATATTAATTTAAACTATATAATTTATAATAAAATATCGATATTCTAATGTAAATAAAACATACCTTTGACAGTGACCTTCTGTTCGCCAGTTCCAGGATGTGTGAAAAGATCCACCTGTATACTGACTTCTCCGACCGAGCCTTCCTCCGTACCGGCAGTATCTGGAACTTTATCAACGATAAGTTAGATTTCATCTGAAAATTCCGATTTCTAGCCGCTAAGTACTACGAGAGAGAAAAAGGGAGCTTCGGTCACCGCTATCCGAGGCTAAAATTCTCAGATCTGATGCTAAGATACTATGACCAATGTCTAGTTCTAGAGCAGATTACATGCTCTAATCATATGCATATATAGAACTTTGTCTCTTTGAGTATTTATCAGAGAAGACGAAGTTGCTGTGTTGTTAGAGTGTCTCGGACACGCATTAAATACCTCAAGCGTATACAATTTTAAAGAGTTTGATAAAATTGGTTAATTAATCGGCTTCATCGCTTTCCGACCAAGGAATCAATTAGCGAATTGTGAAAATCTACATTTGCCGCTCTGCTTGACGTGCAGATTATAACGTTTGATTATGCGTTTTGTAGCTGATAATTAATCGATCAGTTGTATGGATACGTAAAATAGAATGAACCATTGCATAGGTATTAGTTGAATTAGAGAGCTGCATGTCTCTTGGAAGAAATAATCAAATTAGACTGGTGAAATGGTGAATTGGCAGTGATAAATTGAACAAAGGTCTATAGGTGTTTATGTGTAAATGTGTAAAAGCTTCAAAGAAGATGATTAAAGAAATGCTTAGTGTAAAAGACAATGTTAGAAAATGGCAACCCTTCTAACACACGCGCAATTTTTATAAATTGCGTCTAGAACATTCGCCTATAAGATTTTATAATCTATGTAACGTATAATTTTACATTTGTCGTCAAATAAGAAAGCAAAAAGAAATGAATTACTGAATGTCGCGATCAGAGTCTGATAACGTTTAATCAATGTACAATACTATTTTGTTTATCGATCGATAAACTATTTACCGAATCATTTTCTTCGTGATCACATAAATTAAGTAGAATACGCGTGGATACGCAAGATAAGTCATAATGGGGTGGCCATTTTCTATGGTCGTTGTTTTGCAAGGTTTTCGGTAGTATCTAGCAGCAACAGCGGTAGTAGTGATAGCAGCAGCGTTACCTAGTACAACTATCGATCATCGAGAAGTTTTCGGGACGCTTTTGACCTTTCCGATACTAGTTGTTCATGAACATTCGGATGATTTAGCCTCGTGTTATTCCTATCGCTCGTAACTGAACTCTTACAAGCAATTATTGTACCGAAAGGGTCGATTCTGCTTAAATTAACGATTTAAGTCATAATACAATTCAAGTCCAATAACACGTTGCTAATATTAGTAGCATTTGTACATGAGCATTCAAAGATTACTATGTTTCAAGTTACGCATCTATTTCTTAATAAACTATTGCCATGCTTTCGTCTATATAGTTAAGCAAATTTAATTAACTTCGATACAAAAAAGCCATTTCTTTATTTTACAATCAGGAACAAGTAACGTAGATGCCAAATTTTCAATATAAATTCTTTTTGAAAAATTTTGCAATCAATAATTCCTCCAATAATAAAAAAAAGTATTACTAAAAAAATCAATATATATATGTATATATTTAAAACCATTGATCAAATTCAAGTATTATTTTCAAAAATCCCTTTTTCTATTAACCTATTATATTAATTTTGGTTGGGACGAAAGCATAGAGGTATAGGCCATTCGAGTATGAATGCCCAAAGACTATCAGCCAAGTAGCCTATCTAGTCCCGAAAAGACAGCTCGATGAATAATGCAATCACAAACAGTTCACTACGTCCTAAAACGAGCGCCTAGGTTCGAAAAGTGGCCAGAAGTCAGCGAAGAATTCCCGAGGCTTCTGCTCTAAGGTGGCTAGTGCTCTCTGGTACCTTGTCGACTCTCTCGACGAAGAGAGGGCTTGCTCTGGCGAAGGGGTTCCTCGAGGCTTTCCATACCCTCGGCTCCTTCCCCTTCGTCGCCACCTCTTTCGCTGCTCATCGAACGCTGACGCTGACGCAGCTTTGACGCATTGTTCAGCGGCACTGTCGCGATAATTTTGGTTACGTGGGTTGCATTCGTACCTCGTGACGAATTTTCCAAAAATGTCGCGCTGTGTGTGTATGTGTGTATGTGAACGAATGATGATCGTAAATGAGCGTGCATTGCGCAACGAGTTAATTTTCACGTTTCAATTAGATTTTAAATTCGATCTTCACGCGATTGGTATTTGGTTGCATGTGGTACCTGTACAAGCGTCTTATTAGATACTGTTGATGAATAAATTTATGGAAATTGACGGTAACATGTACGTTCGTAGATAACGAGCGTCGCGATATAGCGTAAGCCAATTTTTTTGATTAATATTTTCGCAGCGTTTAATTTAGTTGGTACTTTGATCAAATTATAGATTCTCGCTTCGTTTGGAATTTTGCTAGTTGTCATATATGATGATATGTATGTACTGTGCGCTGGACAACTGTGTTTGTCTTTTTACGCGATAGAAACATACTTTTTATTTGCCATCCAGATGCGAGGAAGGTACTCGTTTATTTGATAGTAGTTCTACACTATAGTTGCGCCCCTGTTTTTGTTCATAGCGAATAAGATTTTGTCTTTGCTCGTAATATATTATCACCAATGCTGATAAACGAAAAACAAATAAAACCGTGATTATGTATATAGTTCTGATTTCTAATATCGATCGATGATGTTTTACCTGATACCAGATGAAAATGTTTATGAAGATATTTGATAAAGTGTTTAAGAATCGACTCACCTTGGTTGACCTGAGACGTAACAAAAGTCTTGATGAGGGTGTCTGTTGTTTGCGTATACAAGCTCAAGGCGTATCGTAAGCTCTGCAATTCTGGCGATTTCTCTAAGAATGTCTTCTTCAGACCGTTTCCACCCGCGTGGAAATACTGTTTGATGGTATCGAGGGCGACCTCGAGGACCGCACACTGTTTCGGGGAAAGATTCTTCTCTACTTCTTTAGAAATATCCTGTGAACGATATGAGATTAAAATAAAATAAGGTATTTTTTATCTACTAACGATTGAACACAGTTTTCGAAATATTAAAAGGAAATATCAATTATACACTATTTAAATTAAACACACCATTACACCGCTCAGTGCGTTTTTCACATCCGGTTTACCAACCATGTGGTTCTTGAACAGTTTCGACATGTCTTCTATCTTCGCATTCGCGGCTAAGTTCTTCGCATTATCCGTCAGATTCTTGAACATCATCTGTAAAATACATGCACACATACATTTATCCGTATAACGTACATTCATCTAAAGTATCGACAGTGGAAAACATACGCTCTTATCCGACATAGGTGGCAACACCACCGTCTTCTCTAAAATCCTCATGACGATCTTCCACAACTCTTTCAGCAGCCTCTTCAGCACGGTCTTTTCACAAGATTCGGCATACAACGACAAACTTCCATCGAGAAGATCCATCAAAGGACGCAACACTTCATCAGCTTCCACAGCTACGTTATTTCTTTGAGCAGGTTGCACCTGTCCACCTCCTTTAATGGCTAGCAATAAATCGCCTAACTCTTTCACCGAAGCTGTTATCCTTGGTTCCAAACTCTTTGCAAAGAGCATGGCTAGATCGTCGAGTGCTCCGTTCAGTTGCTGTTGAAGTTCTTTCAGAATGTTCGCCGCGTCCTCTTCCAATTTTTCTCCACCCATCGACTCGAACATCTTCTCTAATTGCACTCGAAGTTGCTGAATATTGTTCATGAGAATGCAAGCCTAAAAAAGAAGACGATTCTTACTTGAAAATGATATACGGACACAATGAAACTTGTTACTTGTAAAATATTCCGCAATGAAATACATCTTATCGATAAATGTGATTGTTAAAGTCGATTGTTAAACGTACGATTCTTTCTTCCTTCAGGTGACTTGGGAATTCCTTCTTCACGATATCTGCATAGGCGACTAACACTTTCACGATGGTCTTCGCGAACCTCTTCATGTATCTCTTCCAGATCTCCGGATCAGGACATTCCAGCTTGGAGACCACGTCGAAGCACTGGGTTAATTGTGTGAAGACGTCGACGACGGAGACGCTGAACAGCGCGTGTTCGCTGCTCTTTTGGAACTGCGATGAATTTACACAATGTTAAACCATTCGTAAATTTAAGTAAAATATATTTTGCTACATCGGATAAAAAAGAAAAAGATGTCTTCTTTATAAAACTATCGGAAAAGATATATTTCTACCATCAGATCTTCTTCTACCCCTCGTAATCAACGAGAATCACTTTTTTTTACAGATTAAAAAAATTTTCTTTCGAGCAAGTTAATCGATTTAATTAAACCTGAAGGAAAGGGATACTCACTCCGTCCTTCTTGTCTCTGCTGAAGGCACCATGGAGATATTCCAGTGAGACGTCATCGTTCTCGTTGAGCCACTGCATAACAAACGGTTCGAACCACGCAGGATATTCGGGCACCGCGCCCTTATACGGCGGTACGTCCTTCACGTAATTGGTGTGTAACCACTTGACCTTAAAGTGGAGGTTCATATAGGCCGAGGACTTGCACAGTCTGTGTTGTTCGTGCTCTTCTAACGCGTACTTCATGTCCACCGCGAACAGAGACCACATGGTGGCCGCCGACAGTTGACCGATATTCAATTCCTGAGGGAATTGGTTCAGGACAGGGGCATAACTGTTCTTATCTTCGTCGATCACCGAAACGATCAGCGCGATCAGCTTATGCCAAAAGTCCAACGATTCCAGGCGAGGTCCATGATCCTCGGCGTCTCTCTTCGCCTCGCTTGGATCCACTTGGAATTCTCTGTTGTAGATATCGTAACAATTTTCAAAAAGAAACTGATAGGTCGAACGAAGACACGCTTTCACGCAATCTTTCACCACGGTGCTCGCTCGCGGAGGGCTGGACAACTCCAAAACCTTCATTCTGAAGAACGTGATGCTCGTCAGCAGGTCGACCGTGCTCTTCAAGTCCATCAGCTTCTCCTGGCTCGAGGCCGGGAAGTTATTTCGGTACATTGACAGATCGATTCGCAGGGAGTTGTGCAGTTGATCCAGCAATTTCACGAATTTCTCTTTCTGGAACGGTAGAAATGGACCGTGAACGACCAAGGAAAATGTATTTTGTCGGTATATCGAGTTCCCATAAATTACGGGCGTCGTCGGCCAGGGAGAAGGACCTCGTCTTCGCCCACTCCAGCCATTTATACGTCCCGAGCAAACAGGAACGATCAAAAGTTATGTTATTCTTATCTCGGCCGGAACATATATTAGATATGTGGGATTTTGCTTTTAGGCAGCTGCCATTTAGGGGAACATATCGACGAGTAGAAATGTTTTGTATTTTTGTGACTAATACATAATACAATATCGTATATAATGTTATTATGTATTATATTATACATAATATTATTTATTATGTATTATATTATACACATTATTGATTATGTATTATTTATTTATTATGTATTATATATATTGTATATTATTTATTATGTATTATATTATATTGTATATTATATGTAATATATATATATACACATGTATGGCATCATACATAGTTAAAATTTTATAGATTCAGTAACATATCTAATCATAAACTCTTTCTACTTCTAATTTCGCTATTTTGAATTGTCTGGTAGACTGTCAAATAAATAATTTTCTATTCATTTCTCACACTTTTGTGATACAGATTTTAATATACTATAAAGATTTGCTTAATACTGTTAGAATAATTGAAATGCATATCAATGGCTAACTCTCCTTGTCTCTATATGCAATGCTGCTATATGTTATCAATGTCGTAAAACCTTGCAAACAGTCTTTTCTCTTTATTTATCGATACTTCAACGTACGGATAGCGTAAAGAACTTGTTATTTATTATTAATAACAACAGGAAAGTTATTACTACCAGTACTGAGAAATAAATAAAACAATAATCATTACAAAGCTACAAACGTTCGAATTAAACGACTGGCTTGGAGATTGAATTTATTTTCAGAATCGTCGTATTTTATTTGAAGACAAGACAGACTTTTGTTGTTAATTCAGCTAGCTAAGTCAACGGTGTTGTTTACGGTTAGCAGGACTTTACGATCCCTGAGGTGCTCATATGGGAAAGAATTCTGTAGGTAGGCTAGATCCAGAAGAAAAATGAACACCCAAAGAAAAGGAGAAATATCCTTGGGGGAAGATTTTCCAAGCATCGTGTCGAACGCAATGAAATTGAAGACGAGTAATGATATTAACAAGGATGATGTCGAACATATCTTTTCCCTTTCAACGATCGTATTTTTATTTACTTTTCACCATCAATACTGTTTTCTGTGATATTCTTCACGTAATTTATATCGTGCAAGGATGATGTCGAATATATTTTTTTCCTTTCAACGATCGTATTTTTATTTACTTTTTACCATCAATACTGCCTTTTGTGATATTCTTCGCGTAATTTATATCGTGCAAAAGAGAATCATGGAATAAATAAAATTTATCTTTTATTTTCTGCGATGTTTGATCAAGCTCTTTGCTCTTTCCTTTACTGTTCATCTCAACTTTAAAATAATTAGTTTTGTTGTAAACCTTCGATCTTCTTTCGTTAGCGTCCAGCTCAGTTATTTTCTTTTTTTGTTGGCGCTTTTGCAAGGAAGATAAAGTTATTGGATCGCACGTTCACCACCGTACAAGACAAAGTCATGCATAATTCAAGAACGTCGAAACCAGGAACGCTCGCGGTTTTTTTCGCTGCTGACAATTTTTTCGAAAAAATTTACATTGATTTACCGAAACAATCCTCTGTGCCGAACGATAGAATCTGCAATTCCGGCAACTCTGTTTTAGATTAATTGTATACTTTTACATTTTTAGTAGAATTAAATGTAAAAGGGTCTTTCAAGTTGTTGTCTTTCAAGTTCACTTAATTTTTCTACATACATTATTCGAATTTCAATACCATTAATTAATAAACTATATCCACAATAGAAGCATCTAATAGCAGCAATGACGACAATAAATCAGTTTTGATTTCCAATTTCCAATTTCGCGTTCAAAAATTCATCAACGCGGTACCTTGATAACTAACGTGACATTATACAAGGGAACAAGATGTTAATTAAAACTTCAATTAAAGCAAACTCTGCAAGTTCATATTGTCAATGTCCGGCTATTGGAAGTGATGGAAGGGGAGGAGAAGAAAGGAATGAAACAAAACAAAAAAAGAACAGTTTAATCAGAGAGTTTCACTATGGAATTGGAACAAGCATATATAACGCGCTTCCCGAAAAGTTTCCTAAGCAACCAAGTAGATGTGAGAACTTAGACCGCCAGTAGGGAATCGCAGGAGCATTTCTCAGTCAGATTCTCGCTGTTCTTTCATTCATCCTTTCTTGATTTATTTCCCGATCAAAGGATCAAACAGAGCTAATCTTCGATGTTCCATTGTGTCAACTTACCCCGAAATTGCTGGCGGCGAATCTATCACTGGCCGAAACAGCGGAACTCGCGCTCGTGTGAGCGTAATATGCGTTTATGTTCGCCAGCAGGGTGGACATTACCGCTGGTACACCCGGGCACAGGTATTTCGTGGAGAGGCAGTGAAAATGCCTGTAAAAACATTTGGAAAAACACGATTACTAACGAAACTTGGTGTAATAATGATTTTAACGCTCAGTAGCTTCCTATGATATCGTTATGCATCCCGTACTTTTATCTGTATCTCTTCAAAAATACGTAACACGTTCGTATACGACAAGCAAAATTCAAGCTTTGCTTTTATGCCAAATATGTATTGTTCATTAGAGAAGAGAAGAAGTATACAGAAAATCAAGGACGAGCATGTTTAAAAGTTAATTTATTTATAAAACAGAGAAGAGAAAACTAAGCCAATCGTGTATTTAGGGTCTTATATGCTTATCAAGTTCGTTCTTGCCCTCAGTAAAACACAAGTAAGGTACATTATAGAATTACTAAGCTAAAGGTCCTTAAGGATTGGTCTTCAAATTTGACTCTACAAATTTCGAAAGAAAGATCTTCGTATAACGTCATTTTTGTTGGCAGCGGCTGTTTTTAACAGAGTCTTAAGAACGTGGAAGGGAATATTCGGTCTATTGGATTGCTGGAACGAAAGTTTCGAACGATGATCTTATGCTCGTTGAACGTTTGCCTTAAGCAATTAAGCTATTCAGTTCGTCGGAGAATATTTTCTGCCAAACGCCTAATAACTTTGAATATAACTGCCGTCAGCTACGTTATATACTTTCATAAATAAGACGACTCACGTCATTGCTTGATAGATGCTCTCGATGCCGTATCTCATCGCGAATTCATCCACGAGCTCTTCTCCAGGTGGATCGAAATACACCTTCCAGGCATCGTCTCCTTTCGCCTGAGGTAGAGCCACCACGCCGTCGTTCTTTTCGCATAAGCTATGGAAGAGGTTCTCGTGTAGGCAGGTGTACTGCACGTGGTAAGGGGCGACCTTCTCCTCGCCTTTGATCTCAACGCTGATGTGCAGCCTGATCGCGCCGGATACAGCGCTTTTATCCGTTCTCTTCTCTAGGTTATACCACACATCCATCTCGCCGCTCAGCGTACGCACCTCGATGATCGTTTGTCCAAGGAAATCGTCGCTCTCCCTTGTCAACTTTTGCCGTAGCTTCGACTTCAAATCGTTGTCCTCGTCCCATACTCTCACTTTTATTCGGTCAGACGAGTTGTGGCATTCGCTATAAATGGTAATTCGAGTTTATTAATTAGCAAATTTTAGAGATTGTCTTTGAACGTCGATTGAGATTTCCAGTCAAGGTCCTTGTACACGATTAATTAAAGGATCGTTTGGACGTTATATTAGATTGTGTTATTTATACGTATAAATATTTAAATTATTCAGGAATGGGAAATTCGACGAATTCTTTCCATAGGATTATGTAGTCGAATTTTGGTAAAATATTTGCGTAGAATTAGTAATACGACGATGTATATAAAGGATTCACGGTATGGTAGAACTTTGCTAATAAAAAGTGCGTACATATGTATATGTATGTGTAATAATCGAAGTTCTTCTCCACTACATATGATTTTTTAAATAATCGAACTCGAACATCGACAGAAGTTTGTTTAATTAACTATTATTTAACTAATAAAAATTTCGTTTCATTAAACGGAGTCTCGTTGCAACTTTAATTATTTTGAAAAGTAAATTAAGCGAAATGTAAATGACACGTATATTGAAATTGTAAGTTTTGAGTTTTGCAATTTCTGGGAAAAGGTGGTTCGTTTTATTAATCGTAGACGTTTTGACGTTCAATTAACACTTTGTAAGTTATCTGTTATAGAAAAGGAATTGATATTTCTATCGTTTCATCTTTCTCTTCTTATACCAACCGATATTGATATTCATATCGCGTTTAAGATGAACTTGTGAGATCACGAAAAAATTACTCACAAGTAAAACTTTTCGTGCCAAACTGGATTCAATTCCCTCGGCATGGTCCTGGTTCGTTTCTTCACTTTACCAACTTGGACAGTCACGTACGGATCAGATGTACCGCTCTTGTCTTTTGCGATCAGTCCTTGCGCGCAGATCACTGTGGAAGTTAATCGAAGATTAGACAAACGTTTTATGTAACTTGCCTAACGCGATACGTGCCCCAAAAACGATATTTGCACTCCCCGGAATTCGGTTCTTAGAGTTTTTCCTACCTTTCTACTTACCTAGCAGAAAGTTTAGTCGACATTTATTGTATACGATAAAAAGAAACTTTACCTGTTACTGTATCTAAGAAAACGAGAGAAATTTAATGTCTTTTGAATGCTGTAAATTATATGACATTTTTGTTAATATTCTTATTATTGCGTCTTTGAAGATCTAATCACGTTATGACGAGTTCAACGATGTCGTTATCGCATCTGTTTAGCTATGGAATATATTTTATTCGAGTTAATAACTCTTTGCATAGTTTACAAATAGATTTTTATATCGTTGATTTTTAATGCAAAACTTTAAGGTAGAAATTTTATCAAATTTTCCTCAGAAATCTTATGGAAATCTTCACCAGTGTAAGAATATTTCTCATTTCTCTGTCATATCCTTTTTGATATCTTTTCGAATTTATAACTAACTACATAGTAAGTAACATAAAAAGACAAATAATTCTTTTTTAATTATTCTCTAGTCTCTCATACTTCCTACGTATTATTTTTCATACCGTTTTCACGTATTCTCTATGATACATTCTACGTTTACTATTCTCGATACATATTATCACCTCAAATTGTTCACACGAATAAATATCCATTGCGCTATTTTTTACCACACAATTCTTCTTACGTTTTTAGATCTGTCCCGTACAATTCCAGTGATTTGATCGACGATCTAACATTCGAATACCGTCTTGATGATACAAAATGACGGATAACCGGAAGGCAACGGTAAAAAAGTAGTAAAATCAGGAAATCCACACGGTTAGGTAGAAAAGAGGATTATGTTCTTCAGGAGGGTCGTATGTTAAAACACGTTACGATCCGTTCTACCGGTTCAATTCGTTTCAACAGCGTACGGTGAATCGTGGACAGGGGGTTACCAGTTACGAGATTCGAAAGTAGGCCGTACTTCCTAGGGCAATAAAACTTTTAGTGGTAATCTATTGGAATTTTACGTCGTACGATGAATTTCACGCGAATGCATCATGCTGGAAACAATTAGGGAACCATTCTCGATGAAAGTAACCGAATACCGCCGACGGGGTAATCTTATTTTTAGCGATGAAGTTACTTTGGACGTATCGAAGCAGTCGTTGATTTTAAATTTATTACGAAGAGACGAGATAAGTTTGGTAAAGATCGGAAATTTCTGAATATTTCAAATTATCAAATGTTCAAACTTTCTAATTGTCAAATTTTCCAAGTTTCTAGATATTCAAATAGCGAAACTCTCAGGTGTATTGAAATATTCAAATATTTAAGTTCTCGCGTTTCATAATTCTCGCAGATTTTCAAATTCACTGACTTTTCGTTTAATCTTGTTCGTTCAATAACTCTGCACTTACTCGAATTTCACGCATTATACCACGGTGAGATTCTTAATAGATTAAAAGCGGATTTTGTCAGGTTGATGGTGATATTGCTTTTACGAAATTTATGTCTAAGTCAAATTTAATTTTCCCAATGGAGCTTAAAATTTCCCAATTGCAGCTTCTAATACGCAAATGCAAAACGGTTCTATGTAAAATTGCATTTATTTGTAGCTTCCTGCGTAACGTATCGTTTAATAAAATCTGTCGATTCGTAGCTCGTCGTATTTTTTGAAAGAAAGACGTAGATTAATTAAAAATTCTGTAATTTTCTTGAAAGAAGTCGCCTGCCAGCGTAAACTGGAAATATTTGAAAAGCTTGCCAGAACTTTGTCCGGTTGCCCGGAAGCTTCAACCGTTTCTGGTTATGCGCGTACCAGTTTACAAAATTTTAGCTTTCCGTTTTCGTTTCCACGGATGTGTAAATATTGTCAACGAGGACATTTAATTTCGTTTGAATTGCACGTTCCTTTTCTTCGTATTCTTAGATGTCTAGCAACAGGTAAACTGGATTACGTCAATATTTCCTCCGAGTTACGTTTACCTTAAATTCAGCGTGGCATGAAAAGTTAATTAAACATATTACACGTTAAAATTAACGACTAACACAGTGTCTCTCTCCTAATTATAATATTTACACGAAAGAATCAAATAGATACACCCTATTTTTTTATTTACATTTAAACATCGATTTTCTCAGTAACATAAAATCCTCGAAGGAAGTATATCTTCTTAAATTTACTTTGCTCTTTTTCTATAAAAGTATATACTTTAAAACTCGTATATAGAGATCCATATTAGATTCAAAATAAAATAAAATAAAAAAAAACACGTTATTATTAAGACACATTTACGTGTATACATGTAACCATAATCGGTGTATTTATATTTTCAAACGATCATACCGATAGGCTCATGCACATCTATAGTATTTAACAATGTAACAACCATCGAACTCAGCACTCAGAGGTCACGTTTCATAGCAGCCACCTCGTAAGCGTGCAAAAGCTCGGCGTAAATCGTGTAAGGAATACATTTGACAAGTTTTCATGGTGTAATTCGAGGTGGCAGCAATTCGGGAATAAGAAAATCGACTAGTACGTATCGTTGTTATTTTATATTTAACAAACACGTCTATTAAAATCGAATAATTTAACCGATTAATGAAACGTGTTAAATTCGACATTAGAATGATCAGAAAGTCTTTCACTGTAGTTTCACAGTAGTCTTGTTTCCACAATTGTTTTCAGAACCATGCAAGTCACTTAAATAAAATTAACGTGATTTTCTATCCAGATAGGAGTATGATTATATTATGGTTGGAGGTTCGTAGCGGTGTAATACAGTTCGTTTCTGAGTTTTCTACTAAATAGAGTTTCGCGTTTATTGTTACAGAGAAATTCGATATATCTGTTGAAGTTACGAAAATATGTCACGTGTGAAACTACACGTGACAAGCGACGACTCTGCATATCGATGGCTAGTTTGAAGCATATGAAACGAATCAAATGATATTTTAAAGAACCGACTACATTCACTGCGTACACTGGTATACGTTATCAGTAGCTAATTTTAATGTTAACAAAACCTTCCCAAAATTCCTCCTCTTCTTCCTAGAAATCATTAACATTGTAACCCAAATCACTACCACTTCGAAACAAATTATATCCTTAAAAATAATCTAAATTGGTATATATATATATATATATATATATATATATATATATATATATATATATACATACAACACATTGCTTTTATATACTTGGATATACACATATAAAAGTGTATAAATTTATATATTATATATATATATATATATATACACACACAGTGATACACACGTATAGAAAACATATATATTACGACAGGTTGGACGTTAACGTGCGATTCGGACAGACAGACAGACACACATGCCCATGCTACTAACTCGTTGAATTCGCATCGCCGATTGCAGCGGGGACGATCGCCGATGCTTGCCCGTCCTCGACGAACGTCGATCTCATACCTAATGCTCGTAAAAATCTTCGAGCCATGGCCACAAAATCCGCTTCATGATGTCGACAGAGTCTATGTTTGGTGCTTGTGTGTGTGTGTGTGTGTGTGTGTGTTTGTACATGTACCGTTCCCACGATCGAATATGTTCGCGATTCAAAAGTATCGTATATTACCGTAAAATTAATATCTACGATAGAAACTATATGTATGTATCGTGGAACTGTGTATAATGTCGTTTAATAATTATATGTACCATGAAACTTTGTGCTATTTGTATATATATATTTGTATGTAAATCTATATATATATGTATGTATAGTAAAATCGTATCTATATATGTACCGTAAATACGAATATTTACGATCGAAGTCAAATGGCATCGATGCTTGAATTTTTGTGCACTTTCATTGTGAAATTGTCCTATGCGTGGATCGTTATAATTTGGTCGGTTGATGTGTTTAATCGGTTTAACGGGAGAACAACTGCAGGAAATTTGGTCGTTGCGACGAGAGTCGCAGACGAGCCGGTCTTACGCGGAGGCCGACTAACGGAGGGTGGCCCAAGGAGACCGTCCTTTTCTAAATCGATACTCTACGGGGAGTGAAAAATACTCTAGAATTGGCTACGGGTAATCGCACGGAAGGATAGGGAACGTAAATCTTGTGCTACAAATGAGACTGATATATAGGGTGACTTGCCTAATTTCAGTGTCTTAAATATTGCTCGTTTTTGGCGGTGGTAGTAAATTTCAAAGGAAAACGTTATTCCTTTCGATGGAGTAAATGTCACGACGAGGGAAAC
Organism: Bombus breviceps; assembly: GCA_014825925.1. Taxonomy (NCBI): domain Eukaryota; kingdom Metazoa; phylum Arthropoda; class Insecta; order Hymenoptera; family Apidae; genus Bombus; species Bombus breviceps. The sequence continues at coordinate 2,007,870 of CM026184.1, read as the reverse complement.
GTTCTTTTTCTCGGAAACGTTCTTTTACATCCTTCGAAATTTCGAAGTCGTCGATATTTTATTTATAAAATTACATGTGAGAAGTCGATCATTTTCAACGCTTGTTAAAATAAGTCATTTTTTCTTCTGATCGTTCGATGGTACATGTTTCATTGTTTATATTAATTTGTATTATTTTATATTCTTCATTCTGATTAAAGATATCATAGAGATCGTGGATCACTAGATTGTTCTTCATCTCAGCGATTTGGATATGATTATAAAAATATGTATATATATATTATTATTATATATATATAATGTAATATATATAATATTATAGTACGTTGGTGACAATTAACAAAAGTATACTGATAATCTGGAAACTTCGAGAAAAGGTTTCGTTTATCGTAATATTTGTCGCTGCGAATAATATTTTCCTTCAACATTTTTTCCTTATCATCAAAAGCATGTGAAATATTTAAGACACTTCATATTCAAGGGACACGCTACAATATCGAGAAAGTAGGACAAGCGAGTGCGAGCTTTCGGTTTTTTCAGAAGAGGATTTGGGAAATTCGACGAGTAAGTAATAATTTGATTCGATTCAGTTTGAAGATTTTCTCTAGAACCTTGAAACGATTTGGTAAAATGTTCAAGTCATATTAATTTTCTAACACGGTTACTTAAGTTTTATTCGATACTTTAACATTTGTGAACTGCACGATGCGATGTATGGAGAACTTTAGTTAAATCTCATAGACGCTTGTTGTTACGTTGTTGTAAACGATAAACTTCGAGACGTGATTCAGATACTGTCATAGTTTTAATTAGTTCTATTTAACTTAATTAAATTCCAATTAACTTCGTGGTGAAGCATAAATCGAATTATAAAGAAAAACTTTGCTATGAAATAGTTTTCGCCACGTAAGTATTATTCTTTTCAAAATTTCGGCGATAATTTCAATTGCAAGGCATCGAAAAATAAATTACGAATTTTTAATTATTTCACCGCTTCGCTCGTATACAATTTATAACAAAATATATCGATCATCCGAAGCAAAGTCTTTTCATTAATTATTAAATAATAATAAAATTGAAAATAGTCGGTGAAAATGGAAAATTTATTAAGTATTAGACAAATTATTTGCATATAACGAAAAGTTTACCAAATCAAATTATGCCCCGATGAATTTCCAAAATTCTCAAAAATTGTTCATCACGTTTCGACTTACTTTTACGTTAAGAGTCTGTCCCTTTTTATAACACAACTTGTATCGTACACTTTACATCAACAAATTTCGAATCAGATAGCATTTATAAAAATTAATATCTAACTAACTACACGTAGTGGACAATTTATCTTTTCAAGAGGATCAATCCGTTTCGATTTACTAATCGCCGAGATTTCCGGCAGCAGATCGAACCAACTCGGAATAATATGCCCATGTTGTAGTAGTGCTATAGCTGGCTTGGCCAATCAAACTTTCAATTAGCCAGCTAATTAATTGATGGTCAATAAACGGGTAATACCGGCACGACTATTCAGATGCTGATGAAGTCAAGTGCAATGTCAATGAAATTTTCGAACGATCTACCTAGCCACGATTTACTTATGCGAGCTTTCATTAATAATATCAACAATTAACTATTATTGATATACTGGAAAGTGGAACAAAAATTGATAACTAAAATGTTGAAAGTTTGGAAAAATTTAAGAATTTATAAATAAATTATGTAAATTAACCGAGAAATAGTATTATTTTGAAAGTGCGTTATATTGGAAATTTAAATATCAGCAAACATGTGGAAAAGTTTTTTTTTTCATTCATTTTAAAAAGATCTAAATTCTAAAAATTCTGGAAAAGAAATAATTTAGAGATATTTAATTGTTGACTTTTTTCTTTTCATTCCAAGTGTACCATCAGACTCCAAACGTTGCGACGTGCTTTTTTTTCTTTTTTTTTTTATCTATTTTTATGATAGAGAGTAAAGTAAAGGAGTAGTAGAGTCGAGCTATAGTTTTATATCTAAACTCTAGCAGATGGAAGAAGAAAGATAGAAGATACTATTTCACTATAAAAGTCGGGGCACTAAATTTGCATGATATTGGATGGGATTGTACAATGAAATTACTGATCGTGTTCAGTCTTAAATGAGCGTTTCTCAATTTGTTCACTTGTTTTTTCGGATCATCCGGAGAACGTTGTATTTCTTTAATTTCGCCAGTAGAATTTGAGAAGAAGTAAAAATAGCATCTGATCAGACGCAAAACCTCGTTTTAAACCTAAAGTCTATTAAACATAAAATTTCCTATTTCCTCTCTACTAAACCACTTAAATTCCAATGAAATATTTAACCTATAAATCAATTTTTCACCCATCCTGAACTTGATGCTTTTAACGCGAAAATATCTTGTTAAAAAGACGAATAAAAAAAATTATTTCTACGACATTTTTAATATTTTTTGATCGATATTTTGACCGTTAGAGAACGACAAGATCCTTTATAAATAGAAGGATACTGGAATAAAATTTTACGTTATCATCGAATAAAATATATTTCCAGCCCCTTTATCGATCTTACAACGCGTCTCGTGTACTCTGCTGTTCTTGCATTATTCTATTTGCGCGACACCAGAAAGTCTGAAGATAAACGAACCAACTCTCTCACGAACACACACCGGTTAATTTGTACCGTTCATGGGACATGGGAAAACCATTCCTTAGTCGAATATTCGAAGTCGAATCGAACAGGTCAGGCGTGTTTTTCCTACAAACATTCGACCGCGTGATGGCTCGTAAATATACAAAGTTAGTAAACATTCGTGCAAACTCGCGTAAAGTACATTTCGATAATTGAGTTGCAACTACTTCAGAATGTCAGGTTTTGTTTTGGTATTTTCAGTGTTGATTTACTCGAGATCATTTTTTCCGTTGAATATTTCATTTATCAACTTTATTTATCGAATTTGATTGTTTCAAGAAATTGTTTGTTTAGAAAGTACAAGAAACAGTACCAAAAGGTACAGTATTATATATTTTTTTATTTTATTTATTAAAACATATTAAACCAGTGAAATATCTCGAATCGATCAAGTACCTTTTAAACAATGGAATCAATTAGCTTCATAAGATTTGTTGCTTTTACGTATTTCACTCTCTTGTCTCATTCGTACCCTTCTTCTCATCATTCCTTTCGATTTAATCTTCTTATTTTCGTTATTCCTTTTAAATGGATCAGTTCCTTATATCCCGAGACAGTTCGAGGACCGTTTTCTCTGTTACTTAATTTTTTTCTATTACCTGCGTCTGTATATTCCTTTTGAATGGTTATCGAAAAATTTTTGTCATAGCAGGAAGTTCGATTTTTATTGCCACATCGCACGAACAACAGTATCACCCTAGCAAGCTTATAGAATTCTTGAAGACTTCCGTTTGCATGGTTGAAGCAATAAAACTTTTTATAGCAGCACTGTCTTTTCATTGTTTCAAGCAACGTATCTCCATCGTCCTAAATTACATCATTTCTATAACGTTTCGTATTTTGCTATCTCACCTTCTCCAAGTATCTTTCGTTCTGTGTTTATCTTCCAAACATATACATTTCGATTAGAAGCTAACAAAACCCAAGAAGAATCTTCGTCACGACACACGATTTCCAGTTACCTGAACATTCCAAGCTTTTCACGAACCTTGAACTCGCGCATTTTCCACAAAAAAAAAAAAAAAAAACGAAAAAAAGAGAAAAGAATCATTTGTCTAATTTCTACGATTCCGCGTCGAATTCGAGTGTTCCTGCTCTCTAGAACAGATCGAGGCGATGAAAGGCGTCATTGTCGGCGTTCTCTCGACGCGAATGTCCTTTTGTCTCTTACTTTCCACCGATCGTTGCGCAGCTCTCTTCATGTTTCCGTTGCTGAATATCGTGGAGCTGCCACGGGCCAGCCGCGTTTCGCAGTTGCCAGCCAACGATTTTAATTTGCGCCCACCGAGTCAAGAGATTTGATTACTGGGGCGGAAACGGAAGTAACGCCGACTGTTAGCCAAGCTACCCTCTCGCCCAAATACACTTTAACTCTTCCCATTTTCATTCACCCTCGTTGGCTATCCCAGTTTCCCCCAATGCGCGTGTATTATTTTCATGCAACGATCCACGGGCCAATTTGCAAAACATATCGTACGACGCTAAGAATCTCGTGTTCATCACAAGAGTTGCTATACCTGCGTACGTAACGTATAACGACCGTGATCCGTGCCAAGTTGATTTGGACAGACTGTACCGATAAATGTTGCTTTTTAACGAAATAAATTTACTAATGGAAACACGATAAAACTTCACTCGTTGCAATGAAATCTTAATCCGATTAAATTGATTCGATTATATCGATTGAATCTATTTGTTCGAATTGTATATTTGAATTTCTATTAGATGAACGAAAAGTTATAGGTAATGAGAAAAATCAGTGAATTCCAATTACACGAATTTGGATGTATCTCATTGGATTTATCTTTCTTATTCAGATATACCATTTTTAACGTTGTTCTCCGAAAATATTATTCTTCCGAATGTCACGTTTCATATTCGAAACTCGCTAGAGAAAAATTTAGAAAACCAACAGTGAATCCACCGATAATAGCACCATCATCGTAGAAAATATACACGTTACGCATGTACGCTTATGGTCGTAAAATAACTGGGTTTTAATTCCTATGGAAGAATAACTCGAATTTTGTGCGTATTCGTTGTACCATAGCGAAGAGGCCAGCGAAAAGATTTCAAAAAAAAAAGATACACGACGCGAAACAGAATAAATAATTCTTATGAAAACTCTACTTTAAGTAAACGTCATACTTTCAGTATATAACGATATACACCGTAGGCGAAGAGCTTGAAGCTCTCGCATATTTTGCAATTTCTTGCATATCTTGGTTGAATATCTTGCATATCTTGAATATTTTGCATTTTGCAATCTAATATGTTTATCCGTTCTCGAGGACGTGCGGAATATCGTTGAACGTAGAAGTTCGCTACTCGTTTGGTAGTAAAATATTCACTTTCGTTGGGTTTAGGAAATGTCAAACGCTCTTAACGAGATAGTATTCGTTTAATTACGAGATTCGAGCGTTGGTTATAAGAAATCTTGTAATTAGGCCAGATGTTTAATATTTCTCGTGAATCTGATCTCGTGTTTGAAGGAGAACAGACGAGTTACTTTTATTAAAATTAAGAAACACCATCGGACAACTAAGGAATATGATTCGAGCCTCGTAAACGAAGAATATTTTTTCCACGTTTTCTTCCACGTTATTCGTCTGAGAAACTTGTTGGATTACTTTTTGTTCACTCTGTTCCTGTTTCGCTATTATTCTTCTAGAAATTTTCTTCCTGTTTTATATATATATATATATATATATATATATATATATATATATTTCGAGTCTCTTCTGTTCGTCGTCTCGTTGCTTTCATTCGGTTCTACTCGCTTAATTTCACTGGAAATTCGTTAAGTGTCTTCTTCGAAATATTTTTTACGTTTCTTCTCTAGTGGATATCTGTTCCTCGCTCAGTTTTCTACAAGAGTTTCGTTGACAAAATTTCGTGGCGTACTTTGGCAGAACTCAGTTTGTAACGAATGCTTTGATAAATGGTCCTCTGACCATCCCTTCCTTCGTTAAGGGACCAATCCTTTGATAGATTCACGAATCTTCCGTTTCAGAGATAATTAATTCTGTATTTTGGATTACATCATAACTTCACAGTAGATGTTCGATGCAGCTTCCATCAGAAACTACACGTATTGATGTCACGTATCATGGATAATCGCATGTATTCGAACATCGTCTTCTGATAGGATTGTGCATGTTAGTTATCCCATGTTTTAGATCAAAGAGTTTACATCGATGTGAGACGCTTTACATAGGTGACAGAAAACTTTAAATAGAAGTTGATTATTATTACTACTACCAGTATCGAATTATATTTCTTTTTCAATGTCAATTGCCCCTATGTGCTCTGTTAACTTGTCCGTCAAAATGTAGGATTTTTTGCAGAAATTTTGTATCTACTCAAAAAGCGTTCAGGTTCACTTTCCTATGCTACAATTTAACCTTCTATAATGTAAGACAACCTACAAGGTACATAGTTATATATCTATATCTTTTACGCTTTGTTTTCTGTTATATTGTATTAGTATTAGTCGTATATCATTTTTCCGATACCAGATAAGAATATTTGTAAGAACTACTGGTGGTTAGATTTCAAATTGAAATAAGAAATCTGTAAGATATCTGTAATAATTATAAAATATTATAATTTTTTGTTTCATAATTAAATAACATTCTACACACAGAAAATTAAAATACTAACTTACACACAATCCCAATCACTACGAAACGAAAGCTTCAAGTATTAATGTTTCCATTAGAGCTGTTTCTTTTACCACCGCTTTCAAATTTGTCTAAACCATCAGAGAATAATATTTTCTAGTATCTGCATTTATAAACAAATTCGGTAAAATTATAAACAAGGGTTTCGAGTAGAAATATTTTCACTACAGCCCTTCCTCCACTTCGGTATTATTAAATTGTCCAGAATTTATATTTTTAGAATCATCTTGTATGTTTCTCTTTTAATTTGGCGCAGTAAATTATTCAAATACCTAATTGCATCGCAACAAGTTTGCAAAGACAAAACGTTGCTCCAACTCGACCATCTTGAAGATCTGTGCGACTTTCACGGTCCGACGTTCTCATCGGTGAACCATCCGTCATAGCGAAGTTTTGGCCGCGGATGGCGTCCGACGACTCGCGTAGCACAGTTCAGAAAGAGGAAAAACTGTTGACCCGCTTCGTGACGAGACAGCAATTACTCTAATGATCATTCTTCTCCTCCCGGCAGGTTTCGTTTCTCTTTGCTCCTTCGTCGCTCGTCCTTCTTTTTCTCTCGTCTTCCTCTCAGAAACACTTTAATTGCCGTAATCGCTCCATGGCTAAGATCGCTATCCTTAATCTCTGAATCTTCCTCCGTTCGTGACATGGTTTCACGTTATTTAAAATCTTATCGACGAAGCGTTACTGCTTCTGGTTTCTCTTTATTTGATAATTGTTGTTAACTATTTTGTTTCACGAAAATGAATATGCGAACGGAAAGATGAAAACGCATCTTGATGACAAGTAATAATTTAATGCTTTAATTATCCAATGATCGGATATAATATTTTTTAAAAAGGATCTTTAAACGTCTTTGACGCAAGTCTGCGATAATCTTGGAATATTTTTGAAATTACATTGACTTTGAAATATGTCTTTACGACGACGCCGAATAATCACGAAATGAGCGCCTTTGAATAATCTAGGACCGTCAGTTCTTTGAAAATCAGGCCAAAAAGCTGGTTATTCTGTAACTCTCAAGTATTGACATATTTCAGTACTTGTTCGATTTCTCCAAAGTCAAATAAAATTTCGCTTCGCTACAGGCGCGATTCACAATAATTGTGTAATTCCGTTCCAATGTTTATCATTTCAGTGTCGATGCCCGAAGGAAACATGACCCAAATATCATAGCCAATTGTCACTTTCCTCTCGTCGTACCCTGCTCAAACGAATCGTTAAGTTGGGAAACGTTTAATCGAGCAACTGCTCAGAACCAGTTCTATCTTTTAACGAGCAGTAGCCGTAAAATCAATTCAATCGGTCCAGTATCGATTGGCTCTCTGTTCGACCCTCTAGAAATCAGCAATTAATTCTACTAAAGGAAGATTTCTGCTTCTCGACAATTTTATACTTACTCGCCATTGTTCTTCGATTCTTTCCTTTCTCTCTCGACGCTTAAGATCACAGAGATCCTTCCGTTCACGACTTTTACAATTTTATTTTCTGTACCTAAATCTCCTTCTCCTTATTTTTGTAAATTAGAAAATTTCTTCTTAAACTGCGTCTTCTGGACTAAATCTCGATATTCTCTATTCAACATTTTTCCCGACTTTCTGTTTAACTTTGCCTCGATTCCCGTCATTTTGAACGAATCGAAAGTACAAGAATATAAAGCCGGAGAAGGTTGCTCAATGCAGGACGCTTCCTTTACGCTCCTTTTTCTTGCAACTTAATACCCGCCACGTTCCTTCTTTCCTTTTTTCGCGGTTGTACCTTTCATGCTCTTAAATTCGCAGCCTCGTGGAAGCCCGGTAAAGTCGTTCATTTTTTCGACGCGAGAAAAGTTTTCGTTCGAATTCATTCGCTTACTAACGTGGCACATTTTCCTACGTCCGATTTTCAGCGCGCTTTGCTCCCAAAAATTCTTCTCATTCGCTCCTTCTTCCAATTGAAATTTTTGCCCGCTAATAATCCTTTTCTCCGAGGTTATTGTATATAGCACCCCATCGTATATTTAGTTTTTCGTTTCTAAATGAGATCAATGTTAATTTTAGTAACTACTGTACTTTAATCCTGCGACTGTCAATTCCTTTTAGATACTTAATCCTTTTTCTTTTAAGAAATCCTGGTATCGAGGAAAATATTAAAAGAAATTTTAATAGTTCTGATATATATATATACGTAACTTCTAATTATTTTTCGCACTGATGATTTATTTTCCTCGAAATTAAGAAGCTTTTTGAAGAAAGATTAGCCGGAGGAAATCACGAAGATCATAGTATCTACGATAAAAGTGCCTGGAAAATACTCAGTAGCTTTCATGTTTTCCTACACGATCTTAAAGAAAAAGGATAAAGTAGTAAAGTAGTAAAGTAAAGATCACGAACGTGGAATATAGCGAAGCAAATCCGAATATTTAGAATAGAAAAATTCAAGTAACCTGCAAAAAGAGATGCTAAACGTACGAGGGAACGAAGCGGCGGAGATCAAAGAGACGCGATTCGACTATCTCGCCGTCTTTTCGATTTCTGTGTGGGACTCTGTATTGCCACCATTTCGTCCTCGTTCGTCATTCAAAGAAACGAAACTTATCGCAAGCTAGCGGTACGTGTGCTGTGTTTATTCTCGTTGCTTTTCTTTCCGATTTTCTTCTCGTTCCCTCGTTTCAAGGCACGAAAGCGTTTAAAGTTCGATTCGTTTTCTCCATCTTCTTCCATTCTTTTCTCCAAGCAGTTCCATCTTGCTCGTTTATCGACGAATCTCGAGAATCGGAGGAAACAGAGGAAAGGAAAGTCGGTTTCGTTTTACGTTTCCTCGTACCTGCTTCGACGAACCAGATCTCCAAGACTGAACGAACGAAATCGAATTAGCAACGTCGCGACTTCCGAAGGCAGCTCACAGAGTGGACTAAAAATTTCCTTTCTTTTTTCTTGGCTAGGTTTTACACTATGAAGAAACTTTCTTCGTGGCGTCCAGAAAGCGAGAGATTCGATTAATGTTACTTTGAATTGCGCGAGTTGAAACTGTCGCCAGAATAAATTGCTGATTTTACTTTTTTTCTCTCCGACGTTCCTCCCTCGGTGCGTTTACACGAGGCCGGCGAATGCTCGTTTTCGTTCCCCGTTCTTGTAAAATTAAAACACGAAAGTGGTAACGCGTGTCCGTTTATGCACGCGACGTACGAACATCCAAAGAAATTACACCGAGCGTTTTTTAATGCGATAGAGACTATGCGAATGTTCTAGGAACGCTTTGATCGTTTTCACTGAGGGAACAGAGAGCAAATGATTCCACGGCGTATTTTTGCAAATGTTAATTTCGAATGACTAAATGGCTATTTGCCGATTATTTTGCAAATATAAAGAGAAGAAAGTCCTTTAAAAGCTATCGTAATTGTCGATTGAAACGTAGCTGGTACTAAAAACTTCCACTGGACATTTCTTATGCAATTTAATAATTTAATAATTCAAATAACCATTTTGTTTTATAAACTTCCTTCAGAAAGTTTCAAAAGATCCTACTCAAACGTGTAAACGTAGTATCTATTCCACTTTTAAAAATTATATTTTTAATACCTTTTCTATCGTCGACAATACTTTGTTTATCTTCTTTTGTTCTAACATAGAGTATCCGAGTAGAAGTATTATAATTTGCAAGTATTATAATTCGTAGGTCATATTTTTTAAGGTTTGTAGGTCGTCGTTATGTTTCTTTCACGATGAAATTATGGACTGCTGCTTGTTACGCTATTGCATTATCCCCGAGAAGAATTTAATTAGATGTAGAAGCATAGTTTCCAAGGGATTGTTGAATATACAATTTAACGTGATTACTTGAAATTTTGACAATAATTAAGAATCTTTCGAATTATTGCATAATATTGTAACTTGCGTGCCTTTATCATAAATCACTTTACAGATTGCTATTCTCGTACATGTTCGCGTTGCTTGCATTATAGATAGTTAAGGGCTTGTTTACTGTTAGCTCCACCATCTGCCAAGATCAATATGCCTCCATTTTCTGGCAACCTATCAATATTCCAAGTTACATCAATCATGTGAACACGGACAAGATTTCTATATTAGCAACACAAAGTAGTAAGTCTATTCTCAGTCGGAAGCATTGTAGTCTGAATTTGGAGCAGTCTAAATCATCGCTTTAGTCTAAATTTTTAAATAATTTCAATTAACAATAAAAAGATCCTCTTGCTATACCGATTATCCATTCACATTAATGTCATCAACGACAATTTAAATTTCAGTTTTGCTAAATCCTAAAGTTCATCGATATTTTGAATTAGCATCTTTCTCTCTCCCTCTCGACAGGTTTCATTAATTTTATAGAGCTATCGTATAACCGTGTAACGCGATATTTTTCTCGTTTTATTTGTTTAAAAACACCAATCGAAAATTTGTGTAATAAAACTTTGAAATATCTTTCTCATTTTCGAATATTCATATAACGATCCTAAATTGCTTTCAGCGATATAAATCCTCCAAAAATTGATAGAAACAAAACTAAAATTTCCAGTGTAAGATCAAACGTTTTCATTCCACTCTTTTCTCTTCTCACAGAATTATATTGGATTGGCAACTAAGTGATCGCGGATTTTGTCAATACCACCTAATGACAAACTCCGCAATCACTTAGTTGCCAACACAATAGTTGCGTATCAAATGTGAGATTAGTAACAGATTTTTTTTATTAAAAAAATTTTTTTTTCTCGAAGAAATCGTCAGTTTCTCGTTCGTCAGAGAGCGGCGCAGAGTTTTTCCCGATATTCACCTGCATGTTCGTAAATTCACGTGTTAGGAGAAACTTCGTTGGCGGATTTCGTCAGTCGCGGCTTCTCACGGGAATAACACGCAGGAAATCGAATATTTTCGGAATCTTTCCACATTCTTTTCAATCCTATCGACATTTCAACGTTATATCTTCTGCCAAAGTCGGAGCAGTCGGTGAAATCTTCCGGGATCTTCGCTTTCTGTTTCGTCGCATGAAATGCTTTTATTCGCGTCGTTCGATCATCAATTCCACGAGTAAAATATCGAGATCCTTCAACGTAAAATACGTACAATGTACTAAGTGAACAATAAGTTTGTTTGCGTTCCTCTGTATATTGTATTATTAATTTTATTTGAAATATATTTATACAACTGGTAATTTTTATAGACGGAGCGTGTATTATTTTGTTCTGTAGCTTCTTCAGGTCCGTGTATCGATTAATCATTGCGAATATCCCATTATCCTAAACCGTTTCATTTTCATACAGAAATACGTGTACACGCGTATTTTTAGCAGAGAATTCTAGATTATGCAACTATAAATGTTCTAGTAATTTTGAACAAATAACGTTGTAATAATTTTTATTGTATCATAAAATAAGAAAAGAATAGTGATAAAGCACAAACGTTAATTTTTTCACCCCGTTATCATCAATGATGCAATTACAATTTATTGATTTTTATGCTATCTTTAATTTGCTTCGGTATTCTGTTTCAGCTGCAAGTTAACTGTGTTACATTTTATATTTCAAGAGCATCGAGTGCTGTGTTTGAAACGACGATCCGAAACTTGACGTTTTTCATCACGTTTTTTGCAGACTTGCCGATATTTTATATACAGTTGAATAAAGTAATTTGTCGTTCGTTTGAACCGAACTCAGTAAACAATATCTTTTTTAAAGAAACGTTTATCCGTCCATAATCTTCGACGTCCATAAAATTTTTAAACGATACAGTATAAAAGTACTATAGATCACAAGCAATATTATCCCAATTTTGTTGACAATCTGTAGATACTTCACTCTCGTAATACACGAACACGTCCGCCAAGATCGATCCATCTCAGTCGCATCTTCCAATCCTTCACCCCAAATACATCTGTCAACCCCTTCAGATTCCTATTACAATTTTACATCTTCTTCCATCTCGCCGTTTTATCTTCCCACCGTCGTCCTCACTGTCATCGTGATTCCTTATCTTTGTGGTGTGTAATCAAGTTGAACTTTTAACTGGAAATTTCTTCTCGCACCAACGATGTCAAAAACGCTGTTGGCACGCACATACCAGCGTAGACGAGAATTTCATTTGAAAATCAGGGTAAATACAGGTTTTCTTTCGAAAGACAGATAAATAGAAGAAACGATACGCGATTCTTATTTGCTTAGAAAATATTGTTACGAGTATCCAAATTTCTATTGCCGATTAAACAGTAAGATATTTCAGTGCGTAGAGGCATAGATTTCTACGTCTTTATCCTTATTTTTCATTATTCTTAATTAAAGCCTGGAATCACCAACAATGTGAAATTACGTGACGTAAAACGTGAAATTTATACCAAAGCAACAAAAATGGTATTATATGAGAACTACACGCGACACCAGGGCAAAAATAAACTTTTATCTGTATATTTTACTCGTCGAAAAAAATGTAACAACAATTCCACATAGTCCCTCCCCCACTCGATCGATCCTTCATCTGCGAGATGAATGATACTCGGAAAAATGCATGCAACTATGGGTTAGAGTACGAAATCGTGTCGATGGATTTCATGGAATCGGAGAAAAAATAACGGTTAGGGCGGAGGTCGTGGAAGCAAGGGTGTGCGAGTAGAGACACAACCAGGCTGCACATTGCATACACACAGGTGAATAGGCCGCGAGGACTGCACGTGTGCGCTGCAGCCGCTGCACTTCCCTGTACGTTGAACTATCGATCGTTTCGGGGCAGACTGCGAGCCTTCTCGCACCCTTGTGCTTTCTCTTCCTCTTTATCCCATGTCTGGACAAGTCGTTCGTGGACTTTACGAAACTCTTTCGCTCGTTTGTTGTCCCTGATCTTCTCCTCTCTTCCGTTTGCCGCCTCAGTTGCGTTGAATGGTCGTAATAGAAAGATGTTATACAGCAGCAACGTGGCCTGTCGGTGCTGGTTGTCGCCCTGTGGCTCCAGCATTTAACTTTACCAGACCTAAATACTTTTTGCCAGAGAAATTCTTACGACGAGTTGCGGATTCTGTCCGCTTCAAATACGAACGACGATAGCGATCGCGCGTTAAATTGTTTGTATGTTACGTACGAGAGGTTTTAGAAACTTTGCTAGTATCGTGATATTAAATTGCGTTTATTTATTAAATTATTTTGCGTTTATATGTTATACCGCTAGAAAAGTCAGCGTGTTCTGTGTTAAACCGAGGAACAAGAACTGCTTTAGTGTAATTTCGTATGTTAAGAAATAAATATATTATTAAGCGCAATTATACAAAATTCGCCTTAATATTTCTATCAAAGTATATATCTTCAAATTCGTTAGAAAATTTCAGTAAATATATCAAGAATATTCTTTGTATCGCGTTCAGTTTCAATTTTAGAGTCGTGTTAATTACAGTTCGAAATTATTGATATCTGATACTTGACGTGTCTTTATCAACGGTCCTATTCCGTTATTACACTTCGATTCGTTTCATTTTTCATTTAAATGCATGCAATTGTTTTATGCGTCCTTTCCTCTCCTACGGGATCCTGTTTCGAAGAAGTTCTCTGTCTCCGATAAAACCAATTATTCGCTATCGAAGCTCCATTTTTCCATGGCTTCTCCTCTTCCGTGATTTTTTCCCTTAAAGCGAGAAACAGATAATAATATCGTGGAGAACGAGATTGAATTTGACTGATCGAACGTCGCTAAAATGACACATCCTTCTTTTTCGACAGTTGCGTTTAACAAAAGTTACCCTCTTCTTAAAACAGGCTATTTTCTTTTTCACCATTCTGTTTACATTGCAATCAAAGGGAGTAAACGTAATAAATTTCTTGATATATTTCTCGCCGTTATTCTATTTCTTCTCCTTTTTGAACCTTGTTTCCGTGTATCTCGAATACTTCTTATTTCTTTTTAACATAACAATTTTCTCGATATTTTTGTAACTTTCATTTCATTTCTCCTTTGTTCTCTTCACTTTTAGCTTTATCTTCGTGTGTCATAAATTCTTTCATTTACTTTGACATTATGGAATGTTAAACATTCTTTGATAGATTATATCATATAATAGTGTACGGTATATTATATTATAATATTATCATTCTTTCCCGAGTAATCTGTGTTGTTTATCCTCGAAATTTTACTCTTGAACGTCCTGCTTTTTTCGAAAAATCTCCCAAACATTTGACGTAGAGATCAACTGTGCGATGATTTCGATAAACATCTTACAATTTGTCAAGGCATAGAAGAGTAAAAAGTTAGGCTTGTTCACAAAAATGAACACATTTGTACAAAAATAATCAGCAAAAAGATATGTCTGTGCGCGAAAAATTATAAATTCTCTTTGATTATATTTATTTTCAACTATTTTACTTTCTCTCGTTAAAATCACAGTGTGCGATCCGAAGCTACGAACGTCATCGTTTCTAACTTTAATAATATCCCAGCAACTGACTTCTGTAATTGGCCGGAGTTCGAAAAATAAAGCAATTTTCTCAGTTCGTCGATCCGTTGGTGTGTCTTTTATACACGCGGAACGATAATCGAAATGTTCAAACGCAGGCTCTTTACGCTGATAGCATGGCGTTTCTTCTCTCTTATTTCTTTTTTTTTGTCGCAACCTGAAAATCAACTTTTATCCCAAAATATCGTACGTACATTTTTCCAATTCTCATGAATTGATTTCTCTTACTTGTGTTACACCCCCTCCTTATCTCTTTCGTTTCATTTTTACTAAAAGTATAGAAAGGAGGATTTATATTCTTTGACAAATAGATGTTTCACATTTTAGCAATTTCTTAACATTTAGATTTCTCATTTGTTTGACAGCGTAATAATATTTATTAAGAAATCGAATAATATTTATTAGGATTTTGATAAAATTGTGTAGATCTAGATAGAAATCCGTGAAAGATTTAATGCATGCTTGTACGTTTGTTTAATCATTGAGCAGTTCGTAAAACGTTTATGTAAAATAATCACGTTCTAGTAGCAGCACAGTCGATGGATTATTGCGTGTACTTTTACTATTATTCTTGTTTGCGGGTAATACGAGACTATAATGATACGTACGTGCATGTTTCGTTTTCATTGAATTCATATCTACATTCGCATCTATATTCGGTTCACATATAAAAGAAAATAACAGGATTAAGAAAAACCTAATAAAAAATCGTAATTCCTAAAATTTCCAGAAAATAATATTTCTATGAAATACGTGTTACGTATCTAGCAAATTTTTAATTTCTTTTACAGCTTCCTAATGAATAAAGATATACTTCAATAATCGTCTGCAACAATTACCAGCAGTTGACTTAACTCTATAAGATTTATCGTTTTTCATTTCCATAATTAACAAGATCCTACGTGCGAAAGTAAAAATGTTAAAAAATTTATTTTGAGATATTTCAACAGACACGTGATAAATCTTTAATATCCCAAAAAAGAACTTACCCTTAAGCCATAGAAAAAATTATTTTTATCATATTTTGTTACTTCAACGGGCGCTCAGAAGGTTAAAATAAAATTGCGATTTTATTCTACCTGGTTTCGTTTATACGTAGTGTTACGATTTTATTGTGAAGAATGAACTACGAGAACTACGAAAACAATCGCGAAGTGTCTAAAGTTGTCAGGCGGAATTACGTGACCAATACCGTCGAATGTCTCATCGATCTGGAAACTTCGCACCGCAAATTGCTTCGACGTGGGATTTAGTTTCTCCAGCTTCCCCCGAATGCAGAGTACACGAGTGGATATATCGGACGGAACGTGATCGATGCGGTTCATGATTTATCGTGGATGATTTTGCGGCTGATCAGATCGAAAATCGTGCGCAGAAAGACATTGGATTCCTCCGTAACGTGATTTTGTGCCTTATTAAAAGAGAAATGTCGACCATTCGCCAACCGGCAGCTTTCGAGGTGTTACGGTTGCCGTATAAGCTTGACAGGTGTTGTTTGTTAAAATTATCGTTGCTAGAAATATTTATTTCAATTTTTATCTTCCGAAAATATTCCGGAAAAAATGTAGGAATTTGAAATTTCGTAGCTTTAAAAACTCGAACTCTCGATCGATGCGTCGTATCATTGAATGATAAGCGATCAGAAAGAGTTTGGCTTCTGCTATTTTATTTTAACGTACTTCGTTTTAATTTGTATTCCGTATCTTACACGAGTATGACGAGGTAGAATGCAAATAAAACGAGAATATACATTCGAAATGAAGTAACCGAGATTTAATTGAAACAGTCGCGGTCGTGTACGATCCGTGTCGAATTTGAAATTTGAAAATTGAAAGTATTCGTTTTAAAGTATAACGTTTAAAATACCGTCAGATTGCCGGAAATCTGAGACGAGTCTTTCGAACAAGCCAATCTGAAGCAAAAACAATAGCGTGAAGAATGTTCAGGAGCCAAAAGAAGGTACAAAAAGGTTGTCAAACAGATACGGTGAACCGTTCTCCTCTGGCTGCGATCGCGCGACCAGGTCCAATTCCATAAATTTTCGTGTATGAAAAAGCGTGTGTCACGTGTGTGTCACATTTTACACGGCATAGAAACCGTGTCGTTCACGACACGGTCGGTCTCGGTGGGTGGAGTAAACTCTTAACTCTCTAAGGTATCAGTATCATCGTGTCACCTGTGATGGCGATCTTGCAGGACCACTTGCTGGTACCCTCAAGGACGATCTGTTCGGCCTGCTCGAGGCTGTCTATGTGCGTGTCCGGGTCGACTGAAAACGTCGTGCTGAAAAGAAGACAATGTCCTCGTCATCGGATCGTCCTTCGACAACCTCTCGTACCATATACGCTCGACACTCGTCGAGATCTCAAAGCTAAATCTCCTCTCGAACACAGCACTCGTTGTAGTTAGTGGATCGACCACGAGGGGATGTGGTACCTTGCAGAGGCCACCGAAGGACGTGGTGTAGGACTGTCTCGAGGCGGAGGTCGTCGATTGTCGTGAAAACGTGATCACCCGCAGCAGCGCCGGCGATTCAGCCCAGACTAGCGATACTATACGGCGAATGAATAGAGGAACCAGAAAGGCGATCCTGGTTCCTCGTATTCCAAGGTATAGGGATTTTCTGCTAAATGACTTTTGGCAATCGTCATGAAAGCATAAGCGTTTCCATACTTCGGAATATACCCAGCAGCACATTGTGTCGACATTGCACGCTGTGTGAAGGCAGTCGCTCTTTCTTTCTTTTTTCGCTAAACGGTCACGTGCTTTCTCACTGAAGGAGTTGCATAAGCGGGATCAGTATATTAAATAGTTTTTCACTGTAGTTTAGGAGCCAGTATTCCTTCGTTGCGTGTCTGCGTGTCGTATCACCGTTGTTGCGTATCGATATATGGATAGA
Source organism: Bombus breviceps (assembly GCA_014825925.1). Lineage (NCBI taxonomy): Eukaryota > Metazoa > Arthropoda > Insecta > Hymenoptera > Apidae > Bombus > Bombus breviceps. Next base: position 1,990,179 of record CM026184.1, on the reverse strand, counting down.
CAATTGCGTTGCGCCATTGCGTACAAAGAGATACAAAGATATACAACAGAGCTGATCGGCTGTTTGTCAGTTTCTCGCCGTCAAATAGAACAAACGATACGATTATTCAACCGAGCCAAATCCGTTGCTTATCGTCGTTCGTTACGATGTTAAGCCGGTTTCTCGGCTTTGGTACGAATACGCGACGACGAGAAAATTGGGACAAAGTTGCGCTGCATCGTTTTACTAGCCGATACACAACGGCAACACGATACGAAAATACGCAGCAAACGGATACCGAGTTGATCGGATTCTGCGTAATGAAAGATCGAGGTCGTGACCTCGGGAAGCTTCTCGTAACTGATTCATGGATGTGGTTGCGGAAGAGTTGGTCGAAGAAAGGGACGCGAATAAAAGCGATAGAAGAGAATAATAACAGTTGCTTCGAGACGAAAATTTAGAATTGTGATGGAAGCGTGGTGTAGCAGAGAATGAGAATAGAGTCGTTGCTGAATGAAGAGTGTTTGTTGAGAGGTAGCGTGATACTCGCGAGGAAACGGATCTAGAGCGAATTCTTGTCGGCTGACGTGGAAAATCGTACAATAAATAATAACAATGGGGCGGAGGAACGGATTTCCTCCGGCCAGGAATATATAATATCTTCTGAAAAGAACGTGGATACGTTCAGCCAGATGTTGCCTGAGGATGAAACGCGAATTTTTGAATATTTTTAGACTGGACGAAGGAGAAGATGTTCATGGACGAGGACGAATCAAAGAGACAAATGGCTGCAACAAACCTGTGCAGATCCTTCTGTCTTTCTCTTTCGTTCTGATCCTTGACAGGATATTAGCTTGCAAAGCAAAGTAACCACAATAGTGATAAATGCTTTTTAGACTTGACTTTTTAGAACTTGAAAGAGATTGGAGGCCACTAGTTGCTATACTTATTTGTTTAAGAAAGTTATCTTCCCTTAAATATCGAGAAATATTAAAAAAGATAACTTAGTGAAATATTTGCTCGTATTTACTGAGCTCAGCAGCGGCAAAGAGACCAGTTTATCATTGAAGTTTTGAATAAATTTCCCTGTGATAAATACAATACGAGCACGTTCTGGAATCTAACCAACCACTGCTATCCGAAAATCCATTTTGCGGAAAACCATTTTGCTATCTAGCAAAATTTCTCTCTCAATTCGAGACAGTTCATTGGTAGAATCAATTGGTAGAAAAATTAGTAGAATCAAAGCTTTTTCTAACGATTGTAGTCCGATCGACCACGAACTGTTATCTCGTTGTTCGAACAAACTGCGGACGTTCACAATCCTGACGCTACCTGTTAATCTTCGCAACGGTGAAATTGGCATCGTCACATTCAGATCCGCTGCTCGTCAGTTTGGAATAAGAAACTTGTTGCACCGTGGATCATGGCCAACTTCGTATTCTAGTCGCATGGGACGAGACAACTAGTTTCGTGCATGAGATCTGTACATATCTGTACGTAAAAGACGTAAACTCGAAGTTAAGTAGATCGAGTTGACACTTGAGAAGTGGTAGATAAATTAAGAAGATCGACGATCTGACGATTCTCGCGTTAGGTAGAAATAGTAGTCTGCAGATTAATACATAATTTTTTTCGATGGAAACGTAAGATTTGTTTAACCTCATTTACAGACAGAAACAAAGAAACAACTGGAAACTAAAGTTAGTTAGATTCTATTACCATGAAAATGTCAATGGTATTAAGATCACGATAGATTTGGACTATTTAATTTTTTATTAGATAGTTTACCGAGTGTTTCCTTAATTGAAGTGTGCCATCTGGACAAACATATACAATAAATGGACATAGCATATGAAAATCGAGAATTAATCCTGAAATATAGTTGCGAAATTGCGGTGAATATTCGATGGTGGTCTAATAAATTTTATTAAACGTCGAATTATCGGATAATTATCATTATCAAGTTACACGATCTACTAATCAATTCATGATTATAACAATAATGTTCCAGTAGAAAGCAAATATAAACAAGTGAAAATATTATTAATTCTTCAAATCGAGGAATATTCAGAATGTTATCAATTATTATGTGAACATATATCTCGTATATGAAAATCATTACCGAAATGCAAATTCATCGAGCACATTTCACAATTATTCAAACTATCGGATGCAAACTAAAAGCATCGATTCGATAAGCACGTGATAATAATATTTAATTATCTTTATTATCACTGGTTATTGCTCGGCCAGCGATAAACACCAAGAAGGTATCATTCGGTATCAGAGTCAAATATCGAAGAACTACGACACAAATGAACCTAACTCTCCTTCTTTCATTGCAAGTTTTTGCTACTTCTAATAAACGAGCGAAGCAACGTTTCAGATAACGTTGATTATTTTGGACGAAGTTTATTTCGCGAATCACAATTTCCACCGACAATCCACGTACGTATTTTTTTCGTGCAGCTTTGAAGAAGAACCTAAATTAGATGTCTCAGCGCTGTTTGTGACTTGACCTGTCTCCAAGAAACTTACACGTTTCGCTACGATGATTACGAATTCCGAACGATTTTTGCTTTTTGGGGCAGAATGCAGTGTGATGTGTTTAACGCGCTGGATAAAAATATTTGTTTTAACGAACGACCTGTTTTGACATACTTATTTAGTATTTTTCTTCTGATATATTTTCAATATTTCTTAGTATTTTTTCTTCTTTATTATCTGTGAATTTATTTTTATATCCAGATCATTTTCTAGAATTTCTTTCGTTGTATTTTAAGCAACTTTCAATAACAGAATTATTGATTTTGTTTCCGCTAAAACATTCACTGTGAAATTCTGTAACATGACCTAAAAAGATCTGCATACGGAGGTTAGTCACGCGTGTCCTTAATAAACTTATCAACGAATGCTAACACCAATCTCGATAATCCATTACACCCATTAGTTTATTACAAATCGTACGCTTTCCTTCGAATATGGAATTTCTCTACCGGAAACTTCACTTTCTGTTATTATGTATTTTCTACTTTTTCGTTAATTCTAGATTTTTTTCCGACTAATTACAAGAACGAATATAATCTCCAGTTCCAATATTCATGCCCGTACTCATTTTAGCGATTTTTATTTTCTCTAACAAGATTGAATTGCTTTTCTAATCTCAAAACTTTGAATTCTTCGAACTTTGAGACTCTTTTTCGATCTTGTTATTTTATATTTAAATTTTCTAGTCGAGATCTAAATTTGCAACGTAATGAGAACTAACGCAATTTGCACGACAAATTGTTTGATTAAACAATAGTAGAACAGAATGGAATTTAATTCTCTTTGTTGCTCAATTTTGTGAACGTTAATTTTTAGGAGAAAACTATACTTTCAACCATAGATTTTTCATGCTTTTATACACGTGGCAAATTTTCCTACTGGTTTCCTAACTTTTACGAATTCATATTTGTAACTTTTACGGATTTCCAGAAGACTCTTAAACATAAAGAAACGACGTTTTCAATCATTTACTGTGACTTGTGAAATTGTCTAAATATTTGATTCTTCCTGTACTCTTCGATCATAAATATTGCACAGCACGCATTGACAAGATCGAAGGTTGAACCTGGTAAAAGAGATACAAATTTTAAATCGAACTTTTGAAATTATTTTCGAAATATATCGAGCAACTTACTGATTCTGAAGAATCACAGTTTTCTCTCGTTTTGAATCCTTCGCAAACCCTTAACGAGCAGTTAATTATTCAATCACAGTTTCGTCGTTTTAGAAATTAATTATTCGTCAAATAGATTACAACGTTACGGAATGAACACCAAAGATCTATCAAAATATCAATTGCACGATCTTCTTACAAACGATAGTAGTCCAAAGTTTAGAAATACCGAAACATCAACGATTCACACGATAAGATATAATCGACTCTATTCTAACGGCAGCCAATTCGAACATAGACCACAAATGTTAAACTGCAGAGTATCGAGAGGAAAATTTTGAGGATCGTAGGAGCAACAAATCCGTGGCCATAGATTACTCGGTGGTTGCTGCGGATCGTTTCCGATAAACGTCCGTATAGTATCGAGAATACTGACTGGTTAGGCGTTGGCTCACGTTGTCGGATCTATAGAGCCGGCTTAGCTTTGACAATGGCATGGCGCTGGTACACAGTCGAGCCACAACAAGTTGCCGTGTGACCTTAATGGACTTTCGATTGAATTCCTCCGAAGCAGAGGGACAGGCATCTCGCGTGATGGACAACCACACGACACACGATGCATACACAGACGTATGCTCACATATTCGTATGTATGTGCGTGCTTGACGAAGAAATTACGGTGCCAACGATTCAGTGGACAAAAGGTCCATTCAACGACGATTCATCATGCTGGCACCAAAAAAGCTTATTTCCAGCTATCTTCCGATTTGTTTGCAATTTTATGTAAAGATAGACGTGATTTGCAGTAACTGTTCGTGATGAATTGTAGATTTTCGTGATCCAATGCCGTTCAAGTCTCGTTCAGATTAGTCAGATTATCCGAATTTAGTCGAAAATGTTTTTAACAATGCGAATTTCTTACCTAGTTGCTTTCGTAGATTCTGTCAAATTCCTACGCTAGTTTTTATTAGTCGAGGATACGAAATACACTGTACTTATGCGAATTTATATTATCTTACTCGATTCGATATTCTGTTTCAAGCATCAAACGAAGTTCACGTTCGTTAAACTAACGGTTGGCCCGAAAAAGGCAGCAATTTCTAAAATCTAAATCTACAACTTTAGACTCGTACGAATGAAAGTTTCAAGTAAATTTAACTGGAACTCAGATAACTTCTGATTAATTCGAACGAAACTTTTCACTTGCGATGATCGAACCTAGCCATCTACGATTTTTCGATGATAGTCGAGCGAATGTAACGATTGGAAGAATCGATTGACGATCATCTAGCGAACATACGCTTAAACAATATTACAGGCGTAATTAGCATGAAGAGGATCTACGGAAGTTTGTTTGGCGATAACGATTGAAGGATGCTTTCAGACAGAGCCCTAATATGCCTTTAATTACAACGATCCATAGTAATTGCACTGTCCTGATAAAAATGAATAATGTTCACTTTTACCTTGAACCTTGGTTACGTCGTATTAAAAAAAGTATGCCAGTTTCGTGATAACATCTAGCGCAATATCGGATATGAAATATCTTTCGGTGAGTATGAAACGTAGTTATCAATTACAACGAAAGTGTCGCTAACTACAAACCCTTTTCCCTTTACACAATTTACTCTTCAAACTCAAATCTAAACTTCCACAAACTTATCTTACGAACTGTCATTGGTAGCAAGGGCATGTAAAACTGACTTACACGTTACCATTTCTTCCATTCCACGGTATTCGTGTACGAACCTCCTGTGCCCTCTCTTCTAAGCTACGACATTTACATTTTTTCGGAAAGAATAAGGGTAGCATTGGAATAACTTTCGAAGAACTAACGACGTTTCACGAAATTGCTGCTACGAACGTTTCCTATTTTCCTGCCTCGAATCGGAATTTTAGCAAATCGGCTGCCAAATTGTGGATCGAGAACGAACAGACAATTTCGCAAACTCGACTTCATCTATCTTCGTTGAGAACGAGTTTCGAGAACAGGAGCGAACGCTGTGAAATTCTGCCTTCTCGAGTTACAATAGCCTATGGAGTATTTATTCATTTTTTAAGATAAAATATTTGAAATTTCTCGCGTTTCATGCTTTTTAAGTAAAGTTACATTATGACGAACACAGCGACCGAGCAATGACTACGTATTTTAAATCGAACGATGAGAAACAAAGATAGTAAGAAGGAAATTTTCTCCAATTTTGACTATTCGACTGTAGTATTTTCTCATCTAATCTTTCCTAGTCATTCTTTCTTTTTTTTCCATTTTCAGGAAATAAGAAAATTTTTACAGAATGCAACGTCTTTTCAGTTTAATCCACTCGATGTCAGACTACACTGTCTAAAAAATTGCTGTCCTAAAAGGTACCAACAAATCTAACTTCGAACTAATTTAATCTAATCCTTTTGGCACATATTGAACACCAAGTGGATTAAACTAAGAAAATATAAAATTTGTATAACGTTTCCTTATACGTAATTTGGTATAATTTCGTTTTTTTCAAAGAGCAACCCTTACATCTTCTCCAATCCTATGAATTCTAAAAAAAAACGACTCCAGTCGAACAGTAGAAATTGGGAAAAGTTGTTAAACTGCATAAATTTTATCCAAGAAAGGCAAAATTCTCATTCGAGAGAGGCGAAAGGTAAAATGACTGGCGAAGGGGGGCTGTTTGAAGAGGTTGTGGTCGGAAGGTTAGGCAAACGTCCTGGAAAATGTGGCCGCGATAATGGCCGGTGAACGATGTTGTTGTATCCAGAGATGAATGTAAATTATGCAGGTGACATATATGTGTGCGTGTGCGTGTCTATGTGTGTAGCGATGACACGGTGTAACGCGCGAGCGAACATCGTGCGTGTAGGATGTTGGTTGGACGTGTGAGAGTAATCGGTAGGATTTATGGGCTACGTGTGCTCCAAGGAGGATGACGTGTGAAAAGTATGCACCCGTTCGTCACATCGCATGTACATGTCCCTTTTGGAATTACACGTTGTGTGCATGTACGTGTATACTCGCTAGAAGCAGTACATATAGAGAAATAAGTAGGTTGAGACACGGTCGGGAGATTCGTAAAGCGATTGCCTCGAGGGTTTACTCTGTTAAACGAGTATTTGTTGTTTGGGGGTTCACTTAAGAAGGTTACACGTACGTTAACTCTTTAAAACTGTATTAGAAGCGAGAGAGTACGGTCTAGAGATATGTATTAGGTCGTCCGAAAAGTTTCTTTCGTTTTATAAGGAAATAATGGAAGCACTACATTTTCTATTTTATATTATTTTGTCGAATTACATATGATCCATTTTGTTATATCAAAATAAAGATCACAACGTTCGATAGATTAGGTTTCGCGTTTGTATAAAGATGCATCGTTGTAAAAAAATATGTCTGTAAAAGAAAGACACTTTTGGGGCAACCTAATACTTTTGAAGTTTTAAAGTTGCAAGGCGTTGGCCTTGACTAAATTGTGATTTTTTATGCAGATTTGTTGATTTTTCACTTGTTAAGTATTTGTTAAAAATTTGAATATTTTATATACTTTTATTTTGTACATACCTTATGCGAGTCTTTTTAATTTTTAGTCTACTTATGGCTACGCACATGTTATTTTTCATTTAACAAATGAATCGTCGAATTCATTTCAATTTTGAATTTATTTCCTTGATCTTCAAAATTTTCTATTAATAATATTTGTTTGTAAGCATGCGTTGAACATTTTTGTTTTGTTTTGAGCTATTTTGGTATAACCGTTACTGGTGATAGATATGTCTTCGTTTGAAACATATCAAAGACTAAAAGAAATTCGATTGAAATGAAACTTTGATAAAACGATACTTGGATACATTTACTATTACCAATTATTTCGAACATTTTATCGTATACAGTATGTTTTTATTAAAGATTTATTGGAAATTAGAAGAAAAAGGTTTGAGATTAAACTCCGATAAAAGAATATACGCATGCAGATTATACGAATTTTAATAAGATCTTGTTGCAAAACCGAACACGAGTAACAAACTTGTTATATTACTTCTAGCAAGTATACACAGTATTTTTCCAATTTAACGCGCAATTGAATCGGCAAAAGTTCATTTCTTGTGTAGATTGGTTATTGTCAGTGTTTTGCGATTAACTTTCTACTCGCGACTAACGCGTAATTTTTCTACAAGCTAGTGGTCTCTCTCATCGACACAACTCTATTTCCGTGAAGTAACATTTACAAGACTTTGTTTAAATCCACTCGACGAACTAAATATCTCGTCTAATTCGCGTAGTGTCACAGTTTCGCTATGTCAAAATATGATATGCATATATGGCTTCTATGCACACATTTTCCCAAAAAAATTCATCAAACAGACGCAAACTGTCACTCGCTACATCAAGACACATCGACACGAACAATGCAATCTACGAATCTTGCGACGTAATTTGAACTCTTTCGAACGGTGTCACGGAACGCAAGATAATTTTCTCTCTTTTCATAGCCAGCGATTCGTTTGTAAAATTGAAAGGAAGATACAGCGAAAGAAAGACAGATGCAGAGGCAGAAATGAAGAGCAAGAAAGATAGAAGCAGAGCAATAGGCAAAGAAAAGAGGAGAAGTAGAGTAACGAAGGAAGAATAAGTTAACACGTTCTCTGTTGCATGGATTTTCATGAACTATGCTACACAAATATTTTTATACAGAATTCTTCTTGCAATAATCCATACGTATAGAGAGTTTCGCAATATTCCGACACATTGCAATAGATATTTTTGTAATAGCTCGCGCAAAATATTTTCATGTACGTGCAAAGCCTCGCAATATCGAACATTTTTCACAAAAATTTCCCCATTATTACATTTTCTTTCCTATTTGAGTTGGTATAATGTATACATAAACGCGATACAGTGAACGTGTCGAAAGAGAAGCTTAACGAAAAAAGAGAGAAAATCACGAGTGATCCGCGGAACCAAATTTCTCTCTCTCTCTCTCTCTCTCTCTTTCTCTACCTGTGTAGTCCTCTATTTTCATACAGATATGCGAAGAACGGGTGCATTCCCACAAAGGCACAGCCAAATTTCTATCACAATATATAGAATATATAGGTAATATATAGACGTGACAGTTAGTACAACACAGCAGCAGCCGGCAGCGCGTTAGATTCGACGATGAAATTAAATTTAACGATCACAGATAAACAGGAGATACAGCAATGTGTGAGATAAATATGTATACGCGATCATGTGATAATAACATATACATATTGTTGTGGGAATATAGAAACAGGATCATAGGTAAGGGGAAGAAGTAAAGGAAGAGAACATAGAAAATGGAAAATAGAATAAAATAAGAACGCGGTGAAAAGTGGCGTGTAATATGACTTTGCAAATGATGATATAAATAAAGAAATAAAATATCAAATAATAATAATAATAATAACAATAATAATAATAATAATAATAAGAAGAAGAAGAATACATTGAGGCACACAGGTGGTACACACAATATGTATCGTATATAGAGAAGATAGATGTAATATAATCGAGCGCTGCACGTTTCATCGTTTTGTTGCACGGAGGGGGTGCATAACCGGCCATGACCGGCGGGCACAACGAGCTGGCCACAAACCTGTAATGGCGATCTTCGCGGACCACTTGCTGGTACCGTCCAGAACTGACTGCTTCACCGCCGACATGTGACCCGCATATGCTTCCTCGTCGACCCCGAAGACTGACCTAAACTCCGACGAGACTTTCTTTCACATGTGCTGTGCCAATGGCCTAGATCTCGTCCTACCTGTTTCATCTCTTTCTTTCTATTTTCCTTTTTCTCTTTTTTTCCTTCACCCCCTGTTTCCCTATCTTTTCTCCATTCTATCTTTTCTAACTTCGGGTCATCCGTTTCACTCGATTTTCCTTAGTTTCTTTTCCTCTCGCACGAGACACGTTTCATCGTTTACTCTCCGACTAACGTTTTCTTTCTTTTTGCAAGCGCCGCGTGCAACGTGTAACGCGTGCTCGTCGTAATTGCATCACGGAATAATCCACTGCGTCGAGGGTTGCTAATGGGTTGCTGCTTTTTCTCCTCTAATTGCAATCGCATTTTTGCTCTAACCAAATGAATCTTGTTGCTACGCTTGATATTCTGATTTCGAGATTTTAAAATGTCGCCCTCGCGGAACCGGTATACGACTTTTCAGGATGATTCTACGATTTTGAGTGACATGTTGGAAGAGAAAGTTTCATTAACGAGTTGTAAGGTTACACCGATTCTGTATTTTTATTAAATTCTGGATTTTTTACTGTTGATTAGTACCGGACGAAATATTTGGTTTTAAGGATTAAAAGTGATTTTGGAACAGCTTCAGGACAATTCAAAACATTTTTTATTACTTTTGCTGCTGTTTTAGTAGATACTTTTAGAAATAAATTAAATCAACAACACAGATTTCTCTAGCACAATTTTTGTTAATAATAGGAAATCGAAAAGCAAAAATTCTTTCTCAAGTAATCCAAATACATTCTGTTCTTTGATGTTTCAGTCACCAACGTTTATACGAGAAAAATCTCGTTGAATATCTATTTATTACAATTTGAGCACACCACGTTACACACGACGCTTCATTCAGAATATGTCCCGATAAGGCTTTTTCTCTATACATCTAACAATCAGGTCCAAGATTTTTGTTTACAACTGAATTTATATACGTATCATTACATGACAAGATCATATCAATTACTACAAATACAAAGCTTCTTTTCATAATGGAATTAAAATTCAATAACGTCAAGCTAAGATTATCCGTGTTGTGTTCTTAAACAAAAGGACCCGTCGAAAGGACCTGAAACAAATTGATCGATCCGCGAAAGCTATCGAGGAAAAGAAACGCAATTTATCCAAACTTAAAACTCCCGAAAATGTACGCTTCGTAACTTTTCGACAGACAAATAACTCTGTTTATCGAAACGTCGATATCACGGTCTGATCGCGCATAAATCAACTTCCGTGCTACTACGTGGATCCATTTTATCGACAAATATTTTTCATAGAACGGATATTTTCAGCGAACATGCACCCTTTTGTAATTAACGCGTTCGGGTCATCGATCAGACGGTTAACGAGGTCGTTGATTGTCCGATAGTAACTAAATTTTCTTCTACGTATCTTCGACCTTTTGAGAGCCATAGTCGGGACGTACGACCAATGACTAGATATATTTACACATTTTTTTCTGATCCCTCACCCCCCTCAGAGAAGACGAGACCCGGCCTTGTGCATGATAGCGAGATTTTCGGTTCATTTCACACGTTCGTTCTCGCGCCTTTTTACCCTGCCTTCGCAGTCGCCATTGCCTTGCCCTTTTTCACGTTATGGACACGTTCAAAGAGATTGCTATCCGATTATATCGTGTCGGTATGCTGTCACCATTGGATACGTTGCTTCCAATCCCGCTTTGTATACCTTGTACAATTTCGCATTGCAGACCATTCATGTTAGGTGATATTGGGCTGCGCGAAATCGTCGGACGAGGGAAATTTCGTGATGAGAATGTAATCGTGGTCTCTGATGTAAGGAATATTCGTTTTTAGAAATTATTTGTCCGACTGTTTTGTATCTTTTGAATAATTCCTTCAATTATTTTATATTGAAATTATATATTCGTACAATACGAGCATGCGTATTTTGTACCAATATATGAGAAGAAAGGCACGTGAAAGTTATCCATTTATAAGATTGAGTTTTATAATTAGAAAAGTATCCTTTTTATTCTTACTATGAAAGCGAAATTCTCTTAAATATAACTTTCAAAAACTGGATAGTTTCGTATATCGATCGTTCGTGCAGTTATGTTTCTGTAAAAAAATACTTGAATTCCGCCCAAACATAGAAATGTATTTCTATCAATCTCGGTTTGTAGTTCCCTAAAAAAAAGTAAAAAATTTTCATCTCTGAAAGAACTCGTTCCCTTGCTTTTACTCACATTTTATTTACTCATTTTTACACCGTGCAAATACAAATTTTCCGCATTCCATCGCTTCATTTAGCGGGGATATCTGATTTTCCAGCGGCATGAGCGTGAAACGCGATGCAAAAATGCTTGATACAACGTTCGAAGACAGGTAAACACGACGTTGTACTTATTTCTCTGATAATTCTCATTCGTAGGACGACGATAGCTGCTTCATTAACTAGTAACCGATGAACAAGCATGGAGTACCTTGAAACGAAACAACCATTGCGCGATGAATTATCCATTGACGTTCGATGGATCGGTTCTTAACGTATTCACGAACGGGGGAGCAGTATTAATTAACCCCGATTCCCACTAATTTATACACCCGATCGCTTAGTAGCTTTTATCGACATTTTAGATCGTGCTCATCGCTTCGAGTAGCGGATATTTCGATATTTTCAATTCTAAAGGTTGAAAGACCGGCTCCATTGGAAATACGATGCTTGAATAATAATCGGCTATTAATGTTAATCTCGTGGAAATGAACGTCAAGTTTTTTTAAAAGGAGCTAAACATATTTTGCGTTAAGTGAATGACCCATTTAAGGAGAAATATATGGTTGATTAGCTTGTGATTTATATTATTTGACTCGCGTAATTTCACGAATGTAGTCCTTCAGTATAATTGCGGACGAGTAAGAGTTACGATAGATGGAATTACTTTGCAAACTAATACTTTTATCCGTCTAAATGTTCAAGTAGTCGAATTAAAAAAGTATGATATATTCATCGAGAAGATAACTTTCTAAAGATTTATATATTATATTATCGTAATAATTTACATATCGTAGGAATAATATATGAATATACTATAATACAATAAATTCATTTATTTCCAATTAAGATGAATAATATTAATTTGTAATGATAGTTGTAATCAGCCTCAAATATCTCGGAATAGAAATTTAACGTATTACTTAATTGTTAAATACTGCTTACAGACAAGAACATTGATAAGCTCTAATTATACGGTTCTTATCATTCTTTTAACTCGATACGATTACGTTTAATTACTCAAACTTGATAATTAGTATCAGTCGCGAAATACAAAATTTCGTTTAAGATAGCAAATATTTCCTTCTACGTGAAGATGAAGATAAGAGATAAATGTAATATAAGGAACAATTGAATTCGTATAATTATTCATATGTATTCCTATATATCGATCAAACGATAGAAATAACTCAATCTTCATAAAGAAATCCTACAGGTACGTATAACAAGTTGTTAAAGAAACTCCATATCAATTTATAACTCCTTTCTTATAGCATAATCCAGGAGATCAAATATTCTTATGCCGAGACGTGCATCGATAATGGTATTGTCTGATTATAATTCACGGTGGTATTGTCTCATTACAGAATCCGCACTAATGAGCCGCGGATCATCAATAATAGCCCTCTGGAAGGCAGCTGCATCGCTGATTAATTTCCCAGCGTGTGAAGATACGATTAGGATGGCGTCGCATCGCGTCGCAGCGATTATGAGGCTTGCAATGGAATTATCCGGCCGATCAACTACGTTATTATTGGCTGAAGTTTCGAAGTAAGCAAAGAAACGCGGATTAGGCACGCGAACGAGCACTTCCGTTGCTTTTCGGAACGATCAACACCGATGTTCCTGCCTACCGGCATCGGAAATTGCAATTTCGACCTATGCGCTGCCGTTGATTACTTAATAACTGATAATGAGTCCGATCGACGCGTCTTTAATCGCATTCAAGTCGATAGTATGATTTGACGCGAAACATCGTATAACTCGAGGAAATGGCACAATTGCTTCACCGATTTATAATTGTTGGAAATATTTAATTAAAGAAAATAATAAAAAATTAATAAAGAAATATAATACGTCGTATAGTAATATCTTTCGGTATTTGTTTTATTGGTAATAAATACATGTATCCTATAATTTTTTCGATCATTATAATATATCATTTTTCGTTTCATATTGGATATTAATTAATGGATATTAAATATTAATTCTAATTTTTCGAATTGATATTAATTATTTCCTTCGTGAGAATTTCAAGAATTTTCTGTTTAATATTGCAAATAGTAAACGTTTCCTGTTTCATAATTTTAAGAATCATTTATGCGATTTAAAATTGATATATTAATTTTCAAATTTTCTTTAACAATACACGTATGTATGATATAGTTGCGAAGGTGAATATTCCATTCTATTCGGCGTTTATTTCGGGAATTTTATCACATCTGTTAGTTCGTTATATCTTTCCTTGTTATACGTAGATCAAACAGTTTGGACCGTATCGCGCTTGTTATTTGTTTAGCTTCACTCTAAGATATACAGGACTTGATAGAAAAAACAAAAAAAAAAGATATCTTTTCCCCGTTATATCTTCGTTTTGTTAGAACAAACGACGAAAGCTAAACTCGATCTAGTGTCTTTTTGTTTTTTTATCATTAATCGGAATCCGATAGTACACGTCATGGCTTTTAAGATAACTGGCATACATGTACAGATAATATGTTTCAATTTTTTAAATTTCCATACACACTGCCTGTTTTATTCTGTATCAATGTAAACATAATGTCAATGTGCTTCACATGAAAAAAAAAATCGTCACTAAATTATAGGAACAAGACACGATGAATATTTAATACGTATAACTTTATTTTGGAAACCAATGCATCTGATTACGGTGGCGATAAATTGAAAGTTAGAGAACTGATATATATTTACATCGAACGTACTAGAAACGCCGAGGGACATGTTCCACCGATTTTTATGACTGCTATACATCAAAATATATTATCTTTTCCTTTTTCGGATAAAAATTTTTCCGTGCAAGTGCCGTATCGACTTTGACGTCGACTTATTGGTATACGAATATACATCGCGAAGAATACCGTAAAATATAGCGCAGATTAACGAGTGTAAAGATAGAGTTACGATAATACATAATTCGCAGACGTCGCAAATACATGGTACGCAACGAGAATCATAAATTGTGTATACACAATCCTCGATTTGCATCTATTTCCGCTAAACTTTGAAATACATGTGCTTTGAAGTGACTTATGCAGATATTAATAATTCCGTAACGATTCTAATCGTAAGTTAACCAGTATACTGTACATTTGTAGCATTTTTTGAATACTTTTTATAAAACACGCGATTGTTTAAATACGACAAGTTTTTTTATTAATTATGGTCTTTTATTAGGAATATTAAATCGCTATCGAGGAGATTTTTAGAAAACGAGGAAGAAGCATCGATTATTTTCTTCGACTTTTCTCAACTGCTGTGCATTTTGAATTAATTGAATTACTGATATAGATATTAATTTACCGTAAGTACATTTTCCAGAATAGATCGCGTTTGTCCATTTACTTAAAGAGAGTTAAATAGCAAAGAACGAGCTCTGATCCTTTCGGGAAACACAATATTCTTCTCGCTTTTAAAACATGGAACATATTATTTTGTACTTAAAATCAACTTAATAAAAATACGCCACCATGAATACGTTGTTAGTTATGAAAATACAAAAGTTCAGTTAAATTATGAGTCGGCTTTAATGAAATGTCAAACGTTGCTTCCACTGCAAAGGTTAAGCCTCTCTTTTTTTCATTTATTAAAACTCAGTCTGACAATCAGTATATAGTAAAATATTGCGATGCAATCACAAAAAAGTTAATAAATTTCGAAAATCCTCGTGATTAAATTTTTCATGAAAATAATCACGACGAACTTCTGAAAAATTCTCCCTTTACATTCGAAACGTATCGATTGTAAATTTTGGATTTAAAGCAAAATCCATGCTCGAGTCGCTGTAAGTGGTGGCCGTAAGTCGTTTGGATAAGTAGATTAAGAGATGGTACAGCAGGTTTATGAGATATTCTTAAGAAAAGAATCGAATAAAAAAATATCTGAGAGTGGATATTCTGATTTTACGAGCTTAAAAACTAACGGAAGATACGGTATCGTTCCTCGATGCTATCGACCCATTTAATCCTGTAAAATTGCTCAATTTTAATACGAGAAACTTACCGCTACGGATTTGAATATCTGAGAAAAGAAATCACTAGTTTGTATTGTGATACACGTTATACGTGTAATTTATATTTTTCATGAATTTTCATAACTTTGCAACCATCGTCACGCAACGGAAGATGTTTTATTATTCTAAAAGTTTCTCAGGTTTTCCAATCGTGATCTGTGTGATTATACGTTTTAATGTTCTTTGTGACGAGTTTTAACAAGTTCCGTAACTCGTCGACCCGAAATGCTTTTCAACTTTGCCGGTTGGGGAAAACTAGTTACTACCGACGTTAACTTCCAGATGTACCTACATGTTCGACTTAATCCCATACACGCTATGTACTGTTTACCAAGTTACCGAAGGAAACATTCCCAAGGATTAGAAATATGTTACACAATTTTGGTTTTTCTTTTTTGAGGCGATTAGTTTTACAAATTTTTATATTAGTCCTATCTCCAGTAAGTGTTTATTATATTTGTTGCATCATTGATTTTTTGGAAGATGTTTGATAGAGGAATCTTTTTAAATTTCAACTTTAATTCTATCGTATGTGATTATCGATTGAACGTTAACAAATGTTAAATACATCCGGCTAATAAACTTCACCGTGAAAGTACTAAATTGTGTGTGTATTTTATGTAAATAACTGGAGATATTCGAGGAAATTTTATATGAAAATTTGTATTCGTTTCTGCTTTCTGCTACCTGTTACGGATTGTTACATCGAATTATTGAAATTGTTTCAAAAATTGAGATTACGATTTAGGATTTCAAGGAAATTTCTGCAGATTTTAATTAGATCTCTCTGAGAGGTTATCGAGATTGTTATCAGATTCTTGAAAATATCTGAAAATCCACCACGCTATCGATGATTATTTCTCACATGGTTTTCGATAAAACGTTTTCTACATTTAAGTAGATTCCACGTGCATTGCGATATAACGATTAGCTCGGCGATCTCGAAGACTCGACGTGATCGCGACACCGCTACAAATTTTACAGCTTTACAATCGGAAGTTTGATCTTGATCAATCGATCGAACCTTCATCGAATCTGCACCGTCTCGTTGGCATTTTTGAGGAACTTTGACACAGAAAATGGACCAGGGCTCTTCCATTCAGGAAACATCTATTTTTCTGTCACAAGCAAACGTCGCTATAATTTTGCGTCGATATCGAGTTCGATATAAATTGGAAATATGATATGACTTGGAAATGTAATATTATATTACGTATTTCATTTTCAAATCGCTAGAGATTAGCAATAATTGATTCGATTGGTTCTAAAGGTTATAAGTAGTAGTTAATTCTTGAAATTTAATTTTTACCACTCACTTTTCTTACTGTTTGTTCAAGGTCTCAATTACATAATCAAGAAACACCCAGATTCGATTCCTAAATCCTATCACGAAATTATTCGTATCATATAAAACACTGTTCGCAATAAATTCTAATCCCTAGCACTCTTAGCTTGTTAGTTGACTCGTTTCTCGCTAAGAAATTTCTAAAATTATGAAATTAAAACCGACGAAAGATACTATCGAGATATGTATAATTTTATGTGCTAGACTAGGTTAGCTGCGTAGTAGTGATACTTGTATGTGAATATCAGTGTGTGGAAGTATGTGTGTGCGTGGCGTCTCGAAAACAAAGGAATGAAAACTGTTCAGTTAACAGCCTGGTATGTAAGAAAGTGCTGAGACGCGTACAAGTGTGTATCGATGAATATCTTTGAAATCGTTTATCAAATAAATATATAACTATCCTAATATAAATTCTAAGTGTAAATTTAGTGTTCCTATACCATTATTTCGGCTATTAAGATCCAAAGTTCTCAACAGATACAAATCGATGACGCTAGTTCTAATCCTTTTACATATAAATATAATGTAGTCTATTTTTATTAGAAACGCAATGACACGTAAACAGATGGAAGAAATTCGAATGACGAGTCAACTCGTCTTTCCTGGTTAACTGGTTAATGGCGAAATTGCTGTCTATTCTTGTCGCTCTCACGGAAGACTAATTGTAATTTAGCCAATTGTTACACGTGTCTCGAGCCTGGTCGCATTCTCCAACTCGACAAGTACAATTCTCCTCGCTGGTAACCATATCGTACAAGAGAACAAAAGCGTATTAGGCACGTTGGCAGTTTTTCAGCTGGAAAATACGAAAGTGGGGTACATATTTTGAATTCCATGCTCTCCTGGACAGATCCAACCGGACGATTCCGTAAAAAAGAATAATGCGACGTGGCATGTTGCGTGAGGTTGTTGGGAAAACGGAAAAGATCGTAGTCGCTTTCAGAGCTCTTTATTGTGCAACGGACGGCCAACCTAAATTCACCTATTTCACTGTCCCTGCACATTCTGAATGTCGCTATTTGCGCACGCAAATTTGCGGTCCTACGATAACTGGACTCAGCGCGGCTAACCCATGCAAATGCAAAAACTTCTCGAGCTCGTTTCGCAACGCGAGTCGAAACTTCGCACCCGGTGGCTCTGCTCGTTGGCGTGTAATACGAATTTCACTTTGCTTCTGTCTTTTCAGAAATGGAATAATACGCGCTTAAACGTAACGGGCTGCCTTTCACCAGTTTTTGAAATAGTTTACGCGAAAGTATTTCAATTTGTGAAAATTGTAATTGTATACTGTTCCTTTTTAATATACATAGTTTATAATTTCGTTGATGATTATTCAACGGATGAAGCAGAAATGAAAATTTGTATCCTTTGTGCTTTATCACCGTAGAATTGTTTTAATAAGTGAATTATTAAAAGTTTTTGCGATGGTAATATTCGTAAGAGTGTTTCTTCTTTGAAGTTAGCGATCATTTAATTAATTATTTCTTGCGGAAAGGTCAACATTTTTATAGTTTCTGATTTATCATATCATTTTTATATCATCTGCTTTATAGTATCTGCTTTATAGAATTGTTTTAATTGATTCATTAAATTTTTTATGATCAAAATCGTGCGATATTTTGTATAATAATATGTAGTATAATATATATATATAATAATATGTATATAATATCGTATATTATTACTATTAAACGATTTATTTACAAGTTACTGTACGTGGGTAATGTTCAAATAGAGAAAAGCCAGGGAACGATTTGAGATATAAAATACTAATTTATACATGTATCCTATACATTCTATGTTCATCTATTTCTATGAAAAATTCAGTCTCACAAAAATTGTAATACTTCGGTCAATTCCTTAATCGTAGACATGTTTCGCGTTATTTAAAGTACCTTAAAACAAACGATCATGCGTATAATTTTAAATGTACAATTCTGAATTATTCTCAACAGTATATACAATAATACAAATCTCTGTACTGACCGGATACTATTGTGCTATATAATCATCTTTGTCCACGAGTTTTGATTAGACGATTGTCATTTTTCGACCACAAATCCCATCGATTCAACTTCCTTAAACTTTTTCAAAGAATTGCAATTTTCGAATAAATATTTTGAATTCGAAGGCACGTATACAGCAGTGATTATTTTATTTACATTTTCTTCTACCGAAAGAACGGTGGAATACCTTGAGTTTAAAGAGTTTAATTAATAATTTCCTATACTGACAGGCAATGGCGACGGATCATAGATCCAGCTAAGTGGATCGCAATCGATCGACTGTTTCTTCCCTGAAAGTTGTTCGTTGCCATTGACGGGATTTTCCGTCGAGTCGATTATGCTGCGACAAAAGAAAATCGGGAAGAAGAGAAAAGATATGCTAAGAAGGACTCACCGGATCAGCTCGAAGATCTCTGGCTTTTCTCGTTCTCTCTGCTGCATTCTCTCCTTCATGGCTGTGATGATGCTGTTTGCCTTATCCTCGGCGCCATGCTTCGAACTCTTCTCGGCCGCTCCTGGGAAAATGAAACAGGCAAACGATGAAGATTTTACTTCGACAGCGTAACGTCGTTTAGCTGGTTTTAAAGACGATGACGTCTATGTTCTTAGCGAGAATATAGAATATTTTGTACAAGGCTTATTTTGCGACAAATACACTACGCTTCATGTGCTGTTCCTGTATCAACTGTATAGGATAGTAAGAAAATAAAAAGGGTTCAAAGTTTAGACTCAAAGTAGATTACATATTTATGTATTTACATAGCATTTAAAAGTGAATAATACAGAATATGGATGAATCATGTCAGATAATAGTGAGGTGGATTATTATACGCGTTGGTATTAAACAGACGAGTGATAAAATTGTAATAGTCAGTGTATATTAAAATCACTTTAAGTACAAGTTCAGATCTTAGCGAAACGTTTAGAATACGAAAGAATGGACACGTTCGTAGTTTATTATTGGATAATTCTGTAAGTAATACAGTATAAATTAATGTAAATTAATACTGTACTAAATTAAACGAACAGCTGCAAAACTGGCTGTTTTTCCTTCCATGATCATTTGAAACCTACAGTAGCGATT
Organism: Bombus breviceps; assembly: GCA_014825925.1. Classification (NCBI taxonomy): domain Eukaryota; kingdom Metazoa; phylum Arthropoda; class Insecta; order Hymenoptera; family Apidae; genus Bombus; species Bombus breviceps. The sequence goes on along the minus strand of CM026184.1, from coordinate 1,970,083 downwards.
CTTGACTTTATTTATTCATTTTTGAAAAATCGTAACTTAACTGTTTAAGAAACTGATCAACAGCGTATTTTGTCTCATTGTCTACATTTGTTTACCATTATTATGCTAAATTTTCTATTCTCCTTCCATAAGACTCCTGTCGCGACGAGTTCCACTGTTTTCCATATGAAAACTGCATCAATTATGGAATGACCTAATATTTTATAGAAGCTTCCCTTAGTTAAGGGATTTACCAGTTTCATAGACGTAAATCTAATTAAATCAGACTGTGAACAAAACGGCGTACGGATTACGCAATTATTTTTAATTTTTTTAGCTGATCTAGAAGGATATATTCCTTTATACAATATGACTGTACTAGCAGGACGTATTAACGTAATCTGCTTTAATCAGCTGTTGTAGGTCGGTAACTAATTCAGCATAAACACGGCGTTACATAATAGGGATTAGAGCGACGTTAAAAATAAGACACACACATTCTGCGCTTTATTAAATTTCTAACTAAATTCTAATGAATAAATAATACGTGTGCATATAGAAGATTTGATAAAATACAGATTTACTGTTCGCAAATTAATATTACTATTTTCTTCCTTTCTCTTTTCTTCTTCCTTCTTTACGTTTATTTGTAATGTTTATTTATTACGTATTATATTTACATACGGTTAATATATTATAAAATTCATTATTTTCATTATATTTTAACAAGTCAGTTCGTGACTATTATTTTCATAATTAAATAAGTCATTAACTTTCTTCAATAGTTTCAGTAATTTTGTTTCGATACTACTATTCCCATAATTATTGTAATTAGACTGCATCTGTTCGTAAAGATTTATATTTTTATCACGATAAAGTGGCTCGCAAAAGCATCTAAGCACTTCCCGAAGCTTCTTTTGAGCTTTATATTGGTAAAAATGGAAACCAATCCGACGATATATGTACATAGAAATTACAAGGTTTTTGTCGCAGGCATATACTTCGTAAAGCTTTCAGCAAGCCACACGATTTTCTAGCACCATCTTGAGCATTAAGTACTTGTATGTTCGAGACTTGCAAGTTGACGAGTTGATATACAGTCAAGAGACTTGAGAGTCGCATATTAACTTTTTACCAAGAGTATGTTTCCAATAAATGTTTTGTGACTTCTATAGGCATTCTGAGATTTGTTTCAGATTTTACTTATATAGTCACGGACAGTCGGTTTTCACCATAGCGTTCATGGAAATTTCGTATGACACACATGACACGTTCATAAGAGTTTCCTAAGTATTACGTTGTCCGGAAAGTGTCTTTCTTTCGCAAACGTGTTTTTTACAACAGTGCACCTTCATACAAACGTGAAACCAAGTCTGTAAAATGTCACGGTGTTTAACAAAACAAACAAAACAAAATGGATCGTACGTACTCCGACAAAATAATATAAAACAAAAAGCATTGTGGATCTATTATTTCCTCATAAAATGAAAGAAACTTTTCGGACAACCTAATATAACTGGATACAACGCGTTTGCGACACATCAATACGGCACGGCGTGATCAGTAATTTATTAAGTGTACCATTAAATTTAATAAATTACAAAAACAATAATTATTGCCATGAATATGTTCGAGCGATCATACTTTCCAAAAGCAAGTTTCGCGATTTCAATGACGACTCCGTAACTTTTCTCCGTAACTTTATCTCAACGATTTCTTTTCGAGCAGTTTCCGTGGTTTCGGTTTCGAAGGACGCACACTTCAAGCTTTTCCGCGAGATACGCGTGAAAACGCAACCGTCGCGTCTTTCGTCGAGCGGAACATTCGAGCTTTAATTTTCCGGTGTAAGCTTCATCCTAAGCTCGTTTTATGCACGGGCCTGGGTTCTTGCGCGAGTAACATCACCGCGGCTTAACCAGACCGGAAATTACACGTTCTGATCGTTCAGATGTAGACTACGTAGCAAACTCCAGGCGAACGTTGGTGAAAAATCGAAGTTTGTGACAAATAAATGTGGAAATCGAGAGAAAAATTGGAAATGTTCAACCACGCGCGTATTTCGAAACAGTATTGTAGAAAGAATCGTCCCCTATTTGAGGGGGTGAGGATTTTTTAATATTGACGTAAAGCATTGAACAAAATAAAGCAGCAAATTACTCGTAAACTCTGTCTGTTATTAAAAATAGTTTCAGATATATTAGGTCGTCCGAAAAGTTTCTTTCTTTTTATAAGGAAATAATGGATGCATTACATTTTCTGTTTTATATTATTTTATCGAATTACGTATGATCCATTTTGTTCTATCAAAATAAAGATCACAGCGTTCGACAGATTAGGTTTAATGTTTGCATAAAGATGCATCGTTGTAAAAGATTGGTCTGTAAAAGAAAGATAAGTTTTTTACTTGTTATTGATGCACGATGGTTTTCTTGATTTTTTAAAACTGAATTTGTAATATTTCATTCTGTCTTTGAACGTTTGAACACGACTCTATTTTTGCTATGGAATATATCTCAATAATTACGGATGTGATCTTCAAATAATTTTGCGACAGTTTAAATCAATAATTTAATTTATCTCGAATATTAGTACATATTTCTCTATGTTTAAGCAATTAATAGTTCAAATGCGAACACGACAAAAGAGTACGTGGAATTGCAGCTGCGAAATCATTATCAGTTTTCGCAGCTGTATTTTCCATGTGCAAACACGATGGATGTCTATAGCAAGTCTTGTAACAGGCGAATCCTATGAATATACTAGATAAAATTTTAATTAAAATTTTTAATTTTCATGCACGACCTCGTCACCCGGTTAATAGCTTAGACTATTGAACTTTGGCATCATAATTAATCATCTGATACTTAAATATAAGTGTTTGATTAATAATTTTTCGAAATTCATACAGTTCAAATTCGCCTAAATCTCTGGTGAAAATTAATCTCCATAAAGATACATCGTCTAGTTTATCTTTTATAATCCTACTGCTATTTTAAGATTTGCGCGTCTTGGCTTCACTTTCATTTCAACAAACAAACAGACTCTATGATATCCTTGGAAAATCTTTATGTATAATATTGAAACAGTAAATCGGTAATTTTTTTAACGGTAAATATTTTTCTCAAACTTTTTAAAAATAAGAAATGAACGAAAAGATGCAGCGGAGTTGACCTTAAAATACAAGCGTTCGTTAGTTTCGCAAGTGACGAAACGTTCATTTATTGCAAGTAATATCTACATTTAATTATTTTATCGTCAATAAAGTAATATGTTAAACTACTGACTATAAATAAAATCAAGTTAAACGAATATTTATAGATATTGAGCAAGTAATATGTAATAATATGTAATCGTATTCTAAGGTTAATATTCTAATAATAATTTAACAATTCTATAATAATATAATATACACGTCTCTGTTCCACTTGTCTAAACTTTATCAATTACGACAAATCATTCTACGCCTATATCAAACGGCCAAAGATTTCTCCAACTTCATCAGCAATTCTTCTCTGGTCTCTAACGGAACGAAGATAATTCCGATTCGAAGCGACGTTTGACATTCTAATCAAAATTCCGATACTCGTTAAAGAAACGAGCTTCAATCCCAAAATCTATCGTTTCCTGGGGAAATGGAATCCAATCTTTTCAGTAGCCGCAACATGCACCGCGTTACTTTCCGATCGAAGTTCATGGCGATCGCAATATATTTCGCCCACTGTGTCCGATTGCACGACTTCCAACCGCTATTTTCTCGTGTATCCGTGCAACGCGTTTCTCTGTTCGGTACGTTTCAATTGAAGCTGGGCAAGTAGCCCAGAGCCCAGCCATACCATACTGTTGGTTAAAATCGTTGTCTTTGGTGCTTGAAAACGTGCTGTATGTGGCGAACCAGGTCATTTACGGTAGCACGATTTCCAACGAGCAAAGAGAGAAATATCGGTGAACCTGTTACGATCCGATCACAAGCAGCCAAGAACCGAGGAAAATTAATACGCCGCAAAAGTAATATTATCGTTGTTTACCAAATACGAATAACGTTCGATGTTGGTATAAAATGCGATGAAACTTTAAAAATATAGTATAAGAATTTGTTGTACTTATCTGTCAAATCAACCGCAATCTCCACAAATAATAGTTAATATATTTATCAATTAAATATATATCATGTCCATATCTAAATATTTCTCTAAACTTACGAAATTTCTGATCGTCTAGAATAATATCATTTTTGTGATGTTTCGCCAAAATGAAGTTTCATTACATGATAACAAATAGATTAATATATCAATATATATGTCGGGTTCTCATTATGATTAGAGTTAGGGGCGTGTAATGAATCTTCATTTGGATTAGACATTGTTGTTATGCAATAGAGAAAATATTTACTAGTACAAATATGATTATTACAGGATTTGACAAATAACCGTGGTAATTAGATACTCGAGATGCATCGACATCCGGTAATCATCTTGCCTGAAGAATAGGATTTGTGTGTGGCGAGCCACGAGACAGAAACCGTTGGAATGTTTACTGTCGAGTGCCGCTACAACTATTTCTTTTTAAGAAGAGCAATACAATTACTCTATATCTCTATTAGGTAAAAACGTTCATCCCGTGAACGCGGCTACGTCTAGCGACTAGTTGTCACTTCGAGCCCAAGCTCATTATCACAAATCTCGGACAATTATAATCGGGTTAAATCATAAAGACTAAAGTATTGGGGATTTTTCTAAGAATTCCAAACGGAAGACCCCGGTGTCTTTTCATCTCCGACATATATATTGATATTTCTAATCATAGAAGAGAAAAATCTAGTAACCACGCTATTTGGTTGATCGAATAAACACTTGCTATGATGCGTATCTTGTTCGGGGAATTTTCCATAATTACAAAAATCTCCGATCTTAGCTAGTTATTAATCATTAAATAGATTGTAAGATTGACGAGTGTGAATATGGAAAAATGTACGAGAATGTTCGTGAATTCAAAATATAAAATATCCAAAGTAAAGTACATATCGTTACGTTTAGAAAATAAAGCACGTTTCCATTCCAGTTTTGTTTCATCAGCTGTATGAGTAGAAATATGAATTTACATAAACATTTGCAGGATGTATCCTCGTTTCGTTTGTATTCAGAGTCCCAAGAGTAACTGCTGACGCTTTTAATATGTACAAATTATACGAAAAAAAGTCTGAATTAAATGTTGCTGCAGGTCGAAACAAATAATGAAATGTAAGTAATCACGGTGTCAAAGAAATATTCCATAAAAAGCAGCATATTTTTTTTAGAATATCTCGCTGGTACTGTACGTTATTATTGTATGTATACTAACTATATCGCAGCAGAATAAATCAACAAACAAAGAGGATTTATTTTCGAAGAAGAAGCTGCACGATTATATTCTCATTACATCCATCTGTCTCATCTACTTTACGAAGCTGCGTGTGTGTTTCAGGATTCCGAGTAAACAATTGATTACGCGTTCCACGCTCGTAATTGATATTCATTGATCTAGTCGCTACTCGACTGCATTCGAACGCATTATTAATTCAACGTCCGACGAACGGATTTAACTGAAATAAAAACTCTTCGTGTACTCGAGATCCGATTGTGCGTGTGTGGATAAATCCCCGCAGCGCGTTCGTCGTATAATCTACCAATGTGAAAAACGGCCAAACTTTTCGCCTGGCGAGAGTTATTAGCGTTTTCATCAACACGCCCCAAAGCATTGGTCGATTTAATTCTCAAACATCGACGATCGAATGAATAAGCGTCGCGTAACAAATGTCCAGTCATTTTCAACTCTCGATGACTCTCTCATACTTCACGCGATTAATTTGAAACGCTTTGAAATGTTCCGCTTTGGGAACTATTTTTTACGATTGAACTGCTCTTGCCAGATAGCCGATTAATTCTACTTCGCTAGCTAGGTCAATCGTAAAGTACTAGATATCGAGACGAGTGAAATATTTATTTCGCAACTTTACCGATACGTATTCATACAGTGTCGCGTTAACACTGTGAATACACAGAGATATGCAGATTACTCGACGCACAGTTTTCCTTATAAATTCGCAAATGAGAAATTTCGCGATTTCCAATTGTGTTAACAGCCGGGGTCAGTGAAAATGCTGATTCACTTATTATATACGCTTCATTTGTATTCTATTTATTATCTGCAACGTTTTATTCTTATAAATAGACCGTGAATATTTTGGAGAATTCATATTTCCAACGGAGAGATGTACATAGGAAGTTGGTTCAGATATTTTTTAAATATATTGCAACGAGTACTTTACTCTGAGTATTTTGTATATTATTGCATGTTGGGAAGCACGCGAGCAATTTAAATGTACATATTTTGGAATATTACATTTCCTATAAATAATTAAGAATGTTAATATCGCATTCTGTCTGATTTAGAAATTAAAATATAATATGAAATTAAAAATATATAACACATATAATATAAATAATATAACGTTCACTACTATCCGCGATTTTAGATATCGTTTCGTCACAGCGAACTGAAAATTTCGCGGTGGCTGCAAGATTTATTTTAAAGTTCCTTCCGCTTTTTGCGGCCGCGTTCTACGCGGCAGATATTAGAACTGCTCGTTAATTATATCTCTGCTTCGCTTTTGGTAATTAAATTTGGAGAAATGCGATGTAATTTCATCGCTTCTCAACGTAGTCGCGAGCCAAGTTAATGTCGTGATAGTTTTGTTTCGTATGCAGATCGTGCGACCTCGAGATCGCAAAGGAAGCGAAAATTCGCGCAATTGCAATTTATTTTATCGTTTCGCGTCTAATTGCAATTAATGGCGTTTTGTATTATGCATCGAACAGATTCATTCTATCGATCGTCCAGTATCCGGACAATTCGATAAATAGAATTCGATGAGCTTTTAATGAAATTTTTGGACCTATCATAACTCAATTATAGTCCAGAATTAGTAGATCTATGAATATTTGAATATATGTATTATTATATGACGTGTTTTTCATGTTTGAAGATGGGAAAAATGTAAATACAGTTTTGTCGATTTTCCAACTTTTATAACACCTGATGGCTGAAAACAAGTAGTTTATCGTTAGAGGCTTGATAGATACGAAGATATAAGGCTTTTGTAGATAGGCGATAAATCCATAATTAATGTCATTAACATTACACACAACATAGACATTAAAATACGCGATACAAGATTTTACAAGAAAAGAGTACCGGTTTAAAAAGTTTCTTATGTCAAGAAATATATATAAAATAGATTTTCAAGGTGTCTAAATCTTGATTTCGTACATTTAAATATCGAAAATAAATCCCATTATAGTTTCCTCGCTAAGGAGACGAAGCGTTGGTTTGCGTATTGATAAACCTATGACTTTTAAATACGTTTGAAAATCAGAAACTCAATGAAATATGAATTATTAGGTTGTTCGAAAAGTTTCTTTTGTTTCATAAGGTGATAATAGATGAACAACAATTGTTTTATATTATTTTATTGAATTATGCACGAACATAATAATAGAAATAGAACGAAATGGATCATACCTAATTCAATAAAATAATATAAAACAGAAATTGTTGTTCGTCTATTATCACCTTATGAAACAAAAGAAACTTTTCGGACAACCTAATATTTCTGAAAATGTTCTACGACAAATCGTTGTCGTTATATTGATTCCTTTCGTTCTTAGCGTAGATTTATTCTTCAATTTTTAGTTGGATTTAATAAAAATACTTGCGTATTTTCTCTTGTAAAAATTGTTCTGCTAATCCGTAAGGATTGGTATTCGATGTTATGAATAAACGTCCTACCTAACTTACCCGTTTTCGATAATTGAATTTGACTGCGTTTCGTTTGAAGCTCAGCAGAAGATCAGAGGTATTCCAGTTCAATTTACTCCAACATCTTACAAATGCGATTAGCGAAGTGCCAACTATTCTAATTATTCTGACCAATAGAATGCAGCCTAATTTAATTACAATTTGTCAAACTACCGATTCACATAATTCTAGTCTATATCTTTATCCATATCAGATTGATATATCGAGTTAATATCAAAATTTATTACGTAAAATTTCATGATCTCTTCGTAGACGCTTATTTGATATCTTATATTGGGGAATTTATTATGTAAATAAAATATCTTCTTAACTTTGTTCCTGAATACAGTTTATATTGTAAAGACCGCAAAGTAATTCCATTTCCTCGAATTAGCGATTAATTTGTTAAATGTTAATCATACGAATCATTGAATAATCTGTGCAGACCGAAGCATGGCTCCCAAAATTCTTCATATTATAATATCAGTTATTTACATTTTATCATATATTTTATATTTACTATTCGTATATTAATAATTTGATATTATAATTGGAAAATGAATATATATACGACCTAGATGTTCATAATTCCCCTCAAAATTATCATTAAACAAATTGGAAACAATTAATTTTAACTAATTATCAAAACTAACGATTCCGCTGAAATTGCTCAACTTCGTCATTCAATTCCCGATGAAGTTATGTCGTGACTAATTAGCTAGCAATTAATAACGGAATCATAACACAGTTTACGAACTTTGATCTAATAGCGTATAATACTAAACACGCAGGTATCAAGAACGTCGACAATGCTCTACAAAGATAGCGATAACCAAATTGCCGGCAAAATTCAGCAATGTAGAAATAGACATAATTTTGATAATTGCCTGTTACCAAGTTATAATAATTTCAAATTTCTAATTAGCTCATAAGCGATGGACCTAAAATGGGGTGTATGAAATCCTAGCAATTGCTATTTTAATCCCAAACAATTTGTGAGATTACCGTTGTGAAACGCAGTTCAATTAACCGTATAACGTAACGACTATACAGCAATGTGTATAACTCACAATATTATCTTTTGTAAATTTTTATATTCTTCTGTCTACATTGTAAAACGATCAGCGTATGTTACATATCAAATCACAGGTTGATTTTAAAGGTAAAATTGAGAATGTTTACTTACTTTGCAAGCAATCGGCGTTTAGCAGGTCCTTGCACTTTTCGTGGCACTTGACACCGCATTCGGTACACCGCACCCCTTGTCGTGCGATACCCCAGAGGAGACCCTCGCACTCGTAGCAATAGGTCGGCGATGTGGCTGTCCAGGTGACGAATTTGTGCGGCGTCGTCGAAGAGATCGGGTAGATCATCGCTTGCAGCGTTTTCTTGTACACGTGCATCTTCTGCGGATGCAGCAGTGTTGCACAATCAAGTTAGAAATCAGCGTATCGAAAGTTCGTGGCAAGGGGTGTATTGGACAGTTTGTATTTGCAGGGATCATTCCAACGACTCCGACTCTGCTACTCGTTAACCGAATCGATAGTTCCTTCTGAGGTAACGAGGAACGTCTAACGTTTATTAAACTGTTTGGGCGAACATTCTTACGAGATACGAACAAGCTTTTATTATTCTTTTCTTTCAACATCGGTATCGAATTAAACACAGTTAGCTCATATTTGGAAAAAGATGTTTGTAGAATTTTAATCATTTTTGTGAAAGTTATAGAAGTTTAATATGGAAGATTTATATGGAAGTTACGATTATTTTTTGTTGGAATTGTCTTCCTTGGAAATTTTCTTTCTCGGAGAAATGGTAGCAAAGATGAGTCTTTTTCCGAAAAATTCTACTGATTTCTCTGATCATGTGACGCTATTAAATTCCGATAGAGAGAAGAAGATGATGTTACTAAACATATATTTACTGCCATAAAAGATTTCGTTCTAATATTCTCTATCCCTCTGAAAACACTATGTAATTTATAAATACACAGGACGATTTACGAAACACTACACCAAACCAATCAAACGCACAGAAACAATTATACTTTTCACAGATTGCAAACCGAGGTTATTCTCATCTATCTGTTCATCTAATAGCTATTCATCTAATCGTTCCTCGTTCCTTCGTGAAAGCCAAATCAACCGATCGCTCCGCTCGTTTGCAGTTCAAATTCTCGAGAAGCTTGAGGAATTCGTAACTATTCTATTCGTTCGAGCTGAGAGTCAAAGTGTTAGCATTCGCGTGTGACCAATCAACGAAGAGCGCAGACACGGTTACAAAACGATCGAAGAATCCAACTTTCTTGCTTCTTCGTTTTGGAAATCACGAAACTGAAGAAGAGTCTGCAACGATCTCTACAAACTTTCTGCAACCATTTGAAACCGTGTTTGTCTTCCTCTACTACCTCAATCATCCTATTGTTCCTATCGTTCCTATCGTCAACTCACCTCATGAAACTCTTGCTTTAGTCTCATGCAAGATCAAAGGTACTCACTTTCTATATGTGTACATGTCACGCTGTCATTCATACAAACGACACGCTAGCGCTCGTACATAATTACGCGTACAATCATAACGTGCCAGAGGGAGTTGGTGCCTGGCGAGACCTAATTACATACGCAATCCTGTGTACACAGATTAAACAAAGGACAGAGGCTGGAATCCCTGAAGGTTGCGGTGGTTGGGCTGTTTAATCAGGTATACGAGATTCGCAAGGATTTCCATTCAATATACAATGCCTGCTTACGCACGGTATCGCCGGTATAGTCCTTCCGAATCTCCTCTCTAACCAGGGGGCTAACGTTGCGTGGCGCAAGCCATTGATTAGGTTGGTTACTCTTTAAACTGTTGCACGCGTGTGTCTGCGCTTGCCAACCGTTTACGCTGCCTGTGCAGATCACGTATCTGTATTTATACATGTACGTATGTACGTACACCGTACACACATACACGGTAGGAAATACGAAGAGAAGAGAAATAAGTTTGATTTACTTTTTCGAAATTTGTAAAGTTGTTTGTTCGTTCATTGAATTTTTTAGAACCGAATATTTTTTACGCGTTAAAATTAAAAATCTAACCGATTCTACTGCGAAGGTTGCTTGATCTAGAGAGAATATGCAAAACACGTATGTACATTCGCTTACGAAAGTTGATATGGCATAGTGCATTTACATTGGTAAATTCTATTGGCTTTGAAGTTATGAAATTTATGTACACTATTTTCAAAGTCTTCATGCAGTTTCTCCTATATATTAAATTGCTTTGACATTATTTTATCAATAGTAATATTAACAGCATATGATATTTACAAGACGAAGCACCTCCACTTGAAAAGTACATAGAAAATTGTCTATAAAATTAAATATCTCCCGATTTTGCTCTTATTTCTAACAAACTTTTACCGATACAAATATCATCAACAGCTACCATACTTAACACTCGAGAATTGCGTAATTCTCTTCTCCTCAAAAATCTTTTCCTTCATTCGTGCCATTTTCAATTCCAAATCAAGATGAGTCATCGAATGAAGGATCGAAGCTCTGACACTGGTAAAATATTGTGTTACAAAGAACGTGTGCTACATCATCAAAGAGAATATATTATTCAGCAAAAGAAACTGAGTCTAGATTTTGTACTTTCCAATCTATTTTCATATTTGACGTACACAGGTAGCGCATTGGTTGCTGAAATCGGCGCAGTCGAGTTTATAAGAGGACGCTACAAGGAATCACGGGTTACTGTATCTATTTCTTTCGTGTCTCCGGAAGTAAACGGGCGCGAGGTGTCGTCGATTTGCGAGACCCCTTCGTCCCCGTTCTCCTCTTCTTTTTTTATCTTTCTCTCTTATCGACACTTGGAGAGGACCTCCTGTCGGATGATCGACGAATGAAACATTATTGGGACATTTTTCTTCAGAGAAAAACAATACTTTTCCTATCGATTCGATGAAGTATTCCTTGCACCGATTTGGTCGGCTTTTTTCAACAGCCTCGAAGACTTCGAGAGAAAGAGCGACAGATTGAGAAAGAGAAAGAGAGGGTGAGCACGTTTTCTAGATGTTGTACTATTGGAACGCTCTGCAAGGGATGTAAAAGCATCGATCCGCTAAAAAGCACTATAAGGGTAACGTCGTGAGTTCAGGATGTTCCCCATTTTTCTATGCTCAGTTTTTGCTTCGGATAGCAGATAATGTTGAACAGTTCTGAGCTTTCTGCGCTTGTGTAAAATCTCGTGTCAAAACACGATAAGACACCTGCGGAATTTTCACGTAAAGAGTTACGTCGCTTGAATTTTAATGTTGAATTTATAACAGCACACATTGATGATTGTAATATGTAATGAACGAATGCTTTCATAAAAGCTTGAAGTTGGAATTATGATCGACATATTATATCGTATACTCTAAATATAAATGTCCCGTTTTTTAGAACGAAATACCATAAAAATGTCAAGCTTTGGTCTTACGAATTATTTAAAATTTTCATTACAGAAACATAGAGTCTCACAATTTGCCATTGCGATTATTTCTAATGTAAAATCTGCCTTTAGGAAATATCTTGAGGCTTTTGTATATTTAATCAAACTTCCTTCAAGAAAGGAAATCGATCTACAAATATTTATAATTCTATATAAATTCGCACAGAAATTTCCGGCCGTTTCTCTGGCAAAGATTCGTTAATAATAGGACATTGTTGAGAAATTGACAGCCGTGAGATTTCTACGCCGTTATGTCTTACGTTTTCTCACTAAACGTAGACGATTCTGTTTGGCAACGTGAACACGGGGAACATCCGACACCCATGAGCAGGGATCGGAGTATCCTAGCTCTATCCTAATTATACTCGGTTTACATGACCATTGTAGCATCTCATATCCGCGAGTAACCTACACGTGACCCATATACATACATACATCGCGATTGTACCGCACGTTTCGATCGCTACTGGCGCTCACGTTTGGCAATGCTCGCGACGAGTGTGTACAAATACAAATTATTATGCAGATATGCGTATTTGAAACGTTCACCCTAGCCGCTAAAGAGAGAAAGAGAGAGAAAGGAAGAAAGAAAGACAGAAAGAAAGAAAGAAAGGAAGAAAGAAAGAAAGAAAGAAAGAAAGAAAGAAAGAAAGAAAATGAGCGAGAGAGAGAGAGAGAGAGAGAGAGAGCACGACTCGTCTAGGTTTGCTACGAACGTTGCTTTCCTCAGTATCACAGAACATGTTTTTCCAAAGAAATAGGAAGAGACAGAACAGAGAGATAGAGATAGAGAAGACGAAGAAGAAGAAAAAGAAGCAAGGCAAAGAAAGAGACAGTGATAGAAGAAAGAGAAAGAATGAAAGAAAAAGAGACAGACAGGTTGGGTCACACTTACGTGAAAGAAAATAGCGCGGAAATGAGGATAAAATGCAGCATAGTTCATGTGAAAAGAAAACAAATTATCAGAGGTTATAGTTCAGCTGCACGGGCCATCGCTGGATAACGCTCGTGGATGTATGTATTTATCTTGATTATCTTAAATTTTACAATGACGCGTATCTTGCTATCTAATATATCATTCTAACTAAACGTAATAGTGAATTTTTCGTGTTTTATCATTCCTGTGGAAACGCTGGATGTTTCCAATCGTCGCGCAGAATGAAATTGCCGCGCCTTGACGCCACGTCAATATGGCACGACTTTGAGCGAGCTGGATCCTTGGTTAATGCCAACTTGATCGCGTCGACGTCGGCGCTTCCCTCAACGCGAACCTTTCTTTTAAAATACCGTCGCCCGATAAAACGTCTCGCGAACTGCTATTTTTTTTTTCCTTTATCTTTTTCCTACTTTTTTCTTCCTACAATCGCTCGTCGAGATTGAAATGTCATTCTGCTTGAAATTAATTTCTTGCTGTGACGTAGCTCGTTTAAACGATCAGACGTTTGATTATTTTTTAGACTGATGAAAATACGAAGGTGTTCATTTTTTACAGTAGATTGTAAAACCGACAGTAAAAGTGAATTTTTGCTCAAGTCATTGCTTCCAAGAACTTTGATACTTGTATCGATAAATTTAATCCACCGAATAACACGCGTCTCTGATGAATCTTCCGTAAAAATTTTGACTCTTTTAGTATGTTAACTTTACTCGTTATCTATGTCAAAATGATCGATAAAATAAAGCGACGACGACAAAGAACGCCTCTTGAAAGTTTCATTGTCTCAAGTAATCAATTTTTCGTATCTTCAGTAGCCTGAAAAATAGCAAAATTTGGACAGATTGATTCTTAATGCGTGAAAAATATCTTATCACTGCTGTTTAGTTGAGGTGGCAGAAAAAATACTTGTCTTTTGGTGAATATAAATAAGTTTGAGATGCCAGACACGAATCTCATATACGTGTACCGTAAATATAGTTTGCTTTCAAGGTGCACGAATTACGATCACCTTGAAAATTTCCTTTCCAAATGAAGAAACTTGTCTACTGGGCTGTTAGCCATAGGAATTTCAAAATAATTTGCAAGACTCGCGTGTTTCGGAAATTTCCTACTTCGTTGCAAATTTTATAAAATACTTGATCTGACGTATAGATCTTGAGAATTTTGGAATTTCTCAATTTCGAATATCGAACAAAATAAAGACAAATGCAAACAAAATTTCATCGATAATTTTACTTTTTAATCCGTCCTTGTCCTCATTATATCATTAACTATCTCTTCCTAATCTTTCGGAATATGTAATTTTCCAAAGATCTTCCAAGCTTTTTAATTCTAACGTAAGCTCAATTTCATTTTACCTGAGAACCCATTATTCATTAATTTATTTATCTGCAAGAAAATATACTCTGCCACCATCGCAAACTTTTCCAACAACCTCTACAATCTCCTCAGAAACAATCTGCACGTTTAAACAGACCGTACTCTGCACTTATTCCGTATTTTCGCGGTATCTGATCGTCGCGACCTTCGATAAAACACCGCGGTTGTCTATCTTTCTCACGCGATCTTCCAATCAATGCTGATGGAACCTCGATGTTTTACGACACTTGGTGAAATCGACACGGTCGTGTTTCATCGCGTTCCGCACAGCTATCTCACGGACATCCATGCGAAAATTGACTATCAAGATTCCTCTAACGAGCTTCGTTCGCGGATATTAAAATTCTAGACCGGAGGAAACGTCTCTTTAATTTCAATTCACTTCCTCATCTCTTGACGTTTCGCGCGGAAAACGCTCTTCACCCTCGTTCTAACACAGATCTAAACATTCCGGGAACGCGAAACGTCGATTCTTTGGATTTTCTATCTCGATCGCGATACTAATCGATGTTTCATCCCGATAATAGTTTTTCTTTACGTGTATCGCGGTGAAAAACTTTCGATTATGGTGCTGTTATATTAATATTCCTTCTTAAATCTTAAAATTTTGAACATTAAATTCATTGGAAAATTTGAAGTTTCATCTTAAATGTTCAATTTAAATATCAAATAAGGCTCTCGTTGTCTTTAATTTTGTCGATAAATTGGTTGAAGAGGGCGCACAATTGTTTTTCACGCGAGCTATGATTCGTTGAGAAATTCTTCGTCGCTGTACAGCGATTGCAGATTGTTGACGAATCGTTAAATAGGTAACGCGAAAGATGACGATGATGCCTGAAAGGAGAGTGATTAAAGGACGAATTCTTACCAGCTCCTCGTCGTTTAACGTGGCTCTGGGCACCGCCGACGTCAGACCCGCCGCGTTCCTCTTGGTCGCCGCCATTGTCTGAGAAAAGATAGAAATTAATGCTCATCTGATTTGAGAACAATATCTTCCGGTCTTTTTCTTTTCTATTGTGTAGACAGAGATAAAGAACAGGAAGAGGGTAATTGAATGGTGAAATATGACGAAGTGGAAAGAAGATAACGAAAAGAACTATGAGAACGAACGAGAAGAGAAATGAAAACTTGAATAAATCGATGGTGAAAAACTGAATAAATCGATGACTCACAAAATGTACGAATCATCGGAAAGACAGAAAAATTTTTACAACTATAGTATTACAAAAATATATATATATCAGTTTTATTACGAATGAATTTTAATCGGAAACGATTACGAAGTTATTGAAAAAAAAAAGAGAAGATAATGACAAATTGACGAAATAAATGATGGAAACGTGATGCTGAAAATTACATTTCAACATAGATCATTCGGTTGATATTCAAAAACGTGGAACATAAAATTCACGCGTTGAGAAGTGTCGCGTATAAGAAACTGCGATTTCGAGTAAAGAAAAAGATTTATGAAGGATGTATCATGCCAAATATATTTGTGACATTTGCGTTCTTATTTACAAATGTTATTTACAGTCACGATAAGATGTGTTTTATTTACATTGGCTTATTTCGAAGCCGTGCTCCGAGCATTTTATCGTGGCCAGAGAACAAACTTCTTGATCCTTTATCTAACAATATTACATTACATTAACAATAAACATTATTGCTCAAAGGTAAGGTCCGTTCGGAAAATTAATAAAGCAAGACAAAGGCATTTCAAGTATAACAAGATCAAATATGAAGAAGAACGATATGAAAAGATTCGCTATCCCGGAACAAACTAGCTGATTCAAAAATTGATTCCTAAAAACGTTCGATACGCTCTAATTAAAAATAATAAATATTTATGCAATTGAAAGAGCTAATATTTAACGATTGCTATATTTGCAAAACAAACTTGATACATCGGCACAAATATTTGAAACAGGATCGAGAAGCTCTCTGTTTGAAAACGAATTTGTAATCGTTATTAAAAAAAAAAAAAGAGAGAAAAATACGAAAAGAGAAAAAAGAGACACGTATTATCGTTCGTAAAAGACACAGAGAAAAAGTAGCTGAATGAAATCGGTGCTAGAAATGAAATACCAAAACCGAGAGAAAGAAAAGTATGTAAAATTAATGAAACAAAGATGGAGGAAGAGAAAGGAAGTAAGAAAGGGCAAGATCAAACAATGCAGGAAGAGAAAAAAAGTAAAAAAAAAAAAAAAATAAAAAAACACAATGAGATGTAATGCAGTAAAATAAACGACGAATGAAAAGAGGAATATAATACGTAAGAAAAGAATAAAACAAAAGTGTATAAAATAGAGGAATTAAAAAGAGATATAAATGAGTGTGAGGGTGATAGTGAGAGGCAGAGCGAGATAGAGCTGGTGAATCTCTACGGAGAGAATCTAATCCAATTAGTTTATGACGTCTGGTTGGTGTGGCGCGTGGTAGGATTTGCGGTTGGCTAGATTTCAATTAAGATATTGTCCACGGGGCCCCGTGCTCATTGCATGCGCTACTGTCTTGTCTCCGTGGATAGACGACTAATACGGAGCGTCTAATTTCGCGCGTCACCTACATTCGCTGTCGACTCTATTGGCTTTTCTACTCTCTCAAAAGCGTGTTCGTGGTGTGTATATATATATTTACAAGCGTTCACGCACGGTGCACCGTGGCTTCGTCTACGTTTTCACCTTTCTTCGTACGTGTACGTATTACATATATGTCGAATTGTACACGTTCGATGGAAATTATGTGCGATCGCCAAAATCCTGTTATCGTACACAGGATCTCCTTACTTCGACTAGCATATTTCTCCAAATATTCGTAGTATTGTACATATTTGTCCATTTGGACATATCCTTTGCAATTGTCCATCTTCTTTCTCCTACCTTTCTTTTCTTTTTTCTTTATATTCTACAGGATGTACGAGAAACTGTCCTTTGCTGTCCCTTTCTCGCTTTTTAAACCAAAAGACACATCGTTTGGAAGAAAGAGAAAATCAGAGAGAAAGGAAGAGCAGGAGGAACGACACGTAGGTTAATTTATTTGCTAACGTAATCGCGATACGGCCTTCAGAACGTCAAATCTAGAGTTACTCGTTTAACTATGCTATACAAACGTGTCGTATTCTGTACCTACTAACTATCGTATATTTCATCTACTCGTTCATGCGCATCATCGTGATCAACATTCTTACGCATGCGGGTACACTCAGAAGATTGAAGTACCAAATAAGATCACGATCGAATGCCTGTAATACATCATCCCGAATGACTAAATCCTTCCATTTCTTCTTCATCTTCGCATTATTTCTTCTTGACATAATAACGATACTGAACCAGAGGAATAAAAACGAAATTATGGAAACATCGTAGCTGTAAAACTTGGAATCATTATTGGAAAATTGGAAAAATTTAGTCTTCCGAGTGTGATCACAGTCAGAGATCGGTTTAAGTAACGCGACAGCAGAACAGATCGGAATACAGAGGCGACAATTAGCAAAAAAGTGACGAACGATTAAAAAATGGTCGCGAGCAACATTTCCTTTCAAGTACAGGAAGCACGTTTGTCGCTTCCCTCAATTACCGGCATATCTCGTTTTTCGTACAGCAACGAGATGGTTGGGTGAACGTCGCGTCGGTCCCCGGATAATTATATCGTGACACGCGAGACCAGCCCGCAAGCTCGTAACGTTACTTAAAAAAGAAAAAAAAAGAAAAATCCTTCGGTTATATATAGAAAATCCCTGGGTAGTGGCGAGTTACGAAGTAATTAAGCTGGTTATCGCGTCAGAAGGGCGGAGATCGCGGGTTGGAAACGTTGCTCGCGGGTTGGAAACGTTGCTCGCGCGATTGCGATGTACGGAAGATGAAATAATCAGTGGAATCACGGAACCGAAAGAGTAAACAAAGCGAGATAATCGAAAAGCGTGAAACATAGAAAGCACACGCGCGCGCGTGCATATCGAAGCGAGTGCGAGCAAGCGGAAAAGAAAAATTCTGCGAAAATGAAAAGGATGAAAAAGAAAGAAAACGAAGAAAGAAAGAAAGAAGTAGAATAATACTTATCCATAGAAGCTGAAGCATGCGCTACATACGGCGAAAACAAGCCTTTTTATTTAAACTTCGTTAAGGAGGCATTTAATTAGTACCTTCAAGACCTGGAGGTAGAGTTTTTGAGATTTTTTGAGAGGTTTTTTTCAGTGAGTGGTTTTGTTTTTTTCAGGTGTTCAGGTGGATACAACAACGGGCGCCACAGAGAACAAACAAAGAAAAATGGCATTATATGCCGGTTAGTAAGTGTTATCAGTTGCATCTTTTTTGGTTTGATTTCAATTTTTTTTTTTCTTTCTAGTGTCTCATACATTACGGATAACAGATACATTTAGAGATTAGAGACACGGGAGGCATGAAACGGCGCGTCGATCTTTCAACAAGACAGGTAATAATCTTCCAAACTTAAACATCTAATGGATAATCGAATCTTCATATTATTCTTTATCCTACTTTCATTTTTTATAAAAGAATCTACAATATCGAACTTTATATTGCAAACGTAATTGAATTCCAAGTTCAATTGCTTTGCTTCAGAATATTATTCCTTCTCGTTGAACGGGAGAACCTAAAATTGCTGGATCAAAGTGGCGCAATTGCATATTCCATTCCAATAACCCCTTAATGCTCCCTTCAATGTATTTAATATAATTATACCGTGAATTGCGTTTAAACAACAACAACGCGATCGTCAAACTACGCCAAAACAAGCGAGGCCCTCTGTACGCCCTCGAGATCCCGCAAACTTTCGTAGGTTCTCGATCGATCGCCTGGGGCTCTCGTTTCCGGTTCAACTAGATGGGACAATGCACTTCTTGGACGCGGGGTTCCAAGGAGCAAGGTCACGGTACACAACAATCAAGAGAAAAAAATTTTTGACATCGAACATACATAGGGGTCACAGACAGACGGGTCGAGATTTCTAAAGGGGTTTGAAGATTCGAGGCGATTCGAGGAACCGTGCTGCACGATCGTCGAAAGCATCGGAAGACGTCCATCGTGGAAATTATTTTCATGCTCCTCGAATCCCGCTCGTCGCTGGGAATATACGTAATTTCAGAGAAGTCTGTCCGTATCGATTGCACTAGACTTCACACAGAACACATACGCAATGGGTCGAGCGAAAATCGATGCTCTTCATTAGCGGGACTTTGTTCGAGGCCACGTGAAGATCGAATATCGAGAAGTCACGGTTCGAGCTGTTGGAATCTTTTTTTAAGCGTTGGAAGTTGATCTACGCTGCATGTGCTTCATCGATGATTTCGTGATAAATACCAATGTTGAAGTTTTCCTCGGTTCTTTATTCGTGCAAAGTAGACCCAAAGGAAATGCCGAATATTAAAAGTTGGATAAATGTTAGTTTCCCGAATCTGAATACAATCGAAGTATAAACGAAGTACGACTTAATTGTATTTCTCTTTGATGCCGGAATTTTATTAAAGCTATATCGTCGTATACCATGAAACGCGTTAAAGTAGCGCTGTCCATAATTTATACTCTGCACAGTTTTATTTTTTCTTGAATGGATCGTTACCTGTGGTTGCTAATGTGTAAAACGTTATTGACGCGCGATACATATAGTTTTTGCGCTGAAGTAAAGAAAATAAAATGATTGAGATTTCGAAAATCGAAAGCTATCCTCGATAGCACTGGTTTAACGTTTTATTTGATGTGTATCGAGTTACATCGAAGGGTTCCATTTGCACACTCGTGTGAAGTAGCGAGGGTGTGAAAAGGGGCGAGTGAAGTAAACCGAGATGCAGGATGTGATCATTTAACAGACACAAGGGTTTTAGGTAATATCAGTAAGCTACTTTTAACGTAATCTTTCTTTCTCTTACTAGCTTTTCTCTTTACTCGTTATATTTACTTTTGTTCTCGTCTATATGTATGTATTTGTAAGCGTAAATGTAAAATTCTTTCGAAAATGAATGGATATTATCCTGGTTTCTCACGAACGTAAAATATTCTCTCGTTTTTTTTTTTACTCGAGATATAAGGGTTAAATATTAATATTATCCGTGACGCATAAGTACGTGGAGCACGCAGCTGCATGGTTCGCATAATCAATTATGGATGGTGCATACCTTTTCTCAAAGACATCTTTTTTTAGAAACTTTAAGACTCGCTACTTTAATCATATCTTCACGCTTTAAAAGAAATTTCCACTAAACGACGAATACATTTTTGTTTTTTATTTAAAAAAGGAGAACTTCCCATTTTTTAGAACATAGCAGTGTTTCAGTAAAATTATGACGCTAAAAGTGCTTCCATGTCTTTGACCAACTACGTCCGCGATTAAGAGGCTTTGATTACATGGTTTCACGAGTATAGGCTAAAATTGTATGAAAGTTTCTAATTTTAAAATTTCAATGGGTTACTAATTCCAAGAACAGGCATTTTGCAAGCACTTCAAGGTTCTCGTGATAACGCTAAGAAATGCTTCGCTTGAAAGGTTTACACCCTTAAACCATGCAATTACTTCTCATCAGAATTTTTCACTACTACGAACATAGACGGCTCTAAACACGCCCTTTTCTGCGTTCGATTTTGAATAAAATAATCGCGCGATGCATTCATCGTTTATCCAATGAATTTCTTCTATTTTACATTTAGGCTTAGATAGAATTTCAACATTCTTCCATCGGCGTTATCTTCTATCCTTAGAACTCTATGTTCGTGCTTTCATCCATTCCATTGCAACAGCCTGAATGACGATATCAATCATGTCATTAAAATATAAAAGATACGGTAGTATAAAGTATAAGTTTAACTAGTTTTCCGAAGAATTAAAATTTCGTTGCCTCTTAAACAAAATTATTTACGACACGTTGACACGAACACCATAGATAGGATGATATGAATTTCGTATTATTTTTTAACGATTATTATTGTACAATATTTCCAATATTACTGCACATAAATAAATAAGCATTTTGTTGCCATTACAAGTCAATGTGAAACGTAATTGTAATTATTCCTAATTTAACATTTAAATCTCATTATTTTGTCGACGTCTCGTCGCACGATTCAATACCAATATCACATCAAGTATCATTATTTTATTTACCATTACTCATTACCATTCTTCTATTGAACATGGTAATTGGCAAATTTCATTAAACCCCTTACTTTCCTCGCATCCTTTCAAAACACGTATATTCGTAATAATAAAAATTCATATGAAATATCAGCAAATAAAACAGTAGCTTCAACCACGTTGCAACGGAATATCGAAAGTTGGCCTAGAGTCGCGAAGGATTAAATTTCACCGAGTTGAATACCTTTTATCCCTATGTGGTTATTCAAAAAGCCAGAATATTCAGAAAGCTATATATACGAGAAAAGTAAATAACGTTGTAACGAGCCTTTTTCCCTTCTATTTTGTTTACAATTTTCAACACGATCGGACCGCGTTGCTTTTAAGAGTTTCCGTTTAAAGTCGACGTACGAACACGCGAACTGCGGAAGTCGCAAGGGTGAGCGTGACGTAAACGGGCATAGCTTTCGAGCTTTTCGAAACACGACGCGTCTTCTCGAGTACGCAGATAATTGCCGTTACACGCTAGGCCGCGTATCATGTAAAATTTCGTTCGAGCTTTCCACGCTTGGCTTTTCTTGCGATTAACATGTTTTTTTAGGTCATTGCGACGATATTCTAATCCTTGAAAAATTTCCACTTTTCTTTGCGTTAAGTATGTAACATGAATCGCGTAAGTAGAAAATGCAACGATATCGAGGTTATAGCGATTCTTGAACGAGTTGCTTGGAAAGTTTCTGTGAAACTTTTCAATACAGAAACAAGCTAAGACTTTTCCGTAGTCGTTTTTATATGTCAATTATTTTTGTATTCATGAAAAAACAAGGTCAAGAATATCGTAAAATAAATTTCTATCGTATGTACACAAGTTTGAGGAAGCCTTGCGTGGGAAATTCGACATTTAGCTTCTTGACGAAGAATCTTTTATCGCTTTATTTGAATGGCACTTCACCTACGGCGAATAAAAAGGAAATACGATCGGCTATATATGTGGTTTTTAGTTTTAGATTGATTTCATAGAGAACTTTTTATCAAACTAATTTAAAAGCTTTCGGTTTATTTATGTTTTTTGCCGAACAATTCCTTTCCAGGTCGTTTGGCAACATTTTTCTTTTTTTACGTCTATCGAATTGTATCTACATGGTTTTGGTTCGCAGTGTTCGGAAATTCTTTCACACGAAACAGATAAAAATTGGTATGTGGATTTTGTTTCTAACTGTTCTTATAGCCACAGCATCGGAAATTGTTTTAATCGAGCGTTTTGATCGAAAACGTTAATAGTTAAGTTTTTAAACGACACAGTTAGAAATGATTCTAAAAGAAAAAAAGGAAAGAAAAAAAAAGAACAACACGGCGAACAAAGAACTACCGTAACTCTTTTACGGAATTATATCATCTAGAAATGTATGTAGAGCAAATGCTTGACCATCGAAAACGTTTACTGCTGACAGTGATATCTTTCGTTGGAAAATTCATCTAAATTGCGTACCTCGGAATTTGCCCGGTCACTTTAATTTCTGCTGTATTTGTTACCTGTGTTTCTGCAATGTCGGCCGAATTGAATCACGTGGCATACAAGACGAAACATAATTTGTAGTACAATTGGAAGAAAAGTAGTATTTCTTAGACGCGAGTGGAATATGAAATTGCATTTCCGAGAGATTTCAATATTGAAAATTGATTAAATGGAATTGAAGATATTAAAAGATTGCACGAAGTTATATTTCTTAGTAATTTTGGTTACAGATTGTGATTACATGATATTCAAAGAAGCCTATATATTAAAAATTATTCTGCGAATTGTATTGCAGTATTTTCTAGACACTTCGACGTTAATATTGATAAGTAACGATTTGTTTATTATATAATAAAAATATATGTCAGATAATATGCAATAAATTATCGAGTTTCACTAATATAGAGATAAAATCTCGTATCAAAAACTTTACTCTTACACCTTCAACCTTCTTTCACCGTATACTCTACCGTCTATAAATCGTAATACATTTATTGCCTGAAAATTATTTTATTAATTATAATTATTAATTGCACGTTTTGCAAGCAGAACTAAATTATATTCCTTTTCGAAGATTTTCTTCCAGCCTATACTTAAAATTAACACATATAGTATATACGTATGTATTTTTCACCCTTCCATTTTCACCACAAATACGTACACCACGTGCCATCTTATGTATCCCTGTTTGAAATCGTGTAAATTACAAACTAATAAAATTCGATTCAGAATCTCCTTATTTAAAAAAGAAGAAAAAATCGCGTTCATTCGATATGTCGTCAAGAAAAAAAAAAAAAAGAAAAAACAAACAAAAAACAAATCATTCATCTTCACACGAATGTAGCATCAAAATGTAAATGCTGTAGCATCAAACAATGCCTGAAAGGTCTACGACCTCCATTCAATTTCCTTAAAGGTTCCTTGGAATTTTCGCTCGACCCGTTAAGAACGTAGGGTTAGTCAAAGGAGAACGGTAGTTGTAAACGAATCACAAGTCCGGTGATACGCGAGTGTTTGCAGTCGCGTTTTTGTTGCTTCTTCGTCGCGGCCGTCATATTGTTTCGCTAGAAGCTCTCGACGCGACGATACGGCCGTGAAATGGCGACGCAAAGCGTAAAAGAGGTCACACGACGATGAAAAACGAAAACGAGAAACGCTTACGCGATGTCTTCGTCTTCGTGATAAACGCGCGTTTTACGAACGCGTACCCTTTAACGATCAACACGATTCATGGACAAGTTGTTCGAGTCGTAATGACGATGGTAATCTTGAAAATGATACCCCGCGCGACGGATTTATCGCGCTGTAAAAAAAGCCGGACCGCGCGGATTTATCGGTGGAAACCGTGGCGCCAATGTAGACGTTTGACTTGGAATAATGGCAGCATTTCGGAAATATAGCTGAAACGAATAGAACGACACAAAAGATGTTCTCGCGAGGTAAGTTTCTTGGTCAGTCTAAATGATAGTCGTTCATCGCGTTCTTGAAAATGTTAAATCGCAGATAAAAATAGCGCGGACGTATGGATTTGTCAAATGAGCTGGTTTTTTCCCCGTTGACTTTGAGAAAACGTACTTTTGCTCAAATTCGATATCTTGAAATATTCGTTATAAAAGTATTCGTCCTGCGTGTAGAAAAATATTACAACGTCGGATGACGCGTCTCGATATATGTACAGGAGAAAATGATTTGAGAAATTGGTACAAGTTTAGAGTAAAATAGGAATCTATCGAGGAATGTAGAATCTTGAAATGAATCTGGAATATCGTTGATATTTACTACTCTGCGTAGATATTGAACGACGTGAAATTAATTTCAAATGCTTTCAGTGAATAATTACGTAGAAGATACGGAATGCTATGGACAATTAATCTCTAAAATACTTCCTAATAATTTTGTTTGTATTCAATGACTTCCGATTAACAATTTCGAACATCATCAAAATCGCGTTTCTTCAAAATCAACGATTTATAAACTGTGAAATAATAGAAGTCTGTCGAAACGTCCCAATGGTAAACCGTTCTTAGCGTTCTTCAAATAAATTAGTTGCGGTTACTTCTACTTAGAATTTCCGTACAAACGTTACAACGATTCGACGATTATTCTAGTGACTCTTCAAGCTTCTACAAGCAACAGGTTACAGGAATCCTGCATGTAACGCTTGTGTCACCACTTCACAGCGAGTCGTCCAACATATGTCCCGGACAAAAACGCTATTCGACGCCCGGATCTTCGGTAGAAAGTTTAATAACGTCGAACGAACATACTCTGCAAAGCACTAGTAACGGAGTATACAAATAGCGGACAGTTTACAGACGATTTTCGAGAAATCTTCTTTATCTTAAATTAGCCTCTTAAAAGGTCAACTATCAAATTTAAAAGATTTCCATCGTAAAAACGCTCTAACACCCTTTTTCCATGTAATTGTTATAAGAATTCTTCTATTAAGATGCAACAAACTCGCAAGCGTTCCAACTTGGAATCCTTAAAAGTTTGTTGAAAAGACGAACGCTACCATTCTGTTAGCATTCAGGCTGGAATGGTCAGTAATTTATCGCGAAATCGTCTGTAACGATCCTCTGGAAAAATCTTGAGTTATCGAAAAACGAAGTAACAGCGAAACGCAGTACACGCAATCAGGTTGCACGACGAGGAAGAGAAGGGCCGTTTGATAATCGAGTCACTCTCGAGAAAGATACCATTCTTCCAGTCACATTTACACTGCCAGTCATAAATATTAAGACACTTTCATATTTAATTGAAGCTTAAGCATTTTATTTACTACTTTCAATATATATAACTAATCGTTATCATGATAGAACAAAATTTCTTTTGCGATTGCATTAGCTGATCGATCGTTTCTATACTATTGCCGTACTACTGCCGTTCTATACTATAGTCGTTGACTAGTAAATCTCAGTAAACATCGTTTTATTTTATCTTAGAAATTTAAGATTTTAGAAATTTAAAATGCGAAACTAGAGACAACGACGATTACTTATGAACTCATCTGATAGTAAATAAATTAAAATTTCTTACAGTTTTATAAATGTAACGAGCAAATGTCCTTTTAATAGTTATGACTGGCAATTTATATAAATCCTAAAATATTATAACGCATTTCGATAGTATCATCTCGAAAGCAAATGACTCTCGAAGGCAACACGAACGGCACAACAGATATCGATCTCGCGACAAAATAGCCTCACGTGTTCGACGTCGTCGTCTTGCAAGGATCAAGCACGCAAACAAATGAATTCAAAGGATGGCGACGTTTTCAACATGGATAACAGAGCAAGGTGCAACAGGAATTACCGATGGAGAGGGAGGATCGTGAGGGAGCTGAGTTTACATTTGGGATACAAGGTCGAGGTTGCGGGAAGAAATTTGCATAACGGAAGTTCTCCCTTCCTGTTTTCTTCTGCGAGAATATGGACATATTTTTAGAAGGAGCACATTTTGATTGGGTTAAGAAGCATTGGTCACGAAAAGCTTTGGTCGGTGTCTATCGTGGTCGTCGATTTATCGAATTGTTCATTATATTGAATTATTTATTACTATACGTGATTATAGCAACGACGAGTGTGTATTAAAAGTGATGTTAGTAGAATAAAAAAGAAGTTTCATTCGATGGTGATTCTGATTAAAAGAATTTTAAGAATAGGCATTGATAATATCGAATTCATAATTTGCTAGAAGCTCTTAACGTTGATAACACGAAAAATGATTCTGAATAAGAAATCGTAGAAGAACGTACACACATGCACAAATTCGTGTATTATTATTATGTAAATAATAACTGATTTATTGTGCAAAAATACGAATTTTATACTTTCTATGACTAATATTCAAAATTTTATACCTTTTCCTCCGTTTATCAAATGGAGCTGTGAAATTAATTATTTAAAATGGTGAATGAAACAATACGAATGAATGAATTCAATTACAAATTAATTTTAATTTAATTTTAGCCATTCTAAAGATACGATTGGCGAACGCGAATAATATTGTTGTTTCTTTTTTACGATTCCTTTAATCAGTAGCTTCGTTGAGACGAAGGTCGAGAGTTCAATTGAATGGCTGAAAATATCAATCGAAGAAGCGGTTCTGAATTGAAGCTACGGCAAAGATCCGGAATGAAAAGGATGAACAGAGCTAATTGAAGCATAATTAATTTATACCGTGGAAAATGAGTTGCGAAGGAGAATATTCTTTCGAATAAAAATACCCAGAAACGTTCAAAACTCATAAATACATAGGTTACCTGAATTTTATTATCAAAACGAAGTTTGAATTCCGTTTGAACGTTAAAGTTGTTTCTATCTTGATCATTTATATAAAATTTCTAAATTATACGTGTATTCGAAGCATCTCTAAAAATGCTTTAATCGAGAATTAAATTTTTTTCCACAAATTATAAAATATAAGAAAACATTAAAAAAAATAACATTAAAAACAGTCATATAATTTCGTTTATATTCAATAGAACGTTTGGTAATCCACCTCAACCGATTATCCAACGTTCGAACTATTAACGTAAGTTGAACAAAGTATAGGTAGAGGAGACCGCAAAGGCTGAAAATAGATTCTGATTTCACTTTCCCGAAGTTTACGCTCCGTTTGCGATAAAACGGCAAAGACCGAGTTTTTAATAGGAAAACTTTATCTTGGCAATCTAATGTCGTCGATTCGAGGTAGTTTAGATTTCAATGTGTATTAGAGAGAATTTAATAAACAGCATTAAGACAAATTTAATAGCACAGTCACATAGGATGTTTAAATAATTTTCTGGTTTGCAAGAGTTTTAAAGTATCTACGTCGACCACGATGTAGAACACCGACAATATTGACGACGACGCGACGTCGATGAGGACAGAGAACGAATAGAAGGACGATGACGAGACAACGGTAAACCAACAAAATGATACCGTCGTCGTACGATTGTTTATTTTCACGAGTAGGCATAGACAATTCGGACAACGTGAATACGCGTCCGTGTCTCGTATACGTATACATATCCATATTTGCATAAACGATAGGACATTTTCCGGCTAAATTAATGGACAATTGATTACGTACCAGCTCGGAGACCAATGGCACCGACTTTCGGCGCGGTCGAATATCCGGCATGCTGTCGATATTGCTGTAGAATGGATTGTCTCCTGGATGTCTGAAAGAAAAGCAATTGGAAACGTTAGGTTCGATTAAAGGATCGTTTCAACAGACGTATGCTTAGGGTCGGGGTTAAAGACTTCTGTGATCTGGAACTATTAATCTAACGGTGGTCTCCTTCGTAGAAAAACAAGCTAGGGGATTAAAGATGAAACAAGTTTATGTAAATATGAAATAGAATCCATTTCGTAGTAAATTACATTTAAAAATTAGTTATTTACTCTAAAACTTTTGTTCGTATTTAGAAAACTTTTCTCAACTGTTTGGAAAATGAGGATCATCGAACGAGGATCCTGCCGAGAAGACGAGCATCCTGCCGATGCTTTTCATTCAATGAATTTGAAATGTTCAAGGAATTTCGGGAATACTTTTCTGCAGCAATCATGTAATTAAACCTATAAAACGTTAGAATGCCTGATAATTGGTCGGGGACCGAATTTATGGGTACTTGGATCGTAGATTACCTATAGGATCGCGTGTAAGGAAGTATCTGATCGTAGTAATAAATCTTTTGTGAATTAGGCTGCCGGTCGGATCGATATTAGATTGAAAGTAATCGAACTTTCCGATTAAATTGGGAACTTCGTCTTTGAAGATCATGCCGAGCTACTTAACCGATCAGAAAGTTTTAAGGAACCTTAACTCACCCACTTATCCGATCTTCCTCCCCCATTATCATCAGAGGACGTTTTTTCTCTTTTTATTGAAGTTCAAAATTCACTTGCCGGAAATTAATCGAATATTCCTTATCGGAAAATTTTTAGATGTATATCGCACAAGGGATTAATTAACACGACCAAGATAATCGAATATAATTAAGAATATCAGAGATCGAGAAGATTTCGTGTTTGATTATAAACACGAGAACCTGTACATATTTCATATTGTACGTACAGCCGAGATTTATCGTTTCATCTAAACGATGACCCAATTCTCCGCAAGTTCGCGTCCGGTTATTCTGATTTTGTTTGCAAATTTACGAATTAACGTTAGACGGCACTGTTAGCGATTGTGTAATACGATCCATCACTTTCAAATCATTTATTCCATTATCGTCTCTTTTTTTCACTTTTTCATCCAGGCAACACGCAACCTTCTTTCTACCAATCACTCGCACTTGAATTGCAATTAGCGTTGATGCCTTTCATAGGGAAGTCGTTTACTCGAGTTTCTTTCCTAGATAATTATCAGGATGGTAAAGTATTAACGACCATGGTCAAAACTTTGAGCTTAATGTAAGTTTATTCTACTTATTCCAGGTATTCGTTGTTTCTTAAAATTTCACAAAATCCAAGTTATAGCATCCGCTGAGAAATTAATAGTTGATAAATTTAAGCGCATATTCACGCAATAAGTTGTACAAGATTGAATATTGAATTTAATACCTGTCATAAGTTTCGTTTTAATGATCTCAATTTCAAAGTTTGAAATATTTTACTGAACTTTAATTTCCTTAATACTCGAATACCGAACACGCTACTAATAATATTTAATTGTTTTGTTTCAAGTATATATACCTGGAAAATTGTTCTATTTAATTTTCTATTTAATTAAATTACGACATCGTAAGATTTGTATATTTTTGTTTGGTCCTCAGCCTAAATAAAAAATTACATCTTTCGTATCAACTAGATAATTCAGTTATTATCTTCTTGCAAGTCTTCATAGTAATACATTTAATATTTAATTCGTTATTAATTTCCTGAATTTGCAATTTCTACAAAATCAGACGCTAGATCCGAGAAATCGCATTAAAGCCAGGGAACCGCGTTGCAACAATTTAATTACAGGCCAATATGTCTTTTATACGTAGGTTCGAAGAATCGATCCCTATTATACGAGTTTCACAACGTTTAATCAGCAATTCTGTGCTCTCGTAATGCACGATCGACTAAACGTTAGCTGGACAGAGATATAGTCGACTTTTACGGCAACGGAATTATACAAATGGCCTGTGGCTTTCAACCTGATGAATTTTGTCGTGAATGTAACAATACGACCCTCAGGAACAAATTTAACTGCCTTGCAAAGAATTTATTACTCTCGTTTTAGAAACATCTTTGTTCATTCCATGCTAATACATTCGTTAACTTTATTTATTGGATATATTCGAACGAAAGCATTATCATTAAGTTTAGGACTCGTAGTTTGTCGCTAAATTGTATCGAATATATAATTAGGACAATTTCACAAGTCGGAGCTCGTCAGTTGAAATTTTTATAAATTTATTCCTTAGTTGCTAGAATAAATCGTATCCTTGTTAAAAAGTTGGAATTTTTTTAAATACTTGATGACTCTATAAATCCTTTGTTGAAAATATTTATTTAAATAATAATAAATATTTGTATTTATGAGCAATAATATTAAAATTTCAATTCGAAGCTCGTGTATTTTGAAGTACGAAGAAGAAGAAAAGTAATTAGATACATTTCATGGTTTTTGTAGAACAGTCGTTGCAAACAAAAGCTTAATAAAAGAAGTCACATGATGTATTTTACATTCGAGAAATATAAAGGAAGAGGTGAACTGAGAAAAAGGAATGGAAAAATAAGCCAGGAGCTGTCATTTACGTAGCCAATTCCGCTGTCAGATGCTATTGGACAAGGAGATTTTAATAGAAACATACGGATAGAATTTTTATGGCACCGAACTTTTCTGATCCAACGAGAAATGTGACGTTTGCAGTTTCATTTCTGCCAGAGTCTGAATTCTTCGACGACGAATTATTTTCATGAAATCAAATTCCTTCCATTGAATTTTCCCTCTTACGTGCGCGAGATGGACAGAAGAGAATTCGCAATTCTATTCACCGATGACATTGTTATCACAGAATGTGAACTACAGAATTCGTAGCTGTTACGATAAAAATTTCTTCTCTACCGTTCGTTCCTGTATTTTGTTATTTTATTTTATGGAACATATTAAACGTTACGAATAATAGCTCGACGTTATGGAATGTAATTTACTATGAAAAGGTTCCAGTCGCGACACGTTCAAAAATTTAATCGTAAATTTGTCGTTGAACAATCCTCGCTGCTGAATATTATTTTTCGGAATTTTTATATCATATAATATAATTAATATAGTTATATATACACATGTACGTAGACTTAATGAAAATAACTGCAATGAAAATATTTTTATCTATAGAATAATTTAATATAAAATATCAAGCGAGCGATTTTATAATGAATATAATTTAGAGCGAATATTTAAACTCTCTTTCTCTGCCTTCGTCTCTTTTTCATTTTTTCAAGCATCTAAAAAAATAGCGTTTATATTCATAGACAGAAGTTGCAAGTAGGTTAAAAAAATTTCACACGATAATCGTCAAAGACATGAAACGGAAAGACTCGTTCGTTGTTCAAGGAAAAATATTTGCAGCGTAAAAAACAGGGAAGATAAAAATCTAGCACGATTACAATGACGTAATTGGACTCGTGATCGATAAACGTTTGATCCTACTCACCCGTTGCCTCGTCCACCGGATTCGCCACCAGGTCCACTGCCGTTCTAACAAACAAAAAAACAAGTTTATTAAGAAACAAGCTTAGTAACAGTTCGAAAAAACCAAGGGGAGAACGCGCGTTCGCGCGAACGACGGCGCAGGCGTACGAAAAAATATTGTACACAGTCTTCAGAAACGCGTGACCACTGGAACGAAATAGAAAGACAATTCCGAAAATAAATAAAAATTAAGAGAACGTTCGTATCCTCTGATTTCGTTTCTTTTTCTTTTCATTAATTGTTCGCGAGAAGCACGCAAAGAGGATTAGAAATTTCTTTCCATTCGTTTTTCGTGGCCACGCACGCACAATGCTTTGCCCTGTACACAAATCAGTCTCTTTTCGTCGACTTAAAAGGTAAGAAAAGCTCCGTTGAAACAGAGAATCGAGCGCTGATCGGAGACTCGAGAGGAAGAGGGTAATTTCTTCTTCGCTCGCAGTAACCCTCTTGCTCTTCAACTTACGACTTCAGGGACGATTAGAAAAGGGAAGAAATTCTCGTTGTTTTCATATATCGTCTTCTTCTTCTTTTTCTTCTTTTTCTTTTTTTTCTTCTTTTTCTTCTTTTTCTTCTTTTACGTGCTACCTTTTTGCCGATGTGTACTTTCTGTCTCGACCACTTCCTCTCAGTTGTTGACTCAGATTAAAACCTTCTATCCTCGTGGCCGTTTCGTCTCCAGCTTTGTCACCTTGTCCGTTCCCACCTCTGTTGCTCGCAGGCTCGCTTTTTGTCTCTGCGAATTCGCCTCGACTCTCATCGCGGTGTTCAACAACCGCGCAAACCAGAACCAGGGACGAAGCAGCAACTCTCTACCTAATTTCTTTCTTCGTTTCCCCGACGAGTACATCCTTTTTCTAACCGTTGATTCCCTCCCCATGGATCACGGTTTTTTTTACTGATACTCGTTAATCAAAAGTTTCCAGGAGGATATTTTGGTTCAAAGGACGACGATTTCGAATCGTGGAACAACGTTGCTGATGTATTGGACTCTAATAACTTTGCACCATCGAGGTAAAGGATGATCGTATCTTTCGTAGTTTACCCGTACGAAGAACGTTCCTTTCGTGGCAGGAGACTAAAATTCTTAATCAAAATTATTCACCTTCCAGCGACTCGTTTTATACTTCTCATCATTCCCCCTCGAACAATTTTATCGAATTTCGTTCTCATTCTTACTTCAGTCGTCTAATAACGTCTAGCCGATAATCATATGCGAGCAATAAGAATGGAAATTGCTGTGGAAATTTTATTAGAAAGATTTGTAGTGAATTTTCGTCTTTGATTTCCATCGTTGTCCTTCTTCCTCTCGCTCTCCATTCCCCACCTCTTATCGCCACGTATGCTATGCACTCGCCTGCGCCTTATCTGTCTATCCGTCTCGTTCGCCCGGTGTCGCACGAAGGAATGGAAGATTGGAGACAGTGTGTAACAGCCCGTATAAATATAATATCACGTACAATACCTCGTAAATTCTGTCAAGATAGAGATACAATATAAACTTATGGATAGCGTAACAAGTATATTTAGAGTTAGAGCCACAGGTATCTTCTTCGTCCCTTTCTTATTTCTTTCATCTTTCTCTTTTCCTTCCTTTCTCTTATACGCCGTTATTCGCCGTTCGACGCCATCCCCCGTTATCTACCTGTCTCCTTGTCACTGCCCTAATTCTCGATCGTTTCGCGTGAACAGTCTTGCGGAAAAGGGGGGGGGGTTCTTTTCACCCGAGAAGCTTATTTAGACAACACTGGAGCATGACAATTTTTACTTCGTATTCACCTTTTTTTCTTCGTTTTCTTATTTTTTTTTGCGTTTTTTCTTTCGTTCGTTTGCTTGCTTGCATTTTTATTTTTTTCGGCTTAGTTTTCGTTCACGTTTAGCCACGAAGTGGGCGCCTTCGAGCACGTCCTCTGGATGAGAATAACGCTATTAACAACGTATCTCGAATTTTTCTTCTCGCGAAAAGTCCGAAATCATTTGATCGGAATGTAGTTTTCGTCGAACCGTGAAGACAGGGACTATTTTTGCGCTTGTAAAATCGCGTAGCAAAAATACGGAACGAGTTTTCGATAGTTTAGAATTTTTCTCTAGCATAGGTACGTTTTATAAAATGTTTGAAGAAACTGGATCTCTGTATTTGCTTGATAGGAGCAATTGCAATGGAATGATTATGCGTAAATGAACATGGATATGTATGGAGTTGATGTAATTTATTAGAATATTAATTTACCGCTATACTTTACGCGATCAGATTGATTTATGTATTCGCTTTTTCAAAGAAATAATATCATATTTTACATTTTCAGCTAAAATCTTTGCAAAGTTCAGTTATAAGGGAGTATTTAATTTGACATTTTATATCTTTATAGCTAATTATATGACGTTCAACGTGAAGCTTGAAAGCGATAGCTTCAGTAGCTTAGCTGGATGTTGTTATAGGCTGTTGGGAAATGAAAATCGCGTTACATCGGAAAATCATTTCGCAGAAAGTGCCTGATCCATTTTAACAGCGAATTCTCTTGCAATAAAATTTATACTCAAATTAAAAAAGTAGAAAATTACTTTATATTTAGATTAAAAGTAAAAAGGGCTCTAAGACGTTACTCTTCGTATTTGATTATTGAATTCTAAAAATTACTATATATTTATACAGTATATCTTTCGTAAAAAGCAATTTGTCTATTATATTCTTTATCTTGTTCTTAACTTACACCACACATTATCAGCAAATCAAATATTTTCCAAAATAAAATAGTATAAAACAAGTCTGAGGATACTTTCAACGCTATTCTGATTCCTATAATCATTCTAGTTAAATACATTTAAAGATGACCAATTACAAGAATTAATTTTAATCTTATCTTTTTATCGTCGAGGTATGTTGTATTTTTATAATAACTTTTATAGCCTGTAATGAAATTTAGAAATTAAACTTGTAATGTTATGTACTTGACAGTTTGTTCAACTTTCTCTACTCTCTTTCTCTCTCTTTCTCTCTTTCGTGTTATATTACACAATGGTTAAATCTTACGATAAACGAATTTCCTGGTCCAGAACTAGACTACCTAGGATAGAAGCAAATATAATCAAGGGTGAAAACAAAGCCTTGTTGTTTATTCATGCATCCAAAACGTTATCAATTCTCGACAGAGACGCGCTCGAAGGCATGTTAATTACAACTGAGTAATTACTATACGCGTATAACCTACGTGGAATAACATCGCTTCGCGAGTATAATTTTGACAAGCGTTTACTTAAGAACGAAAGTATCGTGTACTTATTACAGTGCTAACAAGTTGTCCATTATTGATTAGGCCTTAACAAACGTATGTATCTTCCCCTTATAGGCGTGTTGATCTGTGCGTTTTATGCAACAAATCAACGACCATATAAATTCACTCTACATAGATCGAGAAGCCTCGATTGAATGATTTTTATTAACCAAAAGATAGAATATCTTTTGTGGTTGGCTTCTCTTCGTCCCTAGATGAGATATGAAATGTTTAGAAAATGGCAAACGACACCGATGATATGAGAAAAAGTGCGATAAAACGATGTGAACGCCTGACAGGACACTGCGACGATTTTTTGTTCAATAATACGTAAGGAACATTCGTATTGACTAGTTATTAATATTATTTTTCGGCGACACTTCTCTGACCAAGTTATCTACACTATCAGCCAGAAGTTTGGTACTGTTTAATCGTACTGATATAATAATCAATTAGCGCAGATTTCCAAGTCTTCTTTTTCGATTCAAGATCGATGTTTTAAGTATCGGTAGCAGTCTACGTCGTTTTTATCAGTTTTCGTATAAATAAATTCCTTAGCGCTTTGATCTAATTTGAACCACATTCGAATAAATCTTTACATTAAAAAAATATCTAACACTCTGATTCAATAACCTTTGATAAAAAAAGAAAAAAAGAAAAAAAGAAAACCATATTCGGACTGAGTATATTAATGAAATAAGAATTTTATCAAGTACAGTAAAGTAGAACTAGAACAGAGCCTTTTAATCATTTATTTTTCAATCTTACTTCGTACCCTTTTACCTTCTATAATTCTATGATTAATGTACCTCGAGCGGTTCACTTTCAAAATTAAAGATTTAGCCGTATTAAGAAACTTCTTACCTGAAATTTCTTAACTTTCGTCCGAGAAGATTGTTGCACTTGGTGAAATACGTTATATGTAATTCCAATTTTCCGGTGGATAGTGTAAGTAGCTAAGTACTTCTTAAACTTCAATGTTATTCATTAGGTGGCCAAGATTTCTCAAATTTACAGAGACTTCTAATTTTATATAAAAGACGATTTTTCATAATCTAAATGTTATTAACATTAGAGAATTTCACGTGGAATTTCGTCGTCGCGGTGTCTCGACGAGCTGATATATTCATGATACAGCTTTCGAGTTGTTGTTGCTTATCCATGCTCTAGAAACCTCGTGTTCAGGGATTGGGATTTTTGAGTCTGATTGATTGATCGATCTGTAATCGATGGACATCAAGGAAGGGGTTGCTGCAGCGATTTACGGTATGAATCAGTTATGTGAACTAACGATGCAGTGATATGTGAGAAGAAATTGATACGTGAGATTGATACGTTTAGGGCGATAGGTGATTAAATACCTAGACAAATCCTTTGTGAATGTTCGCTGTTTTCGCAATTAAACGTTTAAGATTTGGATTTTTTCGATATATATATATATATATATATATATATATATATAAGCTGCTTTCTCTTTTTCATAATTATATATTAGATTTATTATACTTGTATATATGTACTTATAGCGATATAAGCTATCTGTTTCATTAATCTTTAAACGTATAATAGTACCGTACTAAAACTTGAAATAATTTATCTTTCCATCTCTATTTTCTATTCCTGCCTGATACACGACGAATTACGATAAGATTTAGATAACATAATATATTCTAAAGCAGGAAAGGCAGAAGTATACTAATACGTAGAGTATTCTTCTTTCACTTATGTTCATATTTACAAGCCTGAACCTATCATCATACGCTTCAGATTTTTCTTTTCGAAATAGAGTTTAAAAGCTGCCTATTCGAGAACTCCTACGAGACATTACGGTAAAGTTGTCTTATCGGGAGAATTATCAGCAACTTGGTGCTCATACAATAGAATTGAAAATTATGGGGAAAGTGGTTAGCACTTGTATACAACTTCATCATGCAAATCATTTTTTTCTTTCTTACGTTGAACACGAATCGTAGTTGAAAAGCATCGATTAAACTTTACTTCTAAAAATCAGTTATCGTAACATCTCGACAATGCCTACATACATACGTCAACGCCTGCTGCGTGACTAGCACCCAAGGCCACACTGATATTTTTAACCTTTTCTGCTCTCTTAAATGTAAATTCAAGTTTAGGAAAGTTTCGTCGTCAACGTGAACTTCTATGCTAAGTATAATGTACCTGCAAAACTACCGTCGAAGATAACCACAAAAATTTGAAGAACTCTCCTAAAATTGTATAGTTTCTACCGCTAACAAACTTCTAGCAAGCTTCTCGGAAAAACAGAACGGAGAGTAAAACGCAAATATTAGAAAATATAAAGCAACGATTGTATCGCGTTAATAAAATTTGCATACGTATTTTCGCTAACAACAAGCATGTACGATTTATCTAAATTTTTTTCTCTGCAAAGAATCTGTTCAAATACCCAATTACGAATGTTATTTCTGGAAATAAATGATCAAATTAGTTTCATTTATGATCGAGACGACTATTGAGATATTCGTTACTCTATGAAACGTAAAGCATTTCTTAATCCGCAACTAATTCAAGCAATAGCTTGTTTGTGACATGCAATCGTCACTGAAAATGTTTCGTCAAAAAAGTTATGTCGAAATGTATAAAGATCTAAAGTCTTATCACGCTTGCCATTTTCCGAAGGAAATAAAAATTTACCTGTGACCAAGATTAATCTACACTGACGCGGATAGCGTGTAGAATGGAAATAACTATAAACATTATGTTTCTCCTTTGTTTACGTATATAAAAAAGCACAATAGCTATAAGTATACCTGCATAATAATCTTTCGATTAATAATATTAGCTGATTAACAAGTTATAAGTTACAAATTACAAACTTCTTCATGCTACAATCTTTGTCAAACGTAACCAAATAGGAATTAATTTACGTTAACATCTGATTGTAAAATTTCATTTGTCTTTATTATCAAACTTATTACTATCGTGCAAGCGCGTTTATCAATCCCGATAATCTGTAATTCGTGACTTCCAAAATTTCACTAATGATATTACGTATGTAGTTCAATTATGCAACACGGTCCTGATATAAAAGCCAAATCTTCCTTTAATCTCTTTCAGTGGTTCCTAATCGATCTGAAATGTAGTCTTTCCTTCGTTTCGTTAAAGTTATTGTTTAACTTGCTTCTCGCTTTAAATACTAAACTCGCATTCGAACCTATTCTTCGACAGAAGGAACAATTCTGTAGGATTATTTCAACTTGGTTGTCACTGTGTTTATACAAGCGACTTTGATCAACTTCACGTCGATCACCAGGCAATCAATCGTCCAACCGAAAGTTGCCTACTGTAAACGCAGCTTTATTTAACAAAGCAGCGGCAAAGAATACGCGCGTGCGCGCAGGAAATGTCGGTCACCGGTGTTTTGTTCATAGAAATATGTGTAAAGATAGATTACACGAGTCGTATGTTACTGTGCGCATGATTGGATGCG
The DNA here is from genome assembly GCA_014825925.1 of Bombus breviceps. Taxonomy (NCBI): domain Eukaryota; kingdom Metazoa; phylum Arthropoda; class Insecta; order Hymenoptera; family Apidae; genus Bombus; species Bombus breviceps. The sequence goes on along the minus strand of CM026184.1, from coordinate 1,931,459 downwards.
ATATGGAAATAGAAAGAGAACGCTGCATAAAGACTCTCCTTCTATCTTTGTGTAATCAGACATTGCACACTGACGCCGTTCGTTACTCGGTGTTACACTGACATATTTATTGTACGAATGTGCTTCTATGCAACGTTCTCTTTCTATTGCTATATCGTTGTTTCAGCTTGCTTACGTACTCTATCTTCGTATCTCTATCTTTATGGTTTTGCTTCACCAGAAACTCGTAGCGCGTAATTTGTCAGTGAAAAGCGAGAAGTCAAATATAAAAGAGCGCTTGATAAATGAAAGATGGAGTGCGTCACGTTCCTACGTGTCGCAAGCCGACGAAGACACAGGAATTTGACCCATTTTCTTTAGCTCGTTTGTCTTTTGACCGGTAATCGACAAAGAAAAAATGTACTTTTTCATTTCCGGTAACCTCGAATCGAGAGAAGTTATGGGATAGCAAAAGGTTGAATTGCTTTCAAGTGAAATCCAGGAGAATTGGATCGATGAAGGGTACATAATTTCCTTCTCCTTCTTGACGTTTGGTGTTTGATAATCGTTTACTCCAGTTTGTCTTCTTGCGCCAAATAATGATAAATGAAACAATGGAATATCTATATGAATGTTTTTAATTGTATAGATGTAGATACATCCGTGATTTCTTTTTTAAGTTTACTGTTATTCCATGGCTGTGATGTAAATAAATTTCTTCTCGCGATTACTCGATTTATCGAATTGTTATATATTTTCTAAACGCTGTAATTGTTAGAATAAATGCTAGGATTTCCATACGTGGTTAATAATATGTAGATTATATCTATGGAAACATCTTTCTTGAAGGTCATAAAAAATATAGAATTATGGTTGTAAAATGATCGAAGGAGCAGTAAAGTTAGACTTTATCTTTCATGGTTACCAATAATACGAAGTGTGAAAGGAATTTTGATATTACAGAAGAACATAATACGAAAATATGATGATCGATGATACTGGGAAAGTATGGAATATACGAGGAGAATTTGGCCTTCTAAAGTCTTCAATTAAAAAAGAATGACATTTCTTGAAGATTAAATTGTAGAAAGAACTGTATAGGTTTTATCGTGATAAGATATCTTGAAAACTTTGTTCTAAGCTTTTCTGGTAGTATGTTACCGTGACTATCAGATCGGGAACCACTGATGCAGATCAAAGTCAACTGGACTGTAATCTGAAACTTGCAAGCGTCACTCAATCGTTTTCCAATTTCGCTCGGTTATATCAAGATTTTGTCAGTCAGAGAATTCGTCGCCGACGCATAAAACTAGTCAATAACGTTGTTTTTTATATCCAGATAATAAAACTATAATATGGCAGTGGATTAAATTTTTTACTAAGTTTTTCGTCTATTTTTAGAAACAATTTGATATTCTTGTCGATATGTTTCAAATTTTCGATGGTCGTAATAATTTTATCGGTACGTGTCTTACTATAACGGAGATTAAGCTTCGCAAAAGAGGCGGTAGCTTTCCGATGGACAGTGCTTGTGAAATTGTATTGTTTGAGCGTATTTCTCTCAATAAAAATGTATAATTTGGATATAACCGTTCAAAAACGCGATGTTAGATATTACAAAATAAAAGAACGATCGTTAAATCAATTCTAAATTTTATGAAATCACAAGTATGAAAAAGAAAAAAAAGGAAGGTGGAACATTTTGCCGGTTGATTGTATATCAGAACAGAAACGAGTTACGATTTAAAATTCGCATTTTAACTCTGCTTCAGTGACGTACTAATGAGGACGATCACAGAATTGGTGTTTTATTTACACATCGCGGTTGTAACTATAATTAATGCAAGTAACGCGTAAACACGTAGTTGTATGAGAATAACGCGCTGTAAATACGTCAATGGAAGAGCTTCCCGCATTTTGCGAAGCAAACAGCTCCAGGATAATTTGCATTTCATTCAAGATCGAACTGCGAAAACTACGAACAAGCCCAATGACCGATATGCATATGTACGAAAAATTGGATCGATTCGCGACCCGATGACCTTAGCTCCTCCATATTGACGAAAAAGTGATATGATTGTGGTAATGGAAATGTGAAAAATGGGAAAGTTGTAAGAGAGGAAGTAACGGATGAGATAGAAAAGTAATTGAATTGGAAGTAATTGAAAGATTAAAAGGGATGATAAATAGGAGAAGAATAGTTATGGGATAATGTGAAATAATACATGAAAATTACGGGATGACGGATAAAGAAAACTGATATAAATACTTAAAAATTGCCACTATTAGGAGAAACATATTATAAAATAAGAAAAAGGACAAGGACAGTAGAATCGTAGATTTCGTGGAAATTTTGGAGCAAAACTAAAGTATATAAAGTTACGTAAAAAGAAGACAATCGTAAGAAGATTTAGATAAAATCGAAGAAGATTTAGATAGAAATTATCGAACTTTTAACAATACAAAGTTTCTAGCAAACAACATATTGACCAAGAAATTTCCTAATTAGTACAAGGAAAATGAATTATTTAAAAATATCAATTAAAAATTAAAGAAATGAAGAAAGATATTGACAAAAACCCATCGATAGAATAATGTAGTAGCAAAAGTGGTAAAAAGTCGTGGGTATATCCAAAATGTAGAAACAGTCGAAATAACTCCATTCTGTCAGCTACAATCCAAAGCCGAGTTCACAATACACAAAAAAGGATCGTCTAAAAAAGCTACAGTAGATAAAAACGCAGCACAACCAAATAATCAATCCAACGCGAACAACCAATACTATCAATGAACATAGTCGACGAGAAACGCAAACTATCTCAGCATAAAAATAAATAACCGGTCGTGTGTACACGCGAAAGATTCAGATTCAAAGAGGGTCAACGGAACACGGGGAGCACGGATAAGCAAGAACTCTGTTCGTATCCCAGCGATAACAAGAACGCTGTGATACGCATGTACATATTTGTGATATGTCGAGCTGTACGCGTGCAACGATAGCGGTATAGGTTGTGCTAATTGCGCTAGTGGAGCAGCCAGTTACAGATCCCATGTGCTAGTCCGGTAGTCATCCCACGGCTCACGCTGTGGTTTATCCTCGAGCGTTTCGAATAAAACGGTCGGCTTAACCGGTCGTTAAATTTGTGGCGATAAGCCGTTTTATGCAGCCAAGAAGATAGCCATCCGCGTGCGTGCAATTGAGCGCCTGCGAACGCTCGTTTACGCTCAATGGCCACGCTGCATCACGGGCTTAATGATGTCAAACGTGCCTCAACAAATTTCAGTCGTATACAATATTTGTGAATCACGGCTGATCGATTCGACGATAGTATTTTCATAGAGATTCGCGCGATTTTCAGACGTGTTAAGGGTAACAATGCGTGTGACCTGCTTACAGTGATCAAGGATTTTAGTGGATTGGATGAATTAGGATAGCGTGATCGTTTTTCCGATAGACAGAGATCATCTTTGTAAGATGATTATCAGCTATTGAGTTATTATTGACAGAGTTACTAGTTTGGATTTATTGCTAGAGATAAGAATAAATTGTTTACTTGTTTGTGCTTGCACATTGTATCGGAGACTATAATATTTCTTGCGTTTTAAATTATACGTAAATAACGGCAAATAGTTTTATGATATAAAAGATAATATATTTTTTGTAGATATTTTACTGTTGCTTTACTATGTTCGGCTTGCTTTTTGAATGTTCATCTTCTTATCAGCAGTATATTTATATGTATATATTTATACATTTGTTGATACAGTGTTTTTTGTAGAAGTTGTTCAAAATGGGATCGTAGAGACTAATATTTAGATAGGTATACCGTTACATAACTTTCCTATATATGTAGCACCCTGTATATTATTGTATAATTATTTTAGCGTGGTTTAAGTATTTAGTTTAAGACCAACATCGACAAGTTGATTAATCCTCATATTCTCAAAGCTATTAGACTAGCGACTAAAATACTGTATACCACTAAAATTTCATGTCACGTTATTGTTTTCTCTTTTGTTTCTGTCTGGCTACAGTTTGCTATATCTTATTTCTATAAAGCTTAATACCATCCATTCTCGGATGCCTTTAGAATTCGACGAATTGATACGTTTAGAAGCTATAAGGAAGATTTATCTATAAAAAAGTTAGCAAACAAGTGGAGTCTGTTAACAGTTGGTGTAATATGTAGAATATTGACGAAACTTCTGCCGTGTTAATTATAATTCTTCTATAGAATATGATTATGGAATTGTCAGCCAACTTAGAAAATAATATTCGCATGCTTTTCTTTCGATCGTGAGACGCTGTGATCCTTTATATCTTTTTTTCTTATCATCAAATAAGATTTATATATATAATATAGTGAAAAATGATTTGAAGAAATGAAATGAAAAATTCTTTTATTTGAAATTGTCAAATCTAAGAAGAAGATTCCATTTTATGCTTTAAAAGCGACGGATAAATTACTGCACGTTCATTTCAATACTTATAAATTACTAACAAAGAGCAACGTTAAAGACTGTTCTCATTCAAAAAGGTACTGCAATAAGACGTTTAAAGATGCCGGAAACGTTCTTTTAGTCCGTCGTAGAAAAATTTCTACAGTAAAATGGCAAGTCGTCGAATAAATATCTTCGGTACTGAGAAAGTACGACAGTACAAAATCGGAAATCCATGCGTACAAAAGTCAAGAATGGATCGTGTATATGAATACAAAGTTTGTATTACAAACTCCAAGTAGATCTTTACAAATACACACGTAGAAAAATTCAAGTTTCGAAATCTTGATTGTACAAAATACCCTCGACATCTTTTCGACATCAAAATTACGCATGTACAAAAGCTATGTTGCTCGTTATATTCACCAACTTTGCATTTTTCGAACTGATGCGCTTTTGAATTAAGATATTTGCCGAATACTCGAGATTTGTTAGGTTTTATACCAAGTCAGTTTTATATTCTGTTGTTCGTAATCAATTTCATTTAGAGCTTCTGGATGTAAATCGTGCCCTACTTTACAAAAAGAGATCTTTTGCAACATCCTACACAACTTTATAAATATTTCATGATTTACTAACACTTTACTATGCTCAGTGTTTGCACAAGTTACATTGTACGTCACTACACACAGGTCCGATAGTTTGATATAAAAATTTGTGAAACTTTTCAGAGAAATAATCATTCTTAGTATTATTTACAGTTTTCTGATGAATTCTCAATGACAGAGTCAATTAGCCCAGACAAAGAACGTCATTAAGACGCGAGTAAAAATCAATTACTGCATTATTTAAAAAAATCTATGAACGCAATATCGCATACAAAAATTTCTTCAACTTTTAAAGGGAAATATAATTCTACAATTCCTAGCTTCTGTCTACATTAATTTTGAATATCTTAATAGGGATTAATTATTATGAACAGAGCACGTGTCATTAAAATCTTAACAAAAATGAATTACGATATTAAAACATCCAGATATTAGAAAATAAAAGAAATAATATAATTTACGTTCAGAAGTACGTTAAAAGTATCTCTCTGAGAAGTTGGGAAGAATAAACGATTTGAACGAGCACTAGCTCATAAAATATCGAACTTTAATATAGCAGCGCAAGGCTGTTCGCATGATTCGCGCCACCCCCGAGATAATAGAACTCCTGAAGTTCATACTTCCGGCTGCATGATGTAGGTCGTAGCGTGCAATAATTTCGCTCGTCGTGAATTGCATAGAAACACGTGGGTCCGGTGTCCCGTGATAAATGATCAAAGTTAAATGCGCTCCTTTTACGAGTCGTGCAAGTATTAAAGAAGGATTTACATGATCACTGGAACTTTGAACGAGCGAGCTAATCCGCGAAATATATTTTCTTTTACCGTGTGCTTTGTTTGCGAGAATTGAAATTAAACCGATCAACGCTTACGCGCGTGCGCGACGTTTCAAAAGACAATTCGTGACAGTAAAGTAATGAATTTTACAGAGTTTCGACGAAGACTGGATGGAATAACAGAGATCTTCGAGACAAACGAGTTGTTATAGTTGTACGAGTGTAGTAGAGAGCAAGATGACGGTTGTTGAAGCTGACGTTGCAACAGATGCGCAACATTGTTCATGAAGATGTACTGAGAAATTAGAAAGAACAGGTAATAGATGTGCTACGATCAAGCAACAATGAGTGATTTAAAATTATGAAATGCGATCTTCTATAGGAACGCTATGCATACTATAGGAACGATATTATAATGATGCAAAGCAAATGAAATTTTTAGAGTAATTTTTGTTACGATAAATTTGTCTAAAGGATGTTAAAGAAGCTAGTCAAATAAATGTGTGCGTCTCTGATTTATGAATTTATTTGGATTAAAAAATGTACGAACTATGCTATTTCTGTAAATTTTTTCTTATAAAAATTATTTTCTAATATACATTAATTCTAAATTCTTCTTTATTTTTATCTTACCTATTATTTTTCAACGACGAATGGTTCAATTTGATTTCTTGAACAGTTAATATGAATCATAATGTACACTTTCTTAAATTAATGTAAATTAATGTAGATATTAAATCATTGATCGTTCCGCTTGTTAGAACGAGTCTTTCTGGACACGTGTTTAATTGTAAAACGCGACAGAGGAATAACGCATCTGACAAACACGAGAAAAAACGTTACGATACTTTTAGTTGCCAGCTTTTTCTTTATTTTTTCTTTTCATATTTCTTTAAGTTCTTTTTATACACCGTTACCGCTCTCAGGCTCCTGTTATGCATCATTCCTTGCTTTCTTAACCGGAAAATCTACGTTGCACCAACGAATTTGCCCCTGTTCTCCAGAAAGTTAAGAACAGAGTCTAATTATGTGTTACTCTTTTAGAAACTTTTTCTTGCCTCGAGCAATTTGCTTAAACTGTAAAACAATTCCTTTACGCGGAGTTAAGATGAAGACATAACAAGAGCATTTATAAAGTCTGATCCACTTTTTTCAGTCGAACATCAACTAAATTGAATGAACTATATTCTCCGTTTCTTTATTGCAATACAAATTAATATTAATACAAATAGGAAAAAATTATCAGCTTGTTTCTAATTACTCTTTGTTCCTTTCTGTTTTACTTCAAATTTATTTTCATCCTTTAATTCTGACGATGTTTCGATTAAGAGAAGGTTACTTTTAACTCAGTTCTCCTTTTTGTTGTTCTTTGTTTATAATTATAAAATAGTTTCGAAGCAAGTATTTAATTTCAGTTGGCAGGTTCGTTTAAAAAGCTCGTTTAAAATTGGATCGATGAAGGACACGAATATTTCAGGCGATAATGCATTATACAGAGAAAATTAAATAAACAAAACGAATCAAAACATTTTTCTCTAGATATCTATCTCAAACTACTATCTATTAAGAAACTGATGGAACTTGTAAATACATATCAGCAATACATAGATCGAATCAGCGTCTCTCGATCTCGTTTTCCTTTCCCTAAAACCTACGCTTCTTATATCACATCATGTATTCTATTTTGTAACATAAACATTGTTCTATGTTTGTTTATCCCTTTCAAAACATCGTACGCTTCTTTGCATAAATTAAAAGAGACGAGAGAAAGGAAAACAGTGCTAAGCAGCTGTAACATTATTTTCACGTAGCTGACACGTGACTAGATGGTTCGAGTATCTACGCATTCCATTCCCCGGAAAGCAACCGGACACAACCTTTTAGACATCACGATCGACATCACCAATACCACCAATGTCGACCATTTTCTCACTCTTTCCCCTACAAGTTTGCCCCTGTCGTAACCCAATGCCTCTAGACTCGTTTCCGTGCATGAGCCAGTGAGATGCAACCCGAGCTACACGTTTCCCTCGCCGCGCGTTTGCCAGTTATCACACGAAAGCTTCTTACCCTACGTAATATTCTGTCCCCCTGGAGAATACACGGCTAAACGGTTTCGTTAAGTTATTAATTGACACAAAACTACCGCGTAGACTATAATACCGTTACAATACGTGTTTAGATATACCTTTTGACATGTGCATGTACTTGTGTGTTCTTGTTTGTATGCGTATGTATGTATACGTATGTGTGTGTGTATTCGTATGCGCGTGAGTCAATACACGTGAAACGCGTGGTCGTGCGAGTAACGCGCGTCCGTGAGAGAACAACCGGGGCTTTCCGCGAGAAGCTTCGCATGCCGGAAACGAAGCAGCTTAACAGTAGTATCCGTCGAGTATGACCCTTATGGCGGCCTTAGCCACAGCAAAGCCGGGGCTACACGAGTGTTCGAGGCTCGCCGGTAACAAGCGGTTTGATCTTCGGTTACGGAGGTAAACTCTCGAACTTCGGTCGCGTTTCCACTGTGAACCCTTGTCCACATTATACTGTTCTCTGGATTTTACCGTCCTCTGGATTTTACTACTGTTTCCTGGTTTCGAGCGTTTCTACGTAACTTGTTCTACCTTTACATAAATCATCATTGATTTTTTAATCTCTAGTTGATTACTAAGATCAATGTCATACTTACGTGCTAGACACTCGTGTGACTTATTTATTTTAGTTCTATTAGTAATAAATATTTAGTTTTTATTTTATCTTCGACGATACTCGTCCACGAGATTGATTGCCAGTTTCTCGCGCACTACCCGAAGAGACTAGGATTTTATTAGGCGAATATCCCGCGAGACGGGAACTCTATCGCGTGCCTAATCAGCTGAGCCAGCCTGAAATATAGACCTATTTGGAGCGGACGCGATCTTCCTACTTCATCGATCCCCGACGATCTTCTCTCGCGGAGATCGCTGTACTTGTATAACGACGCCACGCGATTTCTCAGTTTCGAAGATGATCCCGCGTGTAGAGTGCAAGTTGCAGAAGCTGCGCGAACTACTCGAAGATTCCTGTGAACCTGGACTCACGAGTACACATCGTCGAATAACGTCCGCGTGTTTCGAATCTGAAATGGCATGGAGAAACTTCTCGTTCTTGTCTTTGATTGATCTTCTTCTCTTATGGAAAAATTGAGAACCAGTTCGAGACTTAAATGGAAGTCGAACGTCGTCTCCATCGACATGGATGTCTAAGGTTCCTGCATTGTATAAACGAACCGTGTACTCTTGCTTTTAGACACAGTTTTCTGTTCCATTGATTTGAATTTTAATAGGAAACATCTTGATAGAAATATCGAATGATGTGAAAACGTTATTCGATGACTGATACGAAGATCCAAAGGAATCTTCGAATAATTTCAGCCTCGTATTCGACTGGAAAAAGACCGCTAAGAACGTGTTAGACACAATGACACCGTGACAATATGCATATACAATATCCATGATCGTTAGAATCGTACAATATAGATACACAGTTAACGTCACTAGACGCGAGTACGTATCTCTTGTTTCGTTTGGATCTTCATCCTTGCTTACTTGCGCCTTAATTCGTTTCATATAAAAGTGAGAAATGGTACACAATTGGTCCGGGTGTGTTCGTTGGATCTCGTTCACAAAGCGTTTCAAAAGGGAGATGGTCGTGTGTTCCGCGAATGTAAACGGAATTCACGATCTTTCTACGTTTTGTTGGAAATAATTAAACAAAGGAAAGGTCGGTTAATGCGTGGCATTAGGTCACACTTGATCACGGTCGAATAAAACGTATTTATAGGCTGTTCGAAGATACAGAGGAGACTCCCTCGAAACTTCGATTCGTCTCTTCTTGTTTGATTAAACGTTCGTTCCAATGTATTTCGCGTTACTTTCAGATCATAAAGAGTCTGTCCCTTTATGTGCAATTCCGTGAAATTCACTTTTGCTCATGAATTGCAAATGTGCAATTGTGTTTTTTGTTTGCCATTACGAATAATTGATATCATTGTTTTTGATCTTAGTCTAGCTTTTTCGATTTTCTCTTTCACTTTCTCTATGTTTGTGAAATTCTGAGATCTAAGTACGATACGACACGACGATCAACGATGATAATTGCAAGTGAATTCAATTATAAGAAATGGAATTAATAGGTGGTGATTCCTTGTTTCAAAATTTTCACTTTTCCAAATTATATACAATTTCCTTCCTGTATCTCCTATTACGCGATGAAATGAATTTCGAAATGTAGAAATTAGCAATGGTACGGTCAACGACAAACGATAAATTTTTGAATTTATTATTGAATTTTAATTGCTTGGATTTCGCAATACGTAAATAATTTTCCAATAATCCCATTTAATCAACCTACGTTCAATCATTTAAACTCGTCATTAAAGAGTTTCAAGCGATAGAATACATGTATTTTACCTTTTAATCGCTTGTGTCACTTTCACGTGGTTATTGTTATTGCTTTCGGAAAGAACGTTTTCTATGAGCGGCACGTGTCGCCGCATAGAATTGTTAAGCGCACGTCTAACTGCAATTTCGTTGTATTAGAAAAAGTAACGAGGAACGTTAGCTGCATGAAATCTCGAACTATACGGCATCGTATCTTGAAACTATCACGTCCTTTGTTCCTCGCTACCATAAATTCGCAATAAGCAGCTCGTTCTCTTTTCTCATCTTTCGGAAGAAATGGGATCCAGCGTTAAACGTGGCTTTTATCGAAGATATTTGATTTTACGATCACGTGTAAAATGAGATTCTTTCAAGATTATGAGAAATGTAATTTATTTTATAACAATTAATTTCTACAGCTTCAACGTCATTTTTATCGCCAATCGATTGGCATTATTCAAAAGAGAAACTTTCATTTATTCATAGATAACGAAGGTAATTGGAAATTCCAAAGAATTTTATTTTAGCTCGTTTTATAGAATGTCACGTAAGCCTCCTCTCATGCTCCTATCTCATCCAATTTTCAACAATTACGATGTGTATCATGTAGCGTGTAATCGCATGATCCTAAAACGACAGTAATCTTCGTAGAAAGACATTTAATCTACGGTAGCTGTACATCACCAGAATAATCCAACAGCTTCCTGTTCAATGTCCTACATATTTCATAAAAACAAAACGCCAATAAACATCGGTAAAAGTCTCTCTTCGTTGTTACAAATCGAAAGAACTTTCACGTACAATTACAAATTTCTTAAAAAAGAAACGTTCGAATCGAATGGGAAAAAGTTAATGGAACAATGCAATCAGCAAAAATAAATCCTGGAGAAATAAACGAAAAAAATTGTATTTCTAAAGCACGAGTGAAAAAACAGATACTACTGGCAATTAAATGCTTGATCAATATCAAAGGTACTCGAATCACCACGCCGGTACAACAGCAAGATCGGATGGAAAAAAGAAGCATTACAAAATTGCTGTAGAACAATTCACTAGATACAAAGATACTTTAGTTTTTGAAAGTCTGTTAACAATAAGACCGACGGCTATGGATTAATTGAAAATTTATCGATACCAAGCTTCCATTTCTGGTTTCGTTCGACGTGCTAGAGGTTTCTATATTTTGACACTGACTTAAAATAGACTGATCTTTACGGAACACAGAGGAAAGCTTGTTTCTCGAGGAATTATTATGATCTTATAACACGAGAAGTCAGCTTTAATTTTTCATATTGTTTTTCTTGAAATAACATTGTCACGCTTAGGAAATCAATTTTTCATAATTTTGGAAGGAAAACATTTTACAAATTAAAGGAAATCTATGAATGATTAAATCGAGAATGAATCGTGTTCTAGTAACTCGATGAATAAGTATTAAATCTTTTAAATTTACTTCAGTTTGTTATGTAAATTTATATAAAAAGGAGGTCAATTTTCTATTAAAAACGTAATCCCACTAAATTTCCTTCTACTCGTTGTACAAAGCTTTTTCTACAATAAATCGAATCTTTTATAAACTTTGTAAAGAGATTTGATGTATTTCGAATCCGTTCCCTAAACAGGGAATTTCCCTTATGTTAATGCAACAGTATGTAAAAGTCTTAGATGTAAAACGCCCAGTATTTGTTAATTTTGATATCATTTCTAAAAAGGCATTTAAATTCAACAATTAATAGCTAACCCTTCACCCTCACTGTTATATCGATTAATTTAAATTAATTTATTAAATTCCGTGTCAAAACTAATAATTTTTTTGCTTATTTCGCTTTTTACATTCTCCTCACTCTCTTCTTAGTACCTACTCCTAAAAGTTGACTTTCTTGTCATCTTTTTCTCCTAGCTCGTTCTAAGTGACTTCATACAAAATTGCCCACATGGTACGCATTCTCCTAAATCGAGGTCAGGCTTCTACTACAGCATTATCAAGAAATCTGTTGTGCAGGAAAAATCATAAAAATGCATCACCATCCTTTATACCATTATCATCTCTTTTACATAACACGTAGAATCATATCCAAAAGGTATATTTAACTACCCTTATAAAACCAATAACCTAGTTTGTATAAAACTTTCGCAAATTGTAGTATGAGCCTGTGTTCCTATTATTATTAAATATGAACTTTGTCCCTTCTGGCAACACGACCTTCCCCTACACCAAGCCATTTGCTATTTAACACGACCATAGCCGACAACGCCCCTCGATAATCAACCCTTCGCAGAAGGGTCTGATTGCTAATTATCCAGTCACGTGGATACACCAACCATCTCACCGCAATTTCCCTTTCCTCTCGAATATCGCTTTGGAACGAGGGCCACGACAATTCTCCCGACTTTTTGCTGCTATTGACATCACCGGCGAATCACGTCTCGAAAGACCAGGCGGCCATCCGGCACGAGTGGCACGATTCGCCAATTACCAGAAGAATCGATCGGCCGACCGAGCGTGATACGTGCCCCCAGGCTCTGACTAATTAAACAGAACGCGTGGTTGTTGGTCAGATCCCGAGCCACGACTCCGCGATCGCCTCGTTATTCCAGATAAAGGTGGGATTTCTTATCAGCGTCACATCTATGCGTCGAGATAGTTTCGGTTTCACGCGTCGTTCAAACGCAGAGATTTTCCATCGGTGTGAGATGATTTATCATGATACATCGAAGAACACTTTTTCGTATATTTCCAAGCGACTTTTAACTGTCGCATTTGTGTCGCAATATGACCGTGGACGCTTTCATTCAGTTGCACACGGCGTTCGAACGCAGAGATTTCTCTGATAGTCTGACCAAGTTCCTATTTTCATTTTGATCGATCTTTATTTTCATGAACTTCCTTCGAATCATCCTTTTCGTTTTTAGTCACAAACCCTCGCTAACTATCATTTTCAGTTATACAGGGAAGTAAGTTAGATTCCAAGTTCAGTTCTTATCAAATTTTGCGTAAGTGAATTTCTTATACATAAAAGCGTCGAGGTTTGTAATAAAAAAAGGAAGGATTATTCTATAAAAATCTGACTTGTTGAGAGAACTATATACATATATTAGACGGAGTAGTAAATTTACTTGTGTTTTCATAAAAGAGCACATTTGATTACATTACATGAGATCCGTCTGACCGAGGAGTATCTTATTTCTTCATCTCTTTCCCATGGAAAAGTTCAAATACAGTTTTACATTTTCCAAATAATTTATACAATATTCTTCGAGGTGTATATACCAGTGAAAAACGGACGAATCTGTTACTCAACCCAATAGTTTCTCGTATGTCAATGTGTACTCCGAATCGCGAGTGTATTCTGTTCGTCACATTTCTTACCAGTATGAGATATTTGCATTATGATACATTGAGAAAGCATACTCCTAAACGATTTGCAGCTGCGCTAGACGCATTTATATCGATATAATGAAGAAGCATACTTCTGTTTTTCTATAAATGATTATCAAATGCTGAGGAAAACCTCTCCTTTCTTTCGACGAGGATGAAAGTATACTAAAGTGCGTTGCAAAATAATTTATTAAAGATTGCGAGAATTTAACCTCGTTTTACTCAGAAGCTATACTAATTGTCTCTATAGATTGAAAAGTAATGAAAAATGTGTTTAATGTTATAATCTTTTTCTTTTTTATTTCCTTGGAATATACGAATATTTGTAATTCTCTTGCTGCAAATAAATTTAGGGAAATAAATTATTCGTTGCTTCGAGAAGTTTAATTACACGCTCCAATTATCCATGCGGATAATGAAATTGAGAAATTTACAAAACTGCAATTGATCAGTTTGTGTTCTGGGAAGCTTAAATAACAAATAAACAAAAGAACACTGCGTCTAATCGAAAATGTCTAGACGTTTATCTAGGCGATAACATCTAGACTTAGACATTTACTTCCGCCGCTTATAGGAAATCCCACCTGAAGATAACCGGAATCGCGAACAGGTACAGTGCCCGGTTTTCTTCCTCCTTCCCTAAAACACTAACACCAAATGTACGTACGCACGATCAATTAATTTCTAGCTTAATTAAGAGTATTATACGGCTGCGAAGTCTTTAGATACGGAAGCATATACTTTGGACGTATGTACGACGCGAGTGTGTTACGCCTGTTCGTTCATCATTGCATTTGCACTGCATACACGTTCGAATGTGATCGAACTGTCTCGTAGTACGACCATTCGTACGATTGCACGAGTTCATGATCGTTGCATCGGCGTGCTTTTGCGTCTCTGGCTTTATCCGTTCGATTATGAAACTATTGCGGATTCGTGCTATGCGTTGAACGGTTATCGGTACACGGAACGCGATCGATCGTTTCGAGATATCGAAATGGTATGCGAGCAGAATCTTAGCTGCTCTCGTTCGATCGTTTACGAGCGTGTGACGTAGGTATATCGAAGCGGGAATAGAGTGATTGTTATGGGGTTGTTGAATCACGCTATCGACGTATGGTTCTGGAATAACGTGTGCTAGGTACTAAAGATCGTGAGTGCAATGTATATTCAAGTAGCGAGCAAGAAATTTAGAATTTTAGAAAAATTCCGAATAATAAGACCATCGACTCGAAATCTAAATATCTGTTTCTCGTTTCAGATTTCAATGAAATCTTCTTTTACAGATATCGCAACAGAATCTTGACAGTGTATATTATGCTCGTAGAATTTTTCAAGAAATTGGAAAAAATTCAGAAACGTTTAAAAGTAAGAGCGTTCAATTCTGGCCAATTGATTCAATTTTTTTTCTTCATAAAAGAAAAAGTGGTAAACATTGTTTCGTTAATTATATTTTCCAAAAGATACCAATAGCTATATAACGGTCCTATATTACACCCCATTGTATGATAACCGTTTGAAGAATATACCTACGTGCCGCATCGCTTAGCTATCGAGCGTTTAATTATCTTCTATCGTACTATCAGCATATATAATGTCCACTAGTTACGAATACTACGAGATGCACGACAACAATCGTTAATTTTACTCATTGATCGCGAATCTTCGATAGAACACCACCAGCAATAAAACGTATAAATTACCAACGTGTAAAAGAACAAGTTTTCCCTCCACGATTAATCGTGTAAATATTCACAGAAAGATTCACTCGCCAAGTTTCTTCGAATTAACGTAAATGGAAACTCGTTGAATCGCGGAATTTTCTAATTTCGCGACATTCGTGTAATGCGCGGGAAGAATAGAACGGAAGGAAGTACGTAATGTATTGTCCACGTAATATCTTGTCACGCGAGTTGACGTGATATCGACTTTTGCGTTTTCACGCTCTACCAAACGGAATATATCGTGTTGTAAAATGCGGGGAACACGTGATCGACGAGAACTTTACCTTCGTATTAGATCGAAGAGCGGAACAGATACGAAGTTACGTTATTTCAATGCAATTCTGAGATAAATCGTGACCTACGTTATTACTCGTATAGTACAGTAGAAATAGGATTTCTATAGAAAGATTTATGTTCTGAAAAACAATTGGACAGGACCTTTTCTCTTTTAACTGTTGATATGTTGAATGTAATAAAAATTGTAATAAACATAAGAAAATCGAATGGCTAGTATTTGTAAAAAGATTTCTGTTGGTCTTTCCTTAGTAAAAAAATTCTGATAAATTGAAATCAGCGAGATTTCTTGGAAATCTTTAGATGATCTGCATCGTTCGTCTTTTTTCTTTTTCTTCTTGGTTTTCTTGGTTTTCGGGCAGTTAAACGTTTCTAGTCTCATTGACAAAGAATTATTCTTAAAAATTAATTTTTAATTAATTTTACTCCCTATAAGACACACGAACGGATTTAATTTCATATCTGCATGCATCGTTTATATATGAATTATACAATTATACGTACAATTATTCTAAGCGCAATAAAATTTCAATGACTTTTATTAAATTTAGTCTTCTTTATATTACAATTTCAAATTATATTCAGACACTGAAATCTAATATGCGAACATTATTTTACAACTCGTCTAATTATCAACAAATAGAACGTTTCCAGATACTTGACTAAAGTTCCTCAGAAAGAATAATTAGCTTTTGTCGCTCTTTAAATTGCATGTATTATTAATTGAAATGTCAATTCCCCAGGCAAATCCAGAATAAGTTAGAATTACGTCAGCGTTGCCTTTTATTGCTTTCGCGGGATCGATAAACGGTTGGATACGAATCACGGTATCCATGTTTCCCTGGCGAAACTATCGTCGATCAGACAAATATTATCGTGTTCCCCGTAAATCGAAATATCGGTGATTGGTGAATCCATTTTCCTTTTCGCTCCTATTCGTTCCTTCACGCCTTCTCGGAAGCGATTGATTTCGATGTGCATGAGATGAGCGAGATTCTTTCCTCTTTCTTTTTCAATTGTGCCTGCGCGATTTGCTTCCCACCGTTTCTATTTTCGAACATTTTTCTCGATAAACTACCCTTAACGTTGTACGAGTTTGTGCTTTCAGCGCGCACTATTCAGAAATTCGTGCGATTTAATTCGGAAGAAGCACATAGTTACTTGTTAGTTACTCGAAGTTCTTTAAGTCATTTTAATTTCGTTACTAAACCTGACATAGGTCGATGACGAAGATGAACGTGTTAGAGTAGAAGTTTCTTAAATACTATGTTCGATGGTCGACTATAGTAGTGGCTAATGAAATTGTACAATTTCTTAAAAATACAATTTGTTGAATTTATTTAGAAATTCAAATATAGTAACACACATTGGAAACGTAACAATTAGCTACACTTTGTGATAACTATCGTTAAAAAATGAATGAAATTAATAAAAGAATCGATACGTATGATATAGAAAAGGAACTGTTTAAATACTTCTTTATATTTAATATATATCGATATGTAGAAGCTTTTGTATTAAAGTTTGATTTACGATTTTCTTAACTTGAAAATTTTGTCACTTGTATCACTTTCTTCTGCAAGTCTTTCAAACGACGCAGTCGATCATTGGTCACGTAACAATTGAATCATCGATTAACATTGAACGTAAAAAATTAATATTTTTAAGATAGTACAATTTTGGTAGCCACTGTGTAAGATTAAGTTAATCGTCCAGATGTATCGGTAGATTGGAATCTCGTGACTTGTAAGTACATCACTTGCACCGATAAACACTACAAGTATCTTAAGGAAACCTTCCATCTTCCGTGTGATTCTAATACCTTTTAAGTACAAATGCACACTGTTTCGCACATCTCTTTATTTACGCGCTATGTTATAATATCGAATTGCGTGTGCGTGAATGCGGGCGGAAAAGCTACGAGAGAAAAATCGTGAATCGAGACGCGTGGAAAATCGAGCGTAACTTCGTTCATTGTGGGAACCTATGAAAGACTTGTCGTTCCCCTGCATGTATTGGGGAAACGTTAATTGACCGAATAATACTTAGCCTCGTCTCGCGAATTCCCTCGTCAGACCGCGCAGGCACGCGACTCCTACTAATACTACCTTAAAGCGTATCGATTATTCAAGCACCATCTAATTATACCTATGATCTATTTTAATTAAATGTAAGCCTCGTTTATTTTAGCGTTCGATGCGTCCACCGTTTTGCCATATTTACTTGTCGTAATTTTTAAACGGCGGCCTCGAAATCGATCGAATCGTCGATCACGATCACCGATCGATCTGCTTTTGGATTCGTGCACCCAAAATTCTCATCACCTACAAGTATATTGCTTGGCCAAGCGTCAGTGACGTTGCACTTGCTGAATTGACTAGTACCATAGTTCATTATGTCGTTTATTATATCGAAGTTCGTAATTCGGTCCTGCGCGTCTATCTCGGTCTTTATTTTCGCGATCGACGCGAAAATGGACCACGGGGACGTGATTTACGCCCGGCAAAGCTTCACTCCCGCTTTCTTCTATCGTAGTATCGTATTACATTAGTATTGACTGGATGCGCCATATCGGATGGCACCACACATATGGTTACACGTAACGCGCGAAATCGTGCTTAAATTCGTAGGTTGCTTCGCTTTACAGTCCATTTGTACGCGTACAACGTACTCGACACTCGCTAGCGAAAAGAAGCATTGGAAAATGTCCTGATAATAATTGTATCGGGTTGTATGGTCGCTGGTATTGAACTGTTAAGATAACTTCAAGGAAATAGTGTTTTCTTAGAATGGTGGTAGAAGTCGAGTGATATAAGTTCGTGATTGTATTACACTTGGTTCTTTTCTACGTTTTACAGCTAAATTGTGGTTTTTTTTCATAATGATGTATAAAATTAATACTTGTGAGTCGTTTCTCTAGACTTATGTCACTCGGTTCCTTGTCGAATTCTGTGCAGGATGTTAAAATATTTTTCGATATATTTTTAACATTCATTTTATCTACCCATATGAAAAAGATCTGTGCGTGTATTCTAATTTAACACATTAAACGAAGATGAGACTCCCGCTGTTTGAAAAGCAAAGTTAGTGAAAAAAACATATTGTGCGAATGATAACAAGTTCTAATTTTTAGGAAGTGTTTTTACAACCGGTCATTAATAACGATTAGTAATTACACTTCATCAGCCATTAACATCCTGCGCATAGAATATGCCGAAAAACCTGTATTACTAGAACACAATATAACCCAACCATAACAATGCTAAACATACTCCACAAATCAGATTTTATAAATTACTTAATCCTACGACTTGACCCAATCTCCGAATCTCGAGTACGCCTTACAAAGATTTTCGTGTCCTCACTTTATCATTATACTCACTGCTGTGGGTCCCTGAGAAATGGTGGTCTCCTTGGAATCCTCGACTTCTTTCAGCTTCTCCTCTGCTTTTCGTTCCTTCAACGCTTTCAGCAACTTCCACTTTGATCCAGGTGGACCAGGACTCACCTGGCCCTCTTTCAACGTCGCATCCGAGCTACCGCAGGACGAGGAATCAATTTTGATTTTTGGCAGGCTCAAAGTCGCCGTGGTAGCCGTTTCTGCACTACCAGCTCCGTCGCGCTCGAGGCCTTCGAGGACAGTGCTCTCTGAATCCCAAGCACCCGGGATGCTGACAGACACCTCGCTAGGCGGTACACTTACGCTACCTTCTCGAGAGATTGGTTCAGAGCCAGGATGGATTTTTTCGCCGTGTCGAAAAGTCGAGCCGCTCGAACTGCGCCTCGACGGTTGTTCGTCGACGTCTTTCGGCAGTTCCTCTTCTTCCTCCTCGTCCATCGATTGGACGGGGCTATCAGGACCGGAAGTTTCACCAGAGGAACCTTCTTCCATAGCAGAGGACAGTTTCTCTTTCTTAACTTCCTCTTCGTGCGCCCAAGTATGATAATCGGTCACCCTCGCAAACACCGCTTCGATACTCTCCGCAGATTTTCGCTTTGGAATAGGTTTCTCGTCTCGATACCTGTCTCGTTCCTCGATTCGACGATCCTTCGCCATCGTTCCGTTAATCTTACTCGTTCGTACATCTTCTTTATCCTCCTTCGCCTGTTCTTTCGATATAGTGCCAGCCTTCATTTTCAGTTCTCTCAAGACAAAAGACATCTTCTCCTTTACCGTTTCGTCTGGTTGGTACTGATCAGTCTCCTCCGGTTCCTCTACCAGCACCTCGCCCATCTCTACCTCTATCTGCGATTGCCTCTCAAGTTCCTCGAGCTTCCTCAACTCGTATCGGTACCACTCGTCCTCGGAGTCGATCGAGTCCTCCGTACTTTGCCGCCTGGATGAGACCCTCGACGTGCTTCGATAGGAATGCGTGCTTCGGTTATCCTCGTCTAATTCGCCCGGTCTTGAACCGGTCCATGGAATTTCGAGGGACTGCTGATGCCGTGGCAGGAATCGACTGCCTGGCGTTTGACCCTTCGCGCTTGACGCGGATGGGCTTCCTTCCGACGGTGGAGCCTCCTCCGATATGCTGGTTACCAATTCGGGAAGCCTGGTGCTGCTAGATTTCTCGCTCCTCTCGCTTTTCTCCGACATATCTTCCGGATACTCAAAGCTTGTTTCCAGAGTTTGGACGGTGCCTTCGTCGGACTTCTTCTCGGTGCTGCCCTCTTCACTGGGGGGTTGTTCATCGGAGACCGTGGAGGATTGTCTCTGACGATACTTGCCTAATGCTCTAGACACCGCAAATTCCATACTTGCACCGCCCATCAGAGTCACAGGAGGAAGTTTCGGAGCCTTTTCGTTGGGAGCTTCGTCGGAACTACCAGCGGATCGTTTAATGTCCCCGACAGTTTGAAATATCGATGAACCGCCAGAACCAGAACCTGTGCTCTTCCCAGATGTTTCTTCCTCGAAGCCACTGATCTGTTCAGGAAGTTCATGATCCACATCCTTCTTTTGATCTTTCTCTTTGGCCCAACCGTCTTGAAGAGCTTGCTGTTGTAACTGCTCCTGATGCTGTTGAATTTGTTGTTGGAGAGCTTGCTGTTGTTGTTGTTGTTGTATATATTCTTTCTGTTGCAAAGCTAATGGCTGAGTTGTCGGTTGCTGTTGCTGAGGAACTGGCTGGGGCACCTGTTTACGTTTCGTGCTACTTGTCTTTACCTTGGCAAAGAATGGAGGTTCTTGATTTACATCCGACATCACGCTGTCTTCGTCCTCTGACAGACCACTCTGTCTACCACTGCTCCATTCGGTTTCGGATTGTTCAGGATCAGATAAAGATTGAGACTGATGATTTCGTCTCTTGGCCTTCTGAAGAATTCCGGATACGGTGGACACCAAAGTGTGTTTCTTCTTCTTTCTGGCTGCCTGGCCTCTTCCACGACCTCTTGCCATACCTGCTTCCTGCGGAAGCCTCTGTTGCTGCTGTTGCTCCTGCGACATATCCAAGTCTTCCCTCCTCACTCCACCAGGTAACGAGTGACTCCTGTGTCGCTTGCTCAAATGTAAATCAGGCAACCAGTTGCTCATGGAGCTCATCGCGTTTTTTAAGGACGAACCGCGTTTTATCTTCTTGCCAGCTTTGGCATTTTCTATCTCGTGGTCCTTCAAATTCGACGCAATACTAATATACCCTGATTGAGATACTATCACGCTCGAAGCATCGTAATATTCTTGCTGATGTTGCGTTTGATCAATAGGCATTCTTCCTGTTTCGTGGTCCTGAATGTATTGATGTTCTCGTTGCCGTTGTCTCTGATATCCATCCGTAAGTTGTGCGCTTTCGGAACTACTCAACCTTTGACTGTATGGCTGGTACTGTTGCTGATAAGCTTGTGGATAGTTCTGATTCGCATATGTGTGATGATACTGATGTGCCTGATACGTCGGTGGCTGAGGATATCTTCTATCGGTGTACGGGCTTTGGGCATAGCTACCGTCCGATGTTAGCGACCTGATACTGGAGGACGTCGAGTCGTGAGGTATCTGGTCTTCCATCGAATTCAGCCACGAAGTCTCGTTCGTCTCCGTTCGCGGCAGATTCGCGCTAGTTGGATAATAAGATAGTGCGTCCGTGATATTCCCTGTGGGAAACATTGTGCGATACATCGCGGCTTTGTACCCTTCGTGGTTTGTCATTCCGTCAGTGTACGCGCTGCCTCGTGAAGGTTTCTTCAGGTGACCTCCTACAGCTGCCGATTCCGTATATTGAACAGCACTATAATTATCCTGGTAGCTGTTATACTGGTCCATTGCATCTGGATAGTAAGCAGTGGTCGTAGTTTTCGGACCATAGCCCCCAGCGCTGCTGGTATAGACGCTCGTGATGGCCTGTTGCCGATTGCTCCCAGCTACGGAATAAATGGCAGGTTGCTCAGACCTATACACATAGTCGATCGTGGTTCCAGGCGGTACGGTGTCATAAGTATGCTGTAAAGTTTGCTGGCGACCTCGTTTCTTTGGACTCTGACAAGTGGTCGCGATGGGTGCTGGAGGGGGTACAAAACTGTACTCCTCTTTGGTGGTCGGTGTCTTTATCGACGTGTAGCCTGACAAATGATTCATGGCCGCGGTGTAGGAGTGACTTGTAACGGTATAAGTGGCGGTGGTAGTACTCGTGAAAGCGTCTCTTCCTTCTGGCGTATCGTACAGCGGTTCCTGCGTAATGACCGAGGTTGTGGTTTCCGGAAGAGGTGGAATTGGACTGGCAGATCTGACCGTCGTTGTACTTGGGATTAAAGTTGATCTGGGATGATCTACCGAATACGAAGTGAGCATCTTGGTGATTGAACTTTTTGGTGAGCTCGGCGACTTGTCCAGGCTGCTCCACCCACTCATTGAAGATAGGCCGGAATCAGACTTGGCTGCAACGATGTTGGCCACGCTTGGCTTGGCTGTGTGCTTAGGCGAGACTCGCGGCGACTTAGGCGAGTGAGGAGTTCGTGGACTTAGGCGACCTTGTTCCAGGGAAACCAGCTTCTCCGTGCTCCTCAAAAACGTGGGACTCTGAGGTCGTTTTGCTTCGGCATCCCTCTGATCGGGTCCTGGCATCAGAAAAGGCTCGGCTGAGTCTCGAGGAGCTGGCGGAGGTGGCGAGCTGGGTGACGGACTTGGAGGCGTTCTACTTTCCTGGAATTCCAAATTCAGTCGAGCAGTGCTACCGAAGTAACCGTCCTGCCTGGTTCGAAGACTCTGCACACTGTGGACGCTATGGACACTATGGACGCTTCCCGCAGAGTGAGTAGGAGATGGGATTTTGTCAGTAGTGGTGCTGTAAATGGTGGGAGAGGCGCAAGTGACAGCCGCGAAGCTTTCGGCCATGAGGTCAGTCAGTTCCTTGTTCTCCGCGTAGCCTTTGGCGAAGCTACCGACGTCAATAGGCAATTGGATCACTGGCTCTGGACTCTTTTTTCGTACAGTTGTTGCGTAGCTACCTAGCCTGGGTGGAGTGTAAGTACTCGAAATGGAATCTAAGTTCGTTCTGGACGTGGACGTAAGTCTTGGCGAAATTGATCGGGTTGTGAAGTCACCGTCAGTGGCTAGACCGCTATCGGTGCTCACTCTGGAGATCGATCGACCAGTCGATCCGGGACTTTTCGAGAAGGTCCAACTGTCGACGTCGGTTTCGGCGTAAATCTTTCTTAGCTGCTCGTCTATATTACTCGCTTCTTCTGCCAGTTTAGCTTCAGCTTCGGAACTATATTGTCGTTTCGGAGAGTCCATTAACTTCGACTGTAACTCTATCAAGTTTTGAGAGTCCTTTTGTAATTTATTGGTCAACCTGTCCAGTTCGTGTAATTTTTCCAGAGCGACTTGGTCGATGGAACTGAGTCTGGAGAGCTGGGCCAGATCTTGTTCACTGACACAAGGCGTATTGCCACGATAACTTTTGTAATCAGCTGCGCTAAATACTTCGCCCTCGTCCTCGTCCGCTTCATCTTCCTTTTTTGTCACTGATTCCTGAATTTCTTCCTTCGTTGGTTTCGTAGTCAATTCCTCCAGTTCCTTCTCTTTGGTCATAGCTTTGTCGAACATGTTCGACTCCGCCTCTTTCTTTCCATTCACATCCTCATCCTCTGCCTCCTCCCAGATCATACCCAGTTGCGACGTTGGTCTGGACGTGTCGCCGCAAATTAAATCCTCCCTGTACGCGTTGTTCAAGCTTCTGTAGAACGCCTCGTCTGGAATGTTACTCTCTTCCGCGAGAGTCTCCAGAGTGTCCAGGTTCCTCACGTTCCTATGCATGTCGGTAACTACCGCGGCAGCGGTTGAGCTGTCCTGCGTGAGTCCGTGCATTCTCGCGATCTCCTGCTGGGCTAATTTCTCTCTTATCGCGTTCGTCTCCTCTATTCCCATGGTGGCGCCTATGCTCTTCGCGATCGCGTCCAACTCGCCAACGGTGCTCTGTTGATTGGCCAATGTCTCCTCCACCACCACGTTGGCAGTCTCGTGAGTGCCGCCGCTTGCGTAGAATTCGATCAATTGGCTGATCACCGTTTGTTGTTCGTATAAGAGGCCCTCTAACTTTTCTAGCCTCTCCCACATCTTGATATATTCCTGACTGAGCAGGTCTAACGCCCTCCAGGCGTACCTCAGCTCGTTCTCCAATGTATTCAATCTCGTGCCGAGTCTCTCCATATAGTCTCCGATTATGTAATCGATGTTGCCATCCGTGGTGGTACTGCTGTAGGCCGGTAGAGCTGGCGAGTGTGCCCTTGGGCTGGTTGGGGCTGGCCCACCCAGCTTCGTCGAGTCCATTTTCATCTAAGTTTGCGTTTTTCTGACGCAATACGTCGAGTCGACCTCGTATCTCCTATGTTTCGACGAACCTCCAAGTATGATATTTAGGCTGTCGATGATCCCTGAGGCGATTCATCATGCATACTGTGCGACTCGAATGAAAACTGAATTACAGCGTTGCCTGTGGCCC
Organism: Bombus breviceps; assembly: GCA_014825925.1. NCBI lineage: Eukaryota > Metazoa > Arthropoda > Insecta > Hymenoptera > Apidae > Bombus > Bombus breviceps. Next base: position 1,906,903 of record CM026184.1, on the reverse strand, counting down.
GAAAAGGAACATGATCGACACTTCAATGCATCTAGCGCAGACCTTCAACATGATCAAACTACGGTAATTCGATGCACTGTTATCGATTCCCATGTTGATTGTCCTTTTCTGTTTCTTTCTTTACTTGTACTTTTTGCCTCCTACTGTTCACTTCTCACACGTCGATCAAAATGTACACTATGATTCGTTCACTTGCTACATTACGCGTAATATATATATATATATTATATATATTGTCACTCTGTCTCTCTGCTCTCTGTCCTCCAATCAACTCGTCCCTTCGTTTTTTTCTATTACACTATATCTGCATACACAAAGTTTGATAATTATTGGGCGCGATCTTGACGAACCATACGAGATCGCGCGGCACTCTGCAAATGGCACTTCGTAACCAGTCTCGTGCATTCATGCCGCTGCCGCTATCTGTAAAACAGGAGCAAACGAATTGCCGTGGCTCAGTACGAGACATGCTCGTACTGAGTCACCGCTGACACAGTTTCCATGGTGCTACATTTATCCTATCGAAAGTATGTTAAAGTTTGTTAAGAAACAAGAACTTCAATCAGAAAGATGCACAAGACACTGGCTTATTTCCCACGAACACTGAATCAATATACATCTCCTGTATATTTGATTCAGCTTCCTCCATGATATACCTGTTTTCTTCTTTTTAAATCAATGATACAAATCAAAGCAATGGAAAAAAAAGGAAAGAGAACGTAAAACATTTTTGACGATCGATATAAACGTAATATATATTACGAGATCGCTTTAAGAAGCCTTTTTAAGGAGAAACAAACACAAAATGTCTTAGCCTAAACTGAAAAACACCGGAGAGTCTCCGTTCTTATCGTGTCACTAATAAAATGCTATCTATATGTAATAAAGAAAATTATGTTCACGAATGTATAGAATAAGAAGTACGAAAAAGTACGAAACTTTATCAGATTGTCAGAGCAGAAAGTACTCTCCGTGAATCCTCAGAGAGCATCCAAACTTTGTGAAACATTTCGATTATCGTTTAATCATGTACGTTACACAAGTCTTCATTTCGATAAATCAATCAACCTAAATATCGTGATAATAAAATTAGTAAAATATGCCTACTGTAGCATCTGTTTTACTATTTTCTCGATGAAAAATCAGCTCTAACATCGGAATAATTTGAAGCGGTAAGGCTTTAGTCAAATATTTAGCAGCTCGATGGTAAAATTCGCACGCCCCTTATCGAATTCGTCGCCCAGGATCTGCAATCAAGGCGAGAAGATTTCTTAGGCAAGGAATATGGATTAGAGGCCATTAAACGCGCGCTCAGGTGCTTCGAGAGCTCGTGCATAATGAAAGTCTGCATCGTAGAGCATCGATACGGAAAAGGTGCGCGTGAAGCAATTGCAGCAGCTTGGGAATCATATTTTCATTAGCATCGATTTTGCTTTACGGTTACGTTGAAGTGCTTCTGATTGTTCGACAAATGGAGCAATTGCACTTCGAAATGAGTAATGGATAAGGATATTTTTCATCATTATAAAGTTTGAGGAAGAAATATGCATTTTTCAGGATTTTTTTATCCGCTTGATCGACGAAGATCTTTCTCAAATGAGGATCCTTTTCTTGAAAAGGAAGAGATTGATTGTTGAAGGTGTTATAAATCTGATATTACGTGGACGAATATATATTAATACAAGAGGAGCAAAGATAATATTTTTTAATAGAAATTTTGATAATTAATAGTTGGTAATTTTTGTATAGAAATTGTATAGATTACCAGTAATTTTTAGAAATTTAAATGACTTTTTTTCTTTCTTCACTTTTGAAATTCACGTTGTTACGATATTCTACTAGATTATTCCAGCAATCTTTGTTCATTACAAGCCACGTGTTTGAATCGATAATGAGTGCTAGCTGCATCAGGTTCGCCTGTATATCACGCGAGGCGATTGATCTTGCTTTTCCCTTCAAGCAACGCGGAGGAACACGAGCTTCGATCACTTAGGAAATATTGTTCTCTCGGTTGATATGATTTGATCTGCGAAAGAAAAGGCAATGGAAACAAACACTTTCACCTGGAAATGGCAGTGCATGCGTTACAGTGCGAACGATTTTCTGTGCTGCCATCGTTGAAACGCAAATTAGCTGACGCGAGCATACGATTTTCCGACTGGTTTCCTTTCTTCTATGTATCCATCGAAACAAACACGCCATAAAACTACCCGACGTATCGCAGGGACGAGTACAAATAGTTTCTTCGTAATCTCACGACGATATTACGGTTCTATGAAACGAATTTACTGTGATTGTACTGGAAGTTTAAGTTTCACGTAAGATTTAGTCTTTTTGCTCTTCATACAGTTCGTGATGGTATCTAGATTGTTACATCTGACTCTTTATGTAACCCAGAATCCATTTCTCGATCGTGGCGGCCACTAGCTGTGGAAATATAATTAGTCGGATCGCAATAATCCTAAGGAACTGTCATAAAACTAAGCATTTGTATTTTACCATTAGGGCCCTTAATTGTTATAAAATATATTCAAGTTGAGACATTCCTTATGGTTATTGTTCCATCGAGTAAAAAATGGGAAGTTCGGATTTTTCCCATGTCCAACGATCATTTCCACCCCCAAGCGACCGGTGGTGGGGCAACCAACACCCAGCAGTAGTTTTCCTCTGCGACAGCATCGTCACCGAATTTCACCGGTTTGTCATTCTTAGATCAGTCAACATCTCTTAACTGGTTTGTCATTCGTTGACCAGTCTATATTTTGACTGGTTTATCAACCTTAGATCAGTCATCTGTTTAACTTATATCTATACGCACCGAGCGTAACTATGTCTATGTCTACAAAGTTGTTGGAATAAAGAGTATATTATAACCTGTTACTTCAGTGTTACAATCAGTTCAACCACCTGTATTATACTAAACGAAATAGGGTATCGATCATTTCGTGGCGCCGATTATCTAATCGTAACGGGAATTTACGACTCCCGTTGACGCGCTTCCTCGTGAACGCGTTTCTTCGCGAACGATCGAACAAGACTTTTAGTCTCGGAATTTATGGTTTACGTTAGCTGTGGGACTTTCGAGTCACAGTTGATGATTTTCGTGCTTAATTTGAAATAGTTTCTTAAGATTAGTATGGACCTTAATTATCGTGTTTTAAAATATTACTTTTTAATCATTTTTAGATGCTAGTTGAGATCCTATTTTTTTTCTTTTTTGATAATATACGATCGTCCTTAAATTAAAACCAGCATTTATTAAAATATAAGGCAATCTATATGGAAATATTAAAATACTCTTTTTCAAGAAAACGTTTAATTTCTTTGCAATTTTGTTTTCATTGTGTCTCTGCATGATTATCTTTGTTTCAAATGATATTTACACTGTCGCATCTTGATAGATGAATATTGAAATAAATATAATACGAATCGTGTTTACACTGCAAATATCAGAAAATCGATAACCACCCTTGTATATATACGAAATATTATGCAATTGCTGGCATGTAAACATAGAAACAGACGAATCTAGCGAGAATTTGGCCGATATTCACTTCATACACACACTTAAGCAAAGTTGACGATTATTACGCGTTACGCTTGTTCCATATCGACGTCCTCGTACGAATCGATAGCATTCCACGATGCCATTACGACAAGTGTTCTGTTGCTAAACGCAATTCGATCGATCGGCCAGGTATTCTACATGCAAACCGTAACGCTGGAACATCAGTCGTACAGAAAAAGAAAGAAGAATCGGAAATGGTATTTGCTGTTAACCTACTTTTTTGCATATCTCTTTGAGCATCTCACTGTATCGATGAAGCTTAATTACCGATATAGTGCCCTCTTTTCAGTACATACGTTCTGTGCAAATTATTGGTACAAATATGAAAGTTAGAGCTCCGATTTTCTACAAAAATAATCCAGAATATTGATCAATTAGAAACTTTCATGAAAGCGTAAATATATCAATTTTTGCACTATTATAAAGATGTAAGTATCTCAAATATCAAAGTAACTGTGTTCGATAAAATTATTGAATTAAAAATATTACCAATCTAAATGGCAAGTTAATTTGTCTTTTCTAATTAACAGGTTAATTAAGTGTGTTTGCTTTGTAATTCGTAAGTACTTCTCTGTCCTGATTACACATATGTACACACGCTGTACACAAGTTGCAAATTAATATTTCAAATAATTTAAAAATATACGATTTCTTTTGGAAAATGTTACTCTGTCATATATTCCGTTGTACATTATTTCTAAATATTATTGTAGTATTAACTTCGAATCACGTTACTTCGTCACGTTAATTCGAAAATTAATTATAAACTTTTGAAAACTAGAACGTTAAGCTTAAGAAGGTTACATATTCTTGGAGGTATTAGTTTTTACCAACCAATTTCTTTTCAGTACTCTCAACGAGCTTTAAAAAATCCTTTAATCTTCGACTAACAACTTCTTCATATTACGTATACATATATTACGTATTCCACGGATAGTCCACGATTAACCCAATTCAGTTCTAATGTAAGGACAGAGGAAGCAGGCTGGATAAAAACTGAGGGTAGATTAAATCGAGAAGTTTTGATAGCCCGATATTATCGTTCAAGGAACCTGTATTCTCGTTTTCGAAAAGTACCGTATCAAATGCCTTTCAGATATTGCAACCTGCTCGAATAAAGGCTTAGGCTTAAGTAGACTTAAGATTACCAGACCTATCGCGATTTTACTTTCACGATTTTACTTTCACTCGAATTTCTTCTACACTTTCCTTTCTCTTTCGACGGTTAGTCGTTGTTGATAGAATTTCGCAGATGTAATAAAAATCAGCAGCGCCACGAAAATAGTAGAGTCGCTGTTGAGAATCGGAAACTTCCCACATTTTTGCTTCCAACTTTCCTTTTCATTTCGCTTATCTGATTTCGCGGTGGTTACGACAATATCGTGTAGCTTTCCCGCGAAGTTTGAAAGGGAGTTCTCTGCTCCAGAGAGTCAGGCTTTGGCAGAAAAAGTAAATGGAACACGGCACGATAAGTGGCTTTTGTGGGCGTTTCGCACCTGCGCCGGATTTTATTCCGATCTGATTTAAACCTCGCTAACTTTTAATTCGGTTAAGCTTAAAGCTACGTAGTCAATTGATGACGAACCGAATAGGCGATGTCAAATTGTTTTAGCTGATTTGGTTGTACCTCCATCGTGTATTGTTCCTTCACTTCTTTCGGTTCTTTCCAAGTGCGATGATTTCAGTTTTCCTTTATCCTTGTATCATGTAAAAGGATTCGGAATGAATAGAATAAGTTGAACCTCGCGGATGGAAATATTTCCTTGAAATAGTTCGAAACTAGTTTCTTATGCTAGCAATTTTTCGAAGTACGAAGATGTAAAAAGAAATAGCACCGTCTAAGTGGAAACAGACTCTTAGAGAACTTTTTATGCAAAAGCTTGAACCGGTATAGAATTTTAAAAAATTGCGTTTTAGAGTTAGAGGCCGAGTTGTTAGTCGTTTTGAGGAAAATTCTACTTTTTAAAAATTCTTCAGACTTTACATCAACGTGGCACCTAAGATTATGTAACGCTTTTGTAAACGTGTGGCCATCTGTGTTAAATATTGCAATACCTTGTTGTACCTGCAGGAAGTAGGTTACATCGTCTGTCTCATTAATAATTTACCTTTAAACTCTCTCTCTCTCTCTTAAGGTCGTTTCGTACTCTACACATTATGACCATCTCGTAAAAAGCTAAGACCTCGTATATAACGCCGAAACTGCGAAACATTAAAAACCGAATATCAAACTAAGCTACCAAAACCTTGGGACTTTGTATTAAATCGAAAGCGTAAAACTTTCAGATTACTGCTTACTACTATCAAACCAAGGTACCAGAAATTTGATATACGTAGAACGTTATGAAACGTTCGATATTGCGATCAAAATTGTACAATTTTTTGATCATTATTTACCATCAAACCGAGGTACTAAAATTCCATGTTCAACGTAATATGTTCAAATAAAGAAAAGTTCTAAATTGTTATTTATTATCGAATCAAAGCATTAGGTATTGCATATAGATCATGATGTAATTATCAATATTGTTTCAAAATCGTGAATAACAAAATTTCTACTTCCTATTCAACCGAGCTATTAAGATTCCCCATATGACGTTAAAATTAAAATTTTTTAGATTATTATTTTTTTTAGATGTTGGAATACAACGATATTACACATAGACACCTACACAGGCATTTGAACAGGACACTTACGCAGGTCATACTCACTACTGTATAGAGAGTGGGGTTCAAAATCTTTAAGGGATCTTTATGGGTTACTACCTACAGTCAGTCTGAGAGTAACTAGCTAACTATCAACGATCCATATTACTCACTTATATTTTAATACATTCGGTTCTGTAATATTGTTTAATAAACATCACCTAATATTATTTCAACATAAACATTGTATCTTCCACAGATTTTTATCTTAAGTTTAAGATTAAATCTTAACATTGGATTATATCATTTAAATTATACTAAACGACCAGAATATTAGAAATTCTGAATGCAAGGGCAAAATCAGAAAAACTGAGAACTATCATCTATTATAAAACTATATCGACGAGAGAAATTCCTTAATTAATCGATCAAAGGGGCGGAAAAGAATGCCCGCGAGTGTTGGCGAGTTTTCGAGTTAGTTCTGGCGATGCCGATTGTTAAATTGGACTTCCATAAATCTCTTAAAGGCGTCGCGGCCTCGTTTCCGCCCTCAAGGAATGTTCCAATAGCCATAGGAATTCAATGTGAAGGAAAGTTCCGCCGTGAAAAATGAAAATGGAATCCGTTATCCGTGCGCGAACCGTGCTTCCACTTCCGGCTTCGAGGATCTTCGAGTCAGGTTCATTAATTCGCGGAGCTGCCACAGTGCCGTAGAACTTTCCTACGAATTCGTGATCCTTCAAACCGTAATAAACTGGATAGTTATGGAGCATGATGCAGCTGGTTTACTGGAACTAGCGGCGAACCTAAGTCGAGTTAACGATGCAAACTTTTTTAAATGAATCGATAGTTGTTGGTTATGTAAGCATTTTATTTCGTATTATACGCGTCTTACAAGAAATCTGCATTTGCATTTGGCGAAATTAAGGAGAACGTAACAATCTTACGAGGATCAACTTTATGACATGAATTCTTGAAATGCGCTCCATTTTTAAAGTTCCCAGTTTTCATGCGAAACTCGTTGGAGACAAATGTACGATTAAAATGAACTAAAGCTGATCGAAGAGTGAATTCAATAAAAAGAATTCGTTCATTACGTTTTTTTTTTTTGCTGTCTACGAAATGAGCTAGAAAGGTGGAAAAAATAATATTTATACGTGAGCCATTTAGAGCAGATTTTGTTTGTAATATTTGAAATGAAATAATCTGATGTTCTTCTCTGTTCGAATTTGTTTCAATATACAGCAGCTATTCACAGAATTAAGCAGATCGCTATGTCGCTAATGATATTGACGGAAAGATAAATATAAATACACATATCCAGAATTAAAAACGCGATATATATTTGATTCCAATATTTTAAAAAACAATTCGTGAAAGGATTTTAGATAAAATAATCCATTTGTTTATATTGGATTGAAAATATAAAAATACCGGTATTTTACTGACACAAAATTCACCGTACACGTTGATATGTAGGAATTATATTGTATGGACAAATAAATATTGATGGTTTGTTGCATAGCCTTTGGCTTTGATGCCAGATTGCAATATCCTCGTGGCATAGGCCAGATCAGTTTTCGAATCAAGCAAGACGAAATTTTATCACGTTCAGAGACCTTTCAACGCGAAAATTAATTATAAAATTCTATTTCGGAGGAAAATCTTTTTGCAAAGTTGACAGAACTCGTTCCAGCGTACAAAAAGTCACAGGTGCAGAGGAATAGTTCGTAATAAACCTGAACGTGAAAGAAAAAGATAATTATTAGCAATCAATAACAGGTTTATTTGCAGACAAACTAAAACAAATCCAGGAATTAATATAAAAAATTTAAACGAATTAAAAAAAAATCTGAGGAAACAGTTGGAAGAATCCTACGTAAAGAAGAGTATGTCATGGTAGAATATCCAGGAAGCTTATATCTTGAAAGTCAATGGAAAACATTCAAAGAGAAAATATTCAGAAAGAAAAATATTCAGAGTTCGCTAAAATCTGTTACATCATGACAAAATATTTTGAAAAAGTGTCATATGTTTCGATGAAACAAAGATAAATTTAAATAAATTTTGTTCTTTAATATTAATTGTTATTAAAATTAATGACAAACGCAGTTTCTGCTCATTCTACCATGGCAGCGTGGTCAAAGTCTAAGAAGACACAGACGAATTACCATAAAATAATGTCAAGTATGAAAATAGCCACGACCAACGCTGGCCTTACGTCGTGCGCCAAAATTCCTTGTGGTTGCGTTTGCGAAGGTGTACTCGTCTTCAGGAAGCCACAAAGTCGAGGAAGCAATGAAAATTCGTTGGCCGATTTTCAGGCGGAAAGGAGAGTATGCGAAGGAAATAGCTGGCCGTGTAATTACTCATACCAGCTAGTCGGCCATTGTTTCAAAAGTTTCAAACCTGCCTTGCCGCAGCCGCGGTGTCGCTCTTCAGCCGCTTAATGCAATCATAAATTTTAATTTTCAATTTTGCCGCAACGACTTCGTCATCGAGCATTTTCTTCCACGTAGACCCGTCCGTCTTCTCCTCCTTTTTCTTCCATTTACTTCCGGTTCCAATTGCAAACCGGCGGTAAAGTATCGATTTATTGCAACAGGACGTTGTATAATTAATAGATTTGAATTGGAAACGCGGCTGCAATCATTACGTTTAAGAAGTTATTGTCTTCCATTTTTGCAAGGACTTACCGTTTCGCTTAATGAAAATGCACCACCGGCCGCGGCTACGGTAAACTGGTTTGCGAGATACAGCCAAGAACGAGATTGGAATTGTGGTGATATATAAATTCGTGAGAAGAATTTAAGTTTGAAAAATGGCATTTAATTATCGAATTGCTCGCGTCGAATATCGGTAGAATGGATCGATGGTGAAAACTCTCGGTCAATGTTATTCTGTTTCTCTACGTTACCTATATACTCCTCGTAAAATATTATTTCGCGTTTTATTACAACGGCTATATTTCCTGTTTTAAAAATCTGTTTTAATTAAAAGCTTCCGCTATTTTTCCTTTTTTTTTTGTTTTTTTGTTTTTTTTTTTTTGTTAGGGAATTGATATTTTATTATTGAATCATTTTCGATGAATTACGAACGATGAACAATAGCGACGAATGAATAAAAGGTGAAAACACTCGATGAATATTATTTTATCCTTCTATGTTTGTATTTCTGTTCTCCTTGTAAATTTAAGAAAGAAGAAACAATAATATGGCTTTGTTGATCGATAGTTTACGATAATACTTACGGTAATATTTACTGTTATTACTAATAATATTGACAATACCTGATAATTTAATCAATCCTCTTTTCCCGTTAAAACAATTTTAAACAATCAAATAGTAATTTCTCCTTAGAACAACATACACGGAGGAATTGAGTACGTCCTTACTCTTTAAATGTCCTCTGAAACGATATTTCTTGTACCTAAAGGGAAGAAAGGATAAATTCCCAAGGAATTCTTGACAAGAATAGAACGTGATATCGTAAAAGGCAGAAGTGAACGTAATACAATGGAATAATATTGTTTTTTGGCGATCAAACGTGTGTATGTACGTAAAACGATTACACGAACATTAAAGACAACCTTGTTGCTTATCCACATTAGTCGAAGTGCTGATCGTCTTCCACTTGTGAGACCTTCGCGATAGATGTGCAATCTCGTTACGCTGATCATGTGGAATCGTCCTTCCGTATCTTTTTTACCTATTCCCGTGGGGGATGAAGATCGAAGGTTACGCAGGAAATAGGATACGAGTAGGGGGGAGCACGAGAGGCTAATCCCATTTCTGGTTATTCTTCAAAAAGGACAAAAACGTTCTCCATGAAAAAACATGACTTGATCACTAACTTTGTAAAAGGACACGAGGGAGCTTGTTCTTTTATGTAAAATATTTAATCAGCGAGGGTGCTTGTTCCTTTTCGTATAAATTTGAAGCAGCAGGTATAGTTTAGTATATTAAAATTTTGTTTAAATTAAAATTCAATCATATTCCATTTTGTAAATATCAATGGAAATATTCTAGAAACATTATCGATGAAGAATTCTATCACAGAAAGTCTAGGAGTTTTTTCTTTCGCGTAAAATATTTAATTAAAGATTGTTTTAAAGGGAAAGATAAATCTGGTTCGATGTATCAACATTTGTATATGTAATTCGTATATATATTTGTTTATTGTTTTATAACACCATGTGATGATGTAATAGTTAATGCTGGAGAACTTTAATTGTAGAAATTGTATTTGATTGAAAACTAAGAAAAATATCTTCTGGAAAATCTATCGTAACATTTTATCATGTAAATTATTCTCTCTGAGTTTCAAGAATTATTTCAAACACTATCTCCGTCAAAGCTATATTCTTAAATTTATCGACAGCCTGAAATGGAATGAATTTGGTTCAGAATCTTGATTTAACACTTTTTTCTCGTAATACATTTTTTTGTCAGTGGAAGTCTCCGTATCTAAATCACGTTATTCATGAGCCCTCTAAATGACCTAAAAAAGAAAACCTCCTTTATACTTCACATAATCCCTCAATTCAAGTCGCCTTAGACACTAAAAGGGTATAATCCAAGAATAATCCTACACTCTGTAGTGCAGATTAGGTTAAATTAACTTTTCCTTGTTGTAAATTCGATCATAATTTTTGTGATTATCGTATTGAACATGAAATTTTTTATACGGATGTAAACTTAAAATCCATCAAACTTTTGTCATTCTCTTTGTAATAATTTCCTACGTCATGAAAGTTTGAATTTTCTTATGCAGCACGCTTCGATTGCACTCTCCTTCCTCCTTTTCCAATTTAATTTTCAAAGGTATTTTAAAAATTCATGAAGATTACCTTTTCATTATCTTCCCAATCGAAATTATTATTCTTAGCTACAATTATTTTCAAATTACACGCTATTGCCATTATTCTTGTGAAATCATATGGTTTGTATGTATTTCTCTTTTAATAGTGGCCGTCATACTTAGATAATACAGTCTATAATGTATTTAACCAAATAAATTAAATTAAATATATCTGGAGTGAGATATGTAGTCTCATTTACAACAGGATCTCGAGTTCCAATCAGTCTCAACGATGCTAGAAAAATTATAATAGCTCAACAGTCGTTCGGAAAGTTGTACGAGCCACTCAGAAGCCATACCGATCAATTTCATAAATTAAAAAGCGGAAGAAAGCGATTGGATTTCAAAAGCAGTACTTCTTAAATTCATATTGAAATTTTCACTTACTTGTGCAATCCTTTTACGAGTTTAGTAGAAACAAATTGTTTTTCTAGAAGTTCGATACAGTGATTTACCTGTGTAACGAAATTGAGAGAACAGAGAATGAAGGTGATCAGCTTTGGCTTGCGAGTGGCTAGTATTACACCATTAGTATCGGAAGGATTAAAAAGCGTCAACAAGTCGCTCTTTAACTCGTTTAGATGAGACACGAAGCTGAAACAGAAGCAGCGACCTGCAAAATTTCGATTCACTGATAACGCAACGATAATTCGGTAAATTGCAACATTAAAGCATTCCATTGGTTAAACACAAACAAACGATGAAGCTTTGGTTTGGCGGCGTCGATCCCACAGGCAGAAGCTTCCGATTATGGTCGATGCTAATCGCGCAAACGGGTTGAATTAACCAACGTAATGCTTTTTTGGCATCGGGTTCGTTCTATTGCGTTGGTTAACTGTAGTGTCACTATATAGATATTAATAACACGATCGCGTGGCTCGTACGGAATTTAACTGCGAATACATTATATCGGTTGTTCACTGGTTTGTGAAATGGAATTCGTACTCGCACAATTGCCACGCTTGTTTGTTTGTTGGTACTCGTGTTCGTTATCTACTGTTCAGACTTTACTGTATCGTACGACTTTATTGTTCAGTGAAACTGTTACAAACCAGCGGTTTGTATGTAGCGAAGAAAGGAAGCTGTTTTTTAATCAAAACGTACGTACATTACTGGTACTGATGAACACTATTGATCAATTTCATTGATAAATATGTAGAACATTTATACAATTACCATACGATGTTATAAATGATATCACAAATGTTACAGTATGAATATTACAAATGATATACTCTGGTCAAAATAATTGGAGGATCATTATCGATTGTGTTTAGAATCATCTCATTTGGCATTCGGAATTTCGAGTGGCCGTCCGTTTATGGCACGGACAGGCCCATTCTCTTCCTTAAAAAATTCCGAATTACATATCCTCCCCGAACTGTGAATGTAACGACTCCCAGATCAGGTAAAAAACCCCTGGGAAGGACCAGCCTGAAGTGGACGATGGAGAGACAAAACTCAACGACTGGTAGAGAGAAGCAGCAACGTAGGAGGACAGTTCATCATCAGACCTAGTACCGCACGGTTGAAAGACTTCACTTCCAACAAGATCTTACCACCGCCGTGCATCACATCACACGTTATGTTTATACAAGTTCAGCACAGTGCTGGATTATTCTAACACTCGATATATTAAACCTCCCACCTTGAACACTAATTTATTCGAGGTACGCGATATGGACCGATCCTGTTTGACCTGACCGATTGCTCTTTAATCGATAATTCGCAACATTTGGATTTCATTTGTTTTTCATAAGAATTATTTCTGGTAGATAATTTCGTTTAGAATAAGGAAAATCTTATTAATTACGTGTGAATAAGAATCGACTAATCTGTCTATTGGGAATTGATCGAAAATTGTGACAATAGTCGTAGCTTAACCTGATTATCTTCCCCGGTATTTATTTCACTTGATACTCGTGACTTTAATAGGTAACTCGTGCTGGCTTCCTTTCGATAACTATGTTTAGAGTACGCTAAGAAGCATCGTGAACAGACACGATTGGATCGTCTCTGTAATCTCGACGTACGGCTTCGAGACGCGAATTAAATATTTCACAACCTCGTTGTTGATATTTGTATATGATTTATTAAATAGCTAAATAAAGTAATTCAATGCGAGTAAACAGATGTTAATGAAGAATTACAAAGTTTCGTTCGTAAATTCTCAAGAACAATTTGCCTCCGCAATAAAGAAAATAAAGAGAATTCGCTATGAACATGGTTGAACGATAATAAAAATTTACTGTTCACATAATAGCTTTATTTTATGGTAGTAGCGAGGAAAGTATTCACTTTTACAATATTAGGGAAACGGTCTAGATTCGACGTTATACGGCGTTCACTCAGACAACTATTCATCGTTTCGTAGTTTCTGCGTGGTCGTTTCAGAAACCAAAACCGCGAATATAAAATATTTATTGCCTGTACTTGTGATCGTACATAGTCGTTGTTCATAATACATGTAACGTCAAACGTAAAACCCGCCACCCACCCATTAATGTCCAAAATATTTTGATGTATTGCACGCAAAATGAACGTTTATAGCAAACCGTATACTTTAGAAATATAAAATTCACTGTTATCGATGTTACGAATCACGGTGCTTTGTAAAGTATACAAAATTTCTTATCTCTTTTAAACGCACTTTTACATCAAATAATCAAAAATTCGGTCGACTAAAAAATTATAGCGATCTTTGAATAAATTAGATAATTGGGGAAATTACCTTGAAATATTTACAATGTAAAAATGTGTTATAAATTTAAAAATTTACTTTCGTAGTAAATGAGACATAAAGGATTTATTTGTAGCTTTTTTTTTATAAAAATTTTCATTCGTTTAAACTTGTCGAGGCATGAACGTTTCATGTAATTGGAGTTTGTACAATAGTTCACTGATTTTTTCTATTACCAATGAGTTCTTTTTCGCTTAGTAGAAGTTCACGTTCAAATAATTCATAATTTCAATTCGCGCAAGTTTCTTTATTGAACACATGTTAAAATTTCGTTGCAATAAATGAAGTTTAGGTACGTAATTTTATTATCATATGAGTATCATGACAAATATATGTAAGAACACGATACGATCACGATACGATGAATCGTGAAAATAAATAACGTTTTATAGCAACTTCAATGTAACACTTTGTGTGCTATACGCCTTGTATACGTTGAGTACGTGATAGAAGCCGGAGCACGTGGCATGACAGTAAAAGTAGATGTTGCACCTGGTATCGCAACATGTAGCAAGAAAATCGATTAGAAATATCTAAAACTTCCGACTAGAATACTAATGAGAAACATCAATCCTGATATCGAGATCAAAACAATTTAGCAAATATTTTCCAAAATTATTGAGCTACATAAAAACTTCTATCTTACATGAAGATAAATGATTTGTTTGAATTTGATTGAAAAGTTAAATATCACTTGTACACGCTGATACTAAATCGAAGATAGTTATAAAAACTGGTGTTAACTAGCTTCATTTTCAAAAAGAATATCTCTATATCTGACAAATATAATCACTCAATTTTGGTGATTATTACACAAATCTACTCACAAAACCTCTCTTTTTCTTTTTGTATTACTTTCTCTTTTATTCATTAGATTTAATCTATTTTCATTACGTGTCTGATTTGTCTCCGTCAAGGTGCTAATTCCCCTTAACACGTTCAATGACATAGGAATCATTAATAATCGACAATGTTAAAATTGAAATATTTCAATTAAAAAAACAGTCACGTTGAATTCCAAATATTGCGATAATAATGTGAAGCGTTAATTTACATTTATTGTAAAACGCATCGTAAAATATTTAAACCTTGTATCAAGGTACCATAATTGCGTATAATAATGTATTGTACTAAATAAGGAACAATCATTCAGCAGTGCTGGCAATACGAGCGAGATTCGCCCGATAATTAACGCGTTAATAAACGATTAAGTGAATAAACATTTCATTCTCAATACAATTATTCCAATTTGCATTAAACTACTAACTACTCTTCGCTGATAATCCTGAAACGATTATATATTCCTATCGTACTATTGTCCTCGATTCGACTACATCTTGCGACCTCTATCAATCTACGAAATTAACGTTTATCAGTGAGACGCCTCGCCGGAAGCGATGATTTTTGCCCGCTAACACGTTGAACAGGCGAACGTGCTTGCACATCCTCGTAACAGACGAATCTGGCTGGCTTCGTGCGCGTTTATTGTTCAAGTGTAGTGTGAGGTAAATGAAATTGGATTTCCCTTTGTAAGCTGCACGTACGGCCTCCACGTAATTCCGCAAGCACATACGACCACGTTGCGCGGAATTGTTTCTCACGCTGCGAACGATATCGCGCAATCGAGCCACTACGATAACTTCTGTTTCCGTTGACGAATGCGACGCCAACCACCGGTGTAATGTCGCTCGTGCGTCTTCGTTTCCGAGAAACAACGTGCCGGAAACCGGGGAAATCTCGGTGGGAAAATAACCTAACGGAATAACACGAAGTCGAGAGTTGGAAAAGTTGATTTGAAAAGTTTCATGCTGTGCATTGGACAGGATATATTCTCACGGACACTTGAAATTGCTTCAAAGGCATTGTTGGAATACGAATAAAGAGATGACACCGATTACATAAATACTTTGTCAGTGTGGTGTATAATTATTGTAGTTTGGATTTCTTATAGTTAGACAGCGGATTTGTTATAGTTAGTTTTATGCGCATATAGGAATATAAAAATATATATGTGAAGGCGTTATAATATTTTGAAGGCAGCATAAAAGAATTTGCATAAATATTCGCAATTTAATTAGAACGATTGTATAAGACATATCGCAAGGGTATCGTCGTAACATGTTGACGAGACTGTGAGTATATGGTGTCGAGTTTGATAAAGAATATTTTTGAAAGTATTTTTTGGATGAAATATGTATGTCCCTGTGTAGATTGATAATTAAAAGTTTCACATGAATAGTAAATAACTTGGAATCAGAATCGACAATATAAGAAACAAATTGTAAAACTTGCTCTTTTCTTATGCAGGAATTTATCGATAGTTCAAATCTATTTTATACTTCGTGGCCAAATAATATACGATTGCGTAGCGACATAATCTTAGAAAAATGGTCTTTATCGCAACAGCTTTATCAAATGGATCACGTTTAAGGGGAATTTTCGAGGTTGCCTTTAGGTCGACTCGTTTGTACATTTACTCCAAGTTATAACCAAGTTTTTCTTGTTAACGATAAGGAAACTACGTGTTTTTCTCGCTACTTTCGTAGACTTTTTGGAAACTTTGCCAGATACAAATGATGGCGAGGGATATCGGATAAAGAAGTGAACTGTGAGTAGGTGGACAAACAGGCAGCGTAGCTTGTTTGTCCGTTGATAGAACAAGGTAACAGATATGTAGTGAAGATTGTTGTGCACGCTTCATATTGGATATGTGGGAGATTCGAAAATTTAAAACGATAATATTTTGTAGAAACGTCGAAAGAAATTTATTTATAGAGAATATCGTACAGTCTTGTTCTTCAACGTTAATTGTTCGACAGAGAACACGACATCGTTCATTTCTTCTATTCTTATTTACGTATCTAATTTAATATTTATTTTTAAAGATTACCTTTTTTTAAAGGTTCTTTATCAAAATTCTTTACATTTATTTTGAACGGAATAATCGCTCGTGCAACGAAGTAAAATTTTTTCTTGAAAAAAATTCTTTGTTTAAAATTCGTTATGTCTATTACGATAGTGTAATGCGAATAGTACGAAGAAGAGGAAGTCCGTAGTACCTTTTCCTCTAAATTGTGGAGCTGATCGTTGTCGCTGGACGTAGAGTGCAGATTAATCAACATTTTGACAGATGCTTACGTACGACGCGTTTTATGACATGAAATTGACATGGCTGGTATTCGTGTCACTTTCCATCCATTTTTCCTTCCATTTATCGTTTCGGAAATCATATATCATGATCCTTTATCGGTTTTCTTTTCAACTCAATAACTGAAACATTATTTATATAGAATCTGAGGAAGAAGCTTTCACGTAAAACAATTCTTTATCTTAGGTGAAAATTTCAAACCTTTTCTCCAGTTTTCTTCTGTCACAGATTCTTATTGAAATATTCGCGCTCTATGTATTATATTAAATATTTATCAAACTATTTCCATTTATATGTGGGTAAGAAAATTCAAAGAGAAAAGAAATTATTATTTTCTTAATATTATTTTCTTAAATACTATATAACGTGATTCAAAAATACCTTGTTTGAAATTTTTCAAAATATTCATAAACTATCTCTATAAATTTTCTTTCTATTAAAACAATGATCATTTTTGAATCTCATTCTCAAATAGAATTTATTTAAGAATTCATCAAGAATTCAGAAATTCATAAATTCGAAGATCCATTGAACAACCCACTCATTCGAATATTCTATTATTACGTAAGATATGACTAATTAAAGATAACAATCAGATTATACCCACACACAAAATGATAAAATAATTGTCATTATGGTTATTTTCCATACATATATATACCTTACGTGTTCTATACTTAAGCAATATTATTGCGTCTTAAAAATCTCAGTATCTTTAATTAGAGAACTTCTTGCCAGAGGTAGTATAGTCATCGTATTCTCTCGTTAATTACCATTTCCTTGTTCAGTAATTAAATTCGAGATCATTCACGTCGCATATCCTTCAGCTTCTCTTTTTATGGAAGTGTATGTTTCATTCTAACGATAACCAACGGCAAGGATGAACGTTTGAAAGGAAACAAAGCCCTAACCGAACTAGTACAAGCATTTTAGCAGAATTGAAATTAATAAAAGCCCGACCACAACGAAATATTATAGCTTATGCGGGCAGGATAACGAAATTCGCATAATTGCCGCGTGTACCCGTGAAATTTAATTAATTCTCGTTGCGGCATTTAGGTTAATTACAAGCAATGCATACCGCGTCATATTGTGTTCGTAAATATGCTTTCGGTAACTTTAGAAAACTTTTTAACGCTCTTTGACTTGCCTGCTGAAATTATTCAAGTAAACAGATCCTTTTGTAAATAAAGGGTCCAAGAAGTATTCGCAGCTGGCCTGGGTATTAGAAAAAACGAGCCACTTTCAGCATTTTCTTTTGTTATTCTTTCTCTGTCTGGAACTTCATTTGTTCAAATTGAATTGCTTTTTTCTTCTTTCTTTTTTCTTTTAAATAGATTGGTCTTGTCAAGGATTACTGGACGAGGATTATTTCTTGAAACAGATATAATCTTTTTTCTGCACGCATTATAGTTTGACTTCTGAATATCGATGCTTAGGAATTTCATTCGTTTTGTCAGTTTCCGAATTACCTTCTTTATTTTTTCTTTTCCGGCACGTTGTTCTGTAATTTCAAGTATTGCGAGCTACACCTTTCTTCTCTTTCTAACGTAATCTTGATAAATCGAGCTTACAAGGAATACCGACAACTTCGCTATAACTATTTATCGACTTCAATTTTTGCACTCGTATCAGTAAAATATATATTTTAATGGAATTTCGCAAAATTATTCGTATCTTCGACGAAATTAATACTTTGTTAGAATAATCCATATTTCTTTGAAAATAAACGAGCTTAAATCTATTATAGAAAAGTGAAGAAGATCTCGAAACTGTCTAAAAAACTTTTCACGTTCACGTTTCAATGTTATATCAAAGAATCTTTTTCAAACCTGTATACAGCACCCTGTACACTTCTAAAGGAAATAAACAGACAGGATTAATTATCGCAACTTTAATCCCTGAAATTTCTAATTTTTCCAACAATTTTTCCCCACAAATTGATTCTTTCAACTCATCCACAACAACGTTCATTCTCGATACTAAAAAATGTATTTTTCAGCTTATTTTCTTTATCTTATCTACCATTCAGGATAATCATTATTTCTGTTTAAAATAATTATATCACCCCATAATAATAGCACGCTATACAGAAGAATTACATAGAACAAAAAGCGGATTTCTATCAAGTGATGGCAGATTTCGACATGAAAGAAGGGAGGAATCGCAATTTCTAAAGGTTTCAAACGAATCCCCTTCTCAGCCTGCTCATCCTTCATCCCGTTTCCCTCTCAAGCGTTCACCTCGTTCACTTCCATCTCGTCCTTTCTCTTTAACCGCACGGTTTCTCGTTAGACGTCGAGACAGCCTCTCATTATCGGTCATCCGCCGTAAGGGACGTAAATAAGAGAAACGTCGAAACAGGCTGTGCACCGACGTCGTCGACGGTGAGTTTGCAAAAGTCCGGCCGAATGCTTGACGAAACGTTTCCACAGACATCTCAAAAAGAAAAGTGTTAATTGCCGCATCGATCCGATTATTCGCTGGAATTGCAACGTGAAATTGTTACTTATCCGGTCGAACACGCTTCCAACTTCGTAGTTTCCACCGTTCATTTCGTTTTATTGTACTTCGCTTGGCTAAATCTACAGTTAATTTGATATATTTTGTTCTTCGTTATTCTTCTGAAGAGGATAGTTCCTTTTCACTAATTTCTTCCTGTGTACTTTAAGAGGACATCGTAGGACTTGTCGCTGCTTTGTAGAACTCGAGGTTGAATTGAAACAAGTGAAACTAAATAAAAACGAGAGTTCTTTGTATCTACATGTCGTAATACGAAAAATATCGCACGTTTGTAATGTTGGAAATTCGATCGGCGAATCCTTGGGGTTAGGAATTATAGGTAAGGAGATAAATTTGAGTAATTCAAATTGACTGAAGAATATATACAGCTTCGATTAAGAAAATATCTACGGTTCTTTTTTAAAGAAAGCGCGAGGTATTTTTGAGATAAAGATAATTTTGAATCATTAATGTTGAAATGACATATAATGGAAATAAGACGATCGATCTGGAAGTGTCATAGCTTAAAAAATTATATTTCGCAAATGTCAGAATTATAGTATACTTTTTCTTTGTTTTTATCAGACCGGGAGATAATAGAAATTACATATCGTCGATAATGAATGGAAAGGGTGACACAAATAACCCAAAATGTAAATGTAATTTCGAAATTTCTTGAGTAAATAATTATTCCCTATTAGTTAGTTATTGTTTTATTTGCATATCTGATTATTCATTATTCAAAAGCGATTGAGTTCGACGATCGAATGTTTGCAAGTTGATGTAGTTGCGGACATGGAGATACAATGGAAAAGAACAAACAGAATAATTTGAGAATACTGAAGAGTAACGGTAGCTAAACAAATGTATGATATTTCAATTTTTCCGCAAGTAAAAACCATTTTCTGTTCTCTGCAAATACATGCATAATACTGGTACATCTATTACGAATAACTAAAAGCTGGAAATGCAGAAAATTAGTTTTAAAATATGCAAATTATAATTATCGATGAAAAGTCGCTTACGAATTATACCGAGTGCTACGTTTCTACGTTATTTTCAATTTGTAACCATAAAACAACTAAAAATAATAATCTTAATCTGTAAACAACTGTACAATATCTTCTACCGCATTTCCATATTTCAGCCATTCCACGTACGTATGGCTATCTCATAAAGCGGCTATTCCAATTTTCCGCTGAAAGTTTACGTGGCTAACGACAATAACAACAACGTGGAATAATAAAGTCTCGTATTGGAAACGTCAGCTGTTTTCATTTGAGGTGTATCGGTGAGATTTACACAGCGCGTTCGATTTCCCATTCAGATTCTATTCGTTCATGGACATGAACATTTTCGCTGCCGCCTACTGGTTCCTTTTTAGTATTTTTCCTCTGCCTTGAATAGAAGGGTTATTAATGACGGAAGTTGGGTCAGACTTTACGTCGATGAACTTATCTTCTGTTCCTCCAAGCTTCTTCATTCCATCGTTTTGCAATTTTGCTCAGCTCTGGTCTTTCCAACTTTTATCCTTAGTATCGGACAAAGAAACAAGAATAGGCTTTTTGTTACGATAACGAGGAATATTCAAATGGAACTGCATCGATATATCGGCATAGTAATTTCACAAATGGCCTGTCAGAATGTAACATCTATCTGGTGAATTACTTTCATAGATACACACGTTGACGAAAGTATTTGAATACTTAGCATAGGAAGCTTCAGCGCCCATATTTCATTACGTTACGTAAAACGTGTAGAAATTTAACTACCACAGTAACGTGACTCGACTATGATGATTATACTAGTGAAGTTTGAAACAAACCTGTTCCAACGATCAAACGATTCTGATTTCAGCACGATGATTCAGGCGATCCTAAACGTTTGACGATTTCAACAATTCGAGCGATGAAACAATTCTGATTAAATCAAATTTTGTTTTCGATTCGGTCAAATTCGATAGAACGTTCAATAAGGTTCAACAAGCTCTGATGGTCCCGAAAAATATACATGTTGATTGAATTGATTTCACCGAATGCAAGAAAATTTAATCAGCATGCTCGTTAGGTATCGTACTATTTCCATGCGCCCAAAGTGTGCTCTTCGCGTGGAAAGACTAGCCATAGCTGGGCGAACGCGAGGCTTCGAAACGATGAAGTAAATTCTAAATGAAGGAAATTTATTCGGATGGTCTTCGACCGATCACACCATTAGACGTCGCTAATGACATCTCGAAAGTGACCGCATTTACGATGCGCTCGACTATTTAGAACACGATGGACATAATGAAGAAAATAGGAAGAAATCGTTCTGAATGCTAAAATCTCGACTAAAAAATAGCCTCTTGACTTCGAGAGTGAATATCATAAAGTTACGAACATCTTCAAGTTCTTGTTTCTTCGGACGGTACTGTCAAGCAGAATTGGAGAATTCAATGTTTTTCATGAGAAAGAAGGTAAATTCCATACTGGACACAATCATAATCGTACAGCAAGAACTAGAATAATTAATTTTATGTCTTTAGATCATTAGAAGTAAACTCGTAAACGACAACTTTAATCCAGTTACATTAGAAATCTTCGCCTCTGGTATTTCAATTTCTTCTTCTTCTTCTTCGTATGGGTCAAAAGTGTTAAAAGATAACACACGATTTATTTCTCTAACAAAGATATTTCTAACATTTTCCACACTTTCTTATCAGTTTCGAAATGAAAAGAATATTCAGGTAAGAGATAAAAATTGCCCGATCAATCAAGCAAATGGCTCTTATAATAACTTGTCAGTATGCAGTCGTTAAAGTGGAATAGCATCAATCTTGGTAGGACAAGTGGAACACTCTGTATCCTGTACGACAAGTAGAATTAGATTGTCGCTGAGTCAACGAGTAGAGCGGTGGCGTCTTTGTGCACACAAGTAGAATAGATCGACGTATATACATATGATGAGTCAAGTAGACTGACTTCCCTGTGTGGCCAGCTTCAATTCGAGCGGAGCCAGCCGGTAATCTACGGTGCACCCAGAGCCAGTGAATTCAATTTCCAAACCGAACAAACGAATGTTGAAACTCAGTGAATTAATGGAAGCCGGTTAATTTAGTCACTAAGAGAAACCCGCTGAGATTCAGCGAATTAACGGGAAAGCTCGATTGCGACTTCTGTTAATTTAGTGAATTAATTGGATCCCGATCAAATTTCATCGGACTTGAACGTTATACCGGCCGACTATTTTCTCGTTGTGTAACAATTGTACGGGCAACATGTGCGCATAACGGGGTCAGAATAAAGTTGGCGCGAAATTCTCTGCCGCCGACAGATGTACGATAAATTATCTTCCAGATTTTCAGCGTGAAACTATACGGTACATCAAGACAATCTGACTTTATTAGTACGTGTGATCCAAGGGATATACGGTGGTTATAAAATATTTGATATTCATGAGATATATCTTTATTAAGATATTTAAAATTTTTATCTCATTCGATTAATGCTGAAACGAGTGATATTTTGGTACTAACGCAATCAAAATTTTGATATAGCATGATAGACGAGCGTATGAAAATGAAATTTTATTGGATTTTAATCTTTCTCAGAAATATCGTTAATCTACTTATAATAAATTTTACACGCCAGATGTTCTCAATTTACGAACACTCGTAGTTCAAGAGATATATGGCAGTTCCAAAATATTCGATTAATGTTGGAAACGGTAGTAACAGTAGTAATTTTAGCTTTAACAGTTTTAAACTATTACGATAGGAGAACTTAGGAAAATAGAACTTTAGTGAATGTTAATACGATTTGTAAAGTCCAGAGATTTATTTTAATATATTCTTAACTCACTTACTAGTGGTTTAGGAGATTTTAGGATACTCGATAATGTTGAAAATATCGATATTCTGGTATTAAAAGGATTTTGAAATATTACGACAGATAAGCGTACGAAGGTTAGAAATTAAATTCTATGCTTCTCGTAAAAGTGTCACATTGACGATATTTCGAAATATTAAAAATTCCTTTTTATATCGTTTTCACACGATTCATAAATTTTCTATCTTTACGTGAACTTTTCAAATAGAATGAATCTTTATTTATTTATAGTTTACTATTTGTATCTCCACACTTCATATGATCTGATTGATTATAAAGTCTCCATCTATTCTCTATATTAATGCTGTCTAAAATTTATATACTGTCCAGAAGTTTTAATTTAGTTTTAATCGCTCAAAATTCTAATGTTACGGAAAACATATTCCAACGTATCTTACAATTCGTCTTCCAATGTATCTCGACAAAAGAATAATAAATAAATATAAGAAGAATGATCATCTTCTTAAAACAAAACCAGCTGTCTAATGTATTATATCACCGTGTTCGATAGAATATCTTCAAGAAATTTTTTGATGTATTCTAATAATCTTGTCTCATAGGTGCAATAATACAATACAGAGATCTTAATAAAAGTTCTACCGTACAGAAGAATCTCTCTATATTGCACACGGATTTCGTTGTCCCTTAATAAAGCACAATGAAAAGGTCAGAAGATTCACGCTGAAGCAGCCTCGGGAATCTTCCGATGTAGATGTCTCGGAACAATACGCGCATACTACTCGTGGTAATTAGGTTAATTACGAGAACAGCAGCGTCAGTGCGTGTTCTGCCGCGACAAAAACGGTAATTATGACAGACGATTTACAGGAAAGCCAAAACTCCTATGGTGACTAGGGATAAACATACTTCGGACGACACGTGTTCCAATTAATGCATAAACACGTGTGTAACGTTTATCGGCTTCTCACTTTTTCACCGAGCAGAGGTAGCTATTTTACGCCTTTGCCATCTTTCCATTTTGTTCACTTTATCGTCCTTCTCTCTCTCTCTCTCTCTCTCTCTTTCTCTCTGTTCGTGCTTGTCTGTTCACTTTTTGCTCCATTTTATAGACTATTCACGCGCATGCAACGCTTTTTATTGCATAAACACATTATCGATTCATCTCATGGCGTTTTCGTTTTTAACCTGTGGATGATTCGATAACGAATCGTTATTCGTTGCTCGTGAATCGATTCTGTCTCGTTCTCTGTCGTTCAGAGTATTTATCGTTTCATCCTCGAACTCGACAAATTCTCATTTATTCAACAATTTATAAAACAA
Organism: Bombus breviceps; assembly: GCA_014825925.1. Lineage (NCBI taxonomy): Eukaryota > Metazoa > Arthropoda > Insecta > Hymenoptera > Apidae > Bombus > Bombus breviceps. The sequence goes on along the minus strand of CM026184.1, from coordinate 1,882,292 downwards.
TTTGCGAATATTTCGATATTACAATTTTCTCTATGATGCTTGAAATTCGCTATGCGCGTTTCAATTATATATTTCCGTTTGATTTCGTCGCTTGGTATTTATTATTTGGCTTGTTTGCGCTTGCGGAATTTTATTTAAATAACACGCTCCCGGGGAAGTGTAGATTAGATTCGCCTAGATTTGCAATCAAAACTGAAATCCCAGGAACATTTTAATTATTAGTAGACCGAAATTTGAACAATTTAAATACTTGATCAATGGTAAAACTCATCGCAATGTCCAACTTCTATTTATGTTATTTTCACGAACACCGAAGTCACTAAGTAATTCACAATATTGAAACGTTTTCTCTTATTTTCGATGTACTTCTTCTTCATTTTGTATGAGTCAATTCAATCAAATGAGTCCATAATTAAATACGATCAGAATCAATAATTAATTAATACCAGAACCAATAGTATCGGTAACAGTAAAATCAATCGTAATATATCGCAATATCTATGCATTATTTTTCCAAAAACCAGACACACAATTAAAAGATTCTCTTCGATCCTTAATAGATTTGCTTCTTATATTTCACACGAGCAAAAAGTTACACAGCGAAAATTCGCATAAATTTTCCCATCATCTATCAGTTTCGGTGATAATGCGATGCTGTGGGTTGGTGATTGATGAAAAAAAAAAAAAAAGAAATAGAGGCAAGAAAGGCAGGGACCATAGAACACATCAAACGCGGTCTTTCTGCAGAATTTGAGGTCCAGCTTTAACTCGCGCCGAGGATCAATATTCGGCAGCTGTCCAAAATCGTGTGCGAGCTTCTCTCTTGCTCCGCGTTCCTCTTCGCTATCCAGCGGCCCTTTTTCTTTTCTCTTGCCACGTAAATACTTCTGCTTTCCTTTTGCACGATATTTTTTCGTCCGCCTTCAGCAGAATGTCTTTTACCATGAATCTCCTGTTTTATCTTCTTCCAGATCTTCTTTTTTATGTTTCCATCCTTTCTATCCCCCTTTTTTACTGCAATACTCCAACCCCGTTGTATCTAAATGGAAATAATTTTTTCTCGTTTCCTTCCTTCCCTTTTTGTTCTGTTATTATTCCTAATTTTTCTATTTCGGGTCGGCGGTCGATCAGTATTTGATATACTGTGATTCGTGAAAGTATTCCAATGCTCATAGAAGCTTTTTATGAATATATTTTGTTTCGTTGAAATTTTGTTGCCAATCAATGTTCCAACTCCAGACTTTAAAACTTCGCCTATAGCGCATTTTACCTTTGGTAACTTGCCTACGAATTGTTCACGCCTTGCGATATGTCGACTTGTTGAACTGGCTTCGCTGAGTTTGCTGGACAAAATACGATGCATTTCTTGAACCAAATTCTCTGCCAGACAAAGTACGGTGTATTTCTTTTCTTCGAATTGTAGTCGAGTGTGGTTAAGTGGAAAATTATTAATTCTCTTCGTTCTTGTTTCAAACATATCCATAGTTTCTTCACTATCCTTTGCGAAGAAAAAAACTTGGCAAAACACAGAGGATCCTCTAAAACACATTGATAAAACTGTACAAGTGAGGAAGTTCCTTAATCTTCGAGTTCTCTCAAACTGAATCAGACTACGTTTCGTTTCTAAATCGAATATATGCGTTGGTTAAATCTCACATTATCTGATGTTCCAAGAAGATTTTGAATACCGTGAACAATGCTATAAAATCACGAAATAAATTTAGATACCTTGAGATCATTTTTACAAAAATATAATTCAGTAGATTGCGGAAATTTAAGTAAGTTTAAGAATATTCAAAACAATACGATCATCCACCAATTGTCATACTTGATCTTTTTCCCATTTTTCTTCAAATATTATAAACTTCAACGGGCTATCTGCGATTAATATCTCTTTGTCTTCGACTATTGGCTTGTACCATTTTTTTCGCCTAACATATATCACGGTTCTTCAACCCTGCCAGCTTCATTCAGCGTCTCGGAACAGCGTTCTTCTCGGCGGAAGTCGAAGGCTGAAAGGGGACGATGGAAAAGGGTGGAGAACTCGACGTACAACGAACCGGCTACAAATTTTCATTCATCCCTTCGCCCGGTGTCGACTTAACCCTCGAGCCAGTTCGATCTTCTCTTGGTCGTACTCCAAGGCAGTCTCCGCACGAAACTGGCGTCCGTCAATTTCCTCTTTGTCTTCCTGGATATCTGCCTCAAGTTCGCGTAGCTCGACAATTTGTTTCGTTCGATACGTTCGATTTATCAACCATGATCGAACTGATCTCCGCTGAATTTTTCCTCGGCAAGATTCATGCATCCTATTTAGTTCGAAAAAACTGCTAGATTTATGAGTAGATTTATGTATCCTGTTCATTTGGACAGACTACTCTTGGCTACTCTTTCTTCGAAGTATATCTTGTTTACGTCGAGAGGATTTTTGTAATTCCTCGTTGGCATAGACTTAGTATGTTTTTTTTTACTTTCGATAGCTCGATTTTCGTGAAGTTAGGTTTACACATTCTCTTCGTTTCATGTATATCTTGTTTACAGAAATTATTTTAAGGACTCTGTATAGTTGTTCGTTGGGGACAGACCTAGAAAGACTTGTTTATTTGAAGGAAACTTTTGAATATAGTATATACGTCTCATGTATACTGAAAGAACTTTTATAATTCTTTCTTGAGGCAGATTTATATCTTCTTGTTTATTCCGTAGAAATTGTTATCGTCTTTCATTAGGGTAAATTTATGTATCCTATTCACTTTATTAGAATTTGTCATTAATAGTAGATTTATATATCTTTTATATACGAATGAAATTCTTATGACCTTATTTTATCTTTTGCAGAAAATTTATGCATACTTTTTCTTTCGTAGCGTACGCTGAAGTACACTATTCTGCTGCCTTCGACAAGATTTTTCAATTCTCTGTTAAAGAGATATTTGTAATGATTTTTAGATATATGTTTTGTGTGCCTCGTTCGTTTCAACGTGTTTTCATTAAATTCAATTTATACATCCTGCTCACGTTAAGAGCATTCTCTTTTGTTTAACACACACGCACACGTTACATTTACTACTTTGTCATATTCTAACAAAATCGAATTATGCGGCTGAATTATTTCTAAGAAGATTTGCAATCCTTCGACGTCTATCTAGGACGAGCTTGCAACACGAATAACATTGATAAATGAAGATATGTTCCAGTAGAATATATTACTCATTGAGTTGTATGTTTCGCCTGGGATTTTCGAATCGATCAAGATGAAGGTTGATTTATTTTACGGATATAGTTCCTCTTCATCTGATGTACGCATAACACTTTGATTTATTATGCTAGTGAGAGACAGATGGATCATCAATTCTTCAGGTACATAGTATCGTTAGCCAAAAAGTGGTTCAGAATAAATGCATACTTGATTCTTGTGCGATGAATCTTTGGAATTTGTTCCCTCGAAGGAAGCAGCCGTTTGTAAAATAATAATTTCCATTCTTGCCAGTCTGATAAATGAAATTTTATTTTATACACGTATTTCGTATTTTTTATTGATTGCAATATGACGATGTCATTTGATCTAAATAAGACGAAGAGATTATCAATCACAATTTTTACTAAATATAACTTCCATATAAATTGAAGTATTACATTAACAATAATTTTGAAAAAGATAATTTCAAACTTATAATATCACTAGCTATATTAAACTAATTTTTAAATGCTTCAATTGAGAAATATTCGTGCAAGCCACTGTTTAACAATTGTACGTGCAAAACAATTAGTTTAACATAAATAAATGTCAGTAAATACAAGATGTTCATGTACACGCGCTATTTCACAGTTTGGTACTCTACCATGCTCCGCAGTCGAAGGTCGTTGAAAACTTTGTTAAAAACCTGGAACGAGAATATGGAACGCGGAGGAAATAACAATACTATCTTTTCCTATAAACGATCCTATAAAATATTTTTCTATAAAAAATAAACGAATCCTACATTAAGATGGACAAAATACAAAAATATACAAATTATTATAGAAATTATTATTACGGAAATACTTCAGTTTTCTAAATGCAATACTACGTTATACACGCGGATAATACAGCTTGGCCTAATTTTCCTTCGAAGAGTGATCCTTCGTCCCTCGGTAGTTATATCACGTGCAAAACGATCAACAGCTGCAGGTGGACCACAGAGAGTAACAATTTCCGATCTACTCGCGAATTGTTAATTGAAATAGACGTGATACAGAAATAACGAGGGCAACCGTATTAAATTTTGATGATCAAGCTGGTGCGAGATTGGTGCAGATGGATTAAGATTTCAGAGCTTTTCATTGATCGATTCCCCATTGGAATAAAGTTATCTTTATCTCTTCAAGTAGAGAGACCGCTCTATCGCCTATAGTTTCATCTGTACAATTCTTTTTAACTTTTCCGATAATAGGTTGCAGCAATATAAATTATTCCAAATTCCAAAAAGTCCATATTCTTTCTGCATCACTCGAGTTCTATGTTTATCGGTAATAAACAGCTGACTTTCATAAAATCTATACAAATTTTTCGAATGTGGCTAGAAATGCATATTCCAATTTCTCTAAAGTCCGAATATTGAACATTAAGTCCTATCCTTTTCAGCGGCAGTTTTCATCCACTTTCAGTCATTGCTTTACCAGTTATAGCTACGTACATTGTATGCCAAAAATTTGGGATCTTTTTCACAAATTAATGTTACAGATACGAAGAGTAATTTCTTTCATTCCGACACACTTCTCAGTAAAGAATATTCTGAGATAAAGAAATTTGCAACTTGAAACTTCATTTTAAATTCCCAGTTTTCGTCAAACACATTGTGATCCCAAATTTTTGACCAGTAGAGTACGTCGTCCGCATAGTTATCTACTCTTCCCCTCGCAACGTACCATCATTCAATTATATTGGCTTGTCCGAAAAGTTTCTTTCGTTTTATGAGGAAATAATAGACGCACAACCTTTTTTTGTTTCATATTATTTTGTCGAACTACGTACGATCCATTTTGTTCTGTTCAGATAAATACCGCGACATTTCACAGACTTGGTTTCACGTTTGTATGAAGCTGCACTGTTGTAAAAAATAAGTTTGCGAAAGAAAGACACTTTTCGGACAAATTAATAGGTCTCTCTCTCTCTCTCTCTTTCTCTCTATCTATCTAGAGAGGGAAAGGGAGGGAGTGAAAAAAGAAAAGAAGGAGAAAATCGGAAAGCACCAGTGACATTTATGCCGGCTCATTTCCGAATTTCGAGTCAACCATTCGATAATAATAGAGTCGTAAGGGTGAAAATGGGTTGGATCAGTGGATCGATAGGTGACACTTCCAGGTGTAACAAGAGTGATTGGAGGGACATCCCCCTGCGGGAAGAGAATCAAGGATTTTTATCCAAAGGATGGGAGTCACGGGAGGGGGAAATTGTACTTTGTCCTCAAGTTCGTTACAATCGTTAGAGCCAGCGATTTGAAGCTGGGGATGTCGGTTGAATTGTTGTGATCGTTCAAAGGAAACTCGCGATTCAGGGCAAGCAAAGTTTGTAGTAGATATACGAAAAACTTGGTTGCTAGAAATGAGCTTATAATGTGAGTTAATTTGATACTTTTGAAATATCTCGTAGTTTCTTCCAAGCTTCCTTTAATTTTACAGTAAAATGAGTTTTCTGAATAGACGACATTCTTAACTTTATACTAACAGTAATCACCGTACAATAATGTATATTTATTATAAATAATACGAAAATAAGGTAGGATATATGTATATAATATTTCGCTTAAGAGACGAAAGTTTGTGTCCGTGATATGCAACTGATGTTCTTTGCTATTATTCTGCACTGTGGATAAAAGTAAATTTTCATGAATGATATACGAGATGAAAAAGAATTTATCGATTATAAATTTTTAGTAGAATAATTTTATACCCGAAGATAAATTTGATATCGTATATTTGAGAAAATATACTTATCGGAATCTGATAACTTTTGGCAATTTTTACGTTTCTTTCTCGTCTAAATGTAGCTATCTTTACAGTTACGATAAAGTTTGGACGATAACACATTAATACGTAACTCTGCTTTTAATTATTTTTTGTTTTTCTTTTTTAATAATTTAGACGCCCTAACGCAATTTTTCTGCACAAATCAATATTCTGCATATCGACTCTATTAATCTTATTTTACACCAATCCTATGAAAACATTAATACGATGTTTCAATTCTCGACAAGATAGAAAATTCTATTCGCTGTTGCTCGCAAAATTATCTCCAACAGTCAGTAATTTAATGCAAATACAATTCTCGGCGAGGAGATTTATTCATTGCACAGTTTTTCGACGAGACTTCCTTCACAGAGCCACAGAATTGGGACACTTTCTGCAAACGCTATCGAGATGCTTCGCCATATAAAAACGTTGTTCTCTCTCGAAACCTAATTTGAATATAAATTTCATCGCACATTCGAAGCAACCAACTTCGTTTGGAAAATTGTTCTCTCGATTGCATTTAGAAAACCGCTTTTTTTAAGATAACGTTTAAGAGAAACGAAATTTCTCTCTCGATCTATTATTTCGTAATAGTATGGTACGTGCGTTGCAATCTAATATCTTGCTGTTACAGTCCCGTGAGAAACTTCAATGTACTTTTACTTAGATCTTCTTTTATTCGGTCAAACGTTTATTATTTTGAATACACTTTTTAATCTGAGAAAAATATAGTAAATAGTAAATAAATAAATAGTAAATTATTAAATATAAAAATTATATTGTTTCTAGAAATTTGTTTAGAGATTTGTACAATATTTTTGGAGAAAAATGGACAATTTTCTAAAGAAACGAGAGTAGAATTAAGCCAAGATAGAATGCGTTTGACAGAGATTAACAATTTTTTTTTCTTCTATATAAAATGTAAATTCCAGGAATATAAAAATATTAAAAATAATATTAAGAAAATGGATGAATACACATTGTAAGATATGAGAAGTTAAAAGAAATGAACTTTTTCTTTGAGTAGCTATTGATTCATTCGAATCCATTCGATCGCTGATTGCAAAACTAAAATGATAAATGAGTTTCCTTTGAAGAGAAGTTTCTTTGCCCCCTATTATTCTTTACGGCACCCCACTTTTCACTTCCGCATTAACGAGAGTCTGTAAATGATGAACGACTTTCGTGTGGTTTCGAACACGATGATCACGTGCACGGCTCACGCTGTTGTTATCAGAAACTTCCACGTTTTACACTCTAATTGCTTTCGACGCGTATACAAGCCTCTAGCCGCGAAAGAAAATTGCGTGTAACAGTTGTACCATAACCACAGGACCTGATGATTTATCATTCAAAGAACCGTACCGTTCCCTAACAATTTATTACCTTAGGTAATAACTTCTTAAATGTTAATTCTTATCATCTTTATACTGCCGCGATTAAAGAAAATCATAAATCACTAAAGCATAATTAATAGCTGCTTATTAATTATGAGATGTAATATCAGTTCTACTATTAATCATAAAATTAATAAAAAAGAATATAAGACCCTAAATATTATCTTAGATTTGTGATTGTTTTCCGATTGTATCACACTTGATTGTATTACATCGATTTAGGTATTTTTTATCGAAACTTTCAGACGTAGGTCGTTTTGTAGTACATTATAATTAGACAAATTACAATTACGATGCATTATATTCTTATAGTATTAGTCACCACTTTTAATTACGAATAAATAGAACTAGAAATAGAACTTATTTACGAATAAATAGAAATAAATAGTAAATTAGCACAATAAAATAGTAAATGGGATTATAGAGAAGAGAAATCTAGTTTTAGGAATCTTCTTAATTTATTTGAATTTCTGTTCCTACGTATTGAATTCGTTGGAATTTTTCTAAGGAAGAAAACAATAATTATCTTTCAGCAGAATTAAAATATTAAAAATCTGATCGAATTAATTCTATCTTCCTATAAGTTTGCTTAAGTTCTATCACTTTTTATATTCTTAAGTTATTCTGTATTTATTTTTTAATCATTTTTAATTCGAATTTAATTGGCTCTTATCATTGAAAGTAATTAATGATGCGACATTCAAAGCAATTAATGATTAAATATTTATTAAAAATCATTTTAATGATCAGATATCCAAACAAATGAATTTACACGCTACAGCGCCAATTTATAGCACATTTAAATCAAACAATTTTCATACATACATTTCGCACATAACGGTTAAATAAACGAAGCTTCTCGCGTCTTATCTTTGAAACAGCCTGGAATCATCCTGAAATAATTCATTGGCCAGTTTTCAAGGTAAAACTGGCAAAAATACGGAACGATTTCATCGCATCGGCCGTTCCGGCGAATCTAAATATCTTCCAATGTTTCTCTAAATAATCAATTACAGCGACTTGGAAGAAGGCCAGACGGTGTTCTTACGTTTTGGCACCGGACACCGCCACTTCCACGTTTCGCTTTTCACTTTCCACCGCAAGCTAACGCAAGGAGGCGCCCGAGACAACTTCGTTCCGGCAATTTGTCATCGCTCCGATTTTATAAACTCGGTTGACATCTCAACGCCACTGGATCACGAGTGAAAATGTATTTCACTCGTGAGTTACTGCTGGAAACTACGGAGCCGTACGACCTGACAAGTTACGAGCTTTTAGAGGGAGGATTTTATTATTCGACGAATCACTGCATCCATGGAAATTGATGAAATACTTTATCTGAGAATTTCGTGACGAATGATTTTTTTCGAAAAATCAAATGACCGACTATCCTTTTTCTCACGATGAATGTTGAATTTTTACAAAGACTGATTTATTTATTTCCGGAAATTTATTTGTCAGCGTGAGACGGTATCTATCAAATCGTAAATTCTGAAATAATTTCTAAAATGTATATTTCTAAAATTCTAACACTTATAATATAATCACCTTTTTGTATTATTTCAATTTTCCGTTTCCATTTCCTTTTCTATAACCGAGTTTTATTTCGAGCAAGAAAATACTTTTTTTTTTGTCGATTTTATTGGTATTTTTATCGGGAAGAGCTGCAGCTAACCAAAAATAAAATCGATGACGTTTGAAAAACCGAGAAGAAATTCGATATTTTGCTATATTACCTAAAAATATATTTTTCTATTTTGTGTCAATTACGGAAGAACTTTATTTCGAAGCAGCGTGTATTAAAATAGAAAGAGACGAAGCTAGGCCAACAGTAAGATAAAAGAAACAAATTAAAGATCGAAAGTTCGCGATGATAGAAGATACGAAATCACAGCTATTTTTGGGAATAATGGGAATAATATACAAAAGCCTGATACAAGGAGACAAAGAAATAAACTTGTCGACGAGCAAGATGAGGTTGCCGAGTAATAAAACGAGTTGAAGAAGTGCGGTAGAAAGGATTTATGTGTAAGAAGAGAAAGACAGAAATGTGAGAATGAGAGCGGGGGGACCGTAGAAAGAAAATGAAACGAAACACAAAAGTGTAAAGAAAAAAGTAAAAGAGAAAAAAGAGAATACGTGATGAATATAAAATGAAATTTTGCTTTAAAATTTGTGTAATGGGCGGTAAGTGCATATATCGCCTTCATAAAGAAAAAAGAAGAAAATCTGTAAAATTAAGTGATGGAAGAGAAAAGAAAAGACGAAATGCATCGGAGGAGCAAGGAAAAAGAAAAACTATAAAATGGTGAATATAAAATAGAGATGAAAATAATTCGAAAATGTCGTGTCATTCTCATTTAATCCGAAAGATTCGTACGAGGGAAGAAAGAAAGAAAGAGAAATATGAGATTGGGAGAAAGGATACATAATAGAAAAGAATAAGAGAGTAATAGTTGGAGAAGATATGAAAATGTAGACGTATTTTCATTTTATTTGAAAAATCTGTGCAAGAGGAGAAAAAAGAGAGAGAGAACACGAGCTTGAAGAAAGAATATACATATAAAAGAAATATAACAAATAAAACGATAAAAGCTAAAGTAGAAAATATAAGAAGAAAACAGTGAGAAGACGATATGGAAACCACAACGCATTTTCTTGTTGTTCGACAGATCTACAAGGGTAACAAACAAGAGAGAGAAACATGATATTGTAGAAAAGAAGAAATACAATGAAACTTGACAGACGAAACAAAGAAACGGTAAACGTGGAATAAAAGACACAGTAGAAGACAATAAAAAAGCGAAAATTCATTTCCATTTTGTTCGACGAGAAGAAATCAAATTCATTATAATTTCCCAAAGGGAAAATGTCATCAGAATTATTATTTATGTCAATGAAGCTGCACAGTGTAATTAGTCAGGTTTCATTGGTGGCTTGAACGCCCGTAACGTGCACGGTTCCTCTCGCGTTCTTCGATATTAAATGACTATCTCTCTTTTCGTTCGTTGTCCCTCTGTTGCGTCTCTTTGTTAACGTACCGAGTCGGTTGCTTTTCCCTTTGTTCCCTGGTCGCTATTCCAAGTCACCGGTGAAATGAAAACAGTATCGCGGGTTATATCAACAGGCAGCCGAGCGAAATTAAATTGGACAGGCCGCGATTAATCGGGCTTCCTACGAGACCTTCGCTTCCGCTCCTCTCGGGAGATTCGGTCGTAACTGGTAACAATAATACCACCGCTTGGATTTCCTGTAATCGGCACGAAGAAACGAACGCGCCGCTGCAGAGAGATAATCGAGAGGATGGATGTGAAAGCGACGCGATTTCGTGGCGAAAAAGGGTGGCTGTTCCCGTTTAAACTTTCAGTGGTTGCTTTTTAGCTCTTCGTTGCTTTGTCAAGCACTAAATCGAAGTATATTTTCAACTAAATTGAAGTATATACTTCATAAAATTAAGTTCATCTCACACTTATGTACTGACAAAATGATTATCAAAAATGAAAGAGAGACTGCTTCGTCGGGAAAGTATTAATTTTCTAATCTTTACTTTTCCTACTATTTTCTTCTCTAGAAATAAACATCATCATCGACGTTCCTTAAATTAAACTCTCTTTTTTCTGGATTTCCGCAGAGAAAGAATTATTCATTTTGAAATATTTCTCATATGGAGACATTAAGACGAAATTTGTCAACAAATTCGTGGAAATGGATACAGTACACCAGCAGCAACTTCGCCACAATTTCAAGCTGGTAATTCGCAAGCGGTTAATCCAACCAGGGATTTAAACGTGGCCGGACGGTTACGTTCGACTGCGTCAAGTATAAATCCGGATAAGTTCGAGGGATTCGAGGCTTTCATAAAATTACGGAATATTTCGGGTGGGAAGAGAAGCCGTTCGTGGAACGAGAAAGTTTCTCTGTGGATTCAACGACCCGCGAGAAAGAAACGGTCTCCGGTTACGGATTTCGAAATCTCTTCGACGGTTCTACCCTCTTTGCCGTAGGATGGGAAGGTTCTACTGTTTCGATCGAGACGCTTCTGTCGCGAGCAAACTCTCCATTACTCGGCGTGGAAATGTTGGATTCCGATTAATCGCTCGCCTCAATGAGACCAGGACAAGACGATGGAGAATTCGAAAAGATTGAACGAAAAAATTCATCCCGAATTATATAATTGAAAATTAAATATTTAAAAATTGAACGATTTATTTCAAACCGCTAGTCACATATGATCCAACATTGTCAATTAAGGATTGAACGTGATAACGATAACGTTCTAAAACGAGAAAATCGAAGAAATTACAATTTGTTTTAAAGAATGTCCAAATGATTGAATTCACGTAGATGTGATCGTGTTCTAACGTAACGCTTGACAAATTCGCGAACGTACTCGAACACAGGCTTATGTATATACATTACACACGTATTTACCTTATTATACAGGATGGTTGGTAACTGGTGGTACAAGCGGAAAGGGGGCGATTCTACGCCAAAAAGGAAGTCGAAAATATAGAATAAAAATTTTTCGTTTTTTATATTATTTAAATCTTTCATATTATTTCATTATGTATTCTTAATTTTCTGTTACGGCAAAAACAAACTTAAACCGCGATAATATCCACTTTATAACGAGACGTGATAAAGTGCACGCGTACCGAGCGAAGATTCAAAGTCGATTTTCTCGAAAACAAAGCCTCAAACGAAAAATTTTTATTTTATTTTTTCGACTTCTTTTTCGCGTAGAATCACCCCCTTTCCGCTTGTACCACCAGTTACCAACCACCCTATATATTGTGTGTCCAATTTGACGAGAGAGATTTGACGAGAGTTTCATTAATTCCCTTTCACGAATTTTCACGCGGTAGTAAACCTTTTTCAACGTTATTATCACACTGTTATCACAACACGGCTTTGCAACCATTTATGTGTTCGCACTAAACCCTTCAATGAATTTCCATTGATCCCGTAAAGCAGTATTGTACACGTAACGTGTTACACTTTACTCATTGAAGAGCATTACTAAATTACCATTACCGAATTACCATTCCTAAAGAATCAATTACTCACGTATACTGTTACAACGTATCCTATATCACTGTGGGAGAGAGGATTTGAGGATTTGTATAAGTAACGAATTATAGCGTAAGATCTTTAAGAATTCATTGTATCTGAAAAACAAGAGATTCTTGTATGCTCGACTTCTCCATAGAGAAGATGCACCTGTCAATTCATTTCCAAGGATATGGTATTGTCAATAGCCGGAAGGATTCAGCCTCGATAGTAGCAATGAGCGATGAGCCCTGTGACACGTGAAAAGCGAAAAGAGTTTTCGAGAAAGATCTGACCATGGAACGAGCGGAACAATGAACTCTCTGGCAAGAGGACTGTTTGTGAGTCAAAAAGCTCAGAATCTGTCACGAATCTTCGCTAAATTGTCGAAAATCGATATACGTATCGTCTAACGTGTAAATCGTAGAAAAGTTCGTAATGAAAGACAGACATCAGAGCTTGAGAGAATCGAGTCATATCGAGCAAGAATTGTCGTATAAAAATTGTCATATATAGTTGTTATAATACGCAGTTGTTTTTTTTAAATACCTACATCAAGTAATTGATTAATCGCTTAGTTTACTTAATATATTAAATATGTTAACATTCATGTCATATTCTTGTGTAAAAATCTACCTGCAATACAACACTTCAATGCTATACGCTAAGATTATCTCACGAAGTTTGGGAAAGTAAATATGTATAGGAAAGTAAATATGTAAATTGAACAAAGTAACATAGAATATCGAACAAATTAACAGGAGATATCGATCTTCCATTATGAAGTTTCGAGCCGTTCAGAAATTTGAACTCGTAGAAATTTCGCTCGTCAAAGACACGAAATCGCAAGGCAGCGAATCAAAACGTTGAAATTTGTCTCGTCGCGTCAACTCGCGAAATATCGTCGACGCAGGACGGAAGCGTCGTCAATGTGAACCGAAGTCAGCCACGTGACTACTTGCTCCGAGCGGAAATTCGTGAATGGAAAGCTACCTATAGATGGTATACTAGCCATCCGGCAGAGTTATTAATTAACCCTAACGAGGACGATGAACAGCCGAGATGGTCCGTGCTTGACGAAAGAGACCTCATGGAATAGTTCGGACAGTGAAGCAAAGGTTCCGAAGAAACAAAGAATTTCGTCAATGTTGAACGATCAACAGACTGTAATTTGGCGAACTGAAAATTATAATGGCGTACAAGTGAAAATTTTGAGAATTTGAATTTAGTCACGTATTTCAATCAAGTATTATTTCCTTACTTTCATAGTTAATTATCTTATAAACTTAACCTCTTTGATGATAAGTTCTCATCACTTGAAAAGATATAATAAGTATCTTAACATAATGTAACGTACTAATAAACGTAGAATACTATTCTATTTAAAAATATAATTTCCAAATTGGAATTTGTAGATGCAATTAGCGCTGAATACTCGATCTACCTTCGGAAACAATAAACTGCTAATGTGAGAACTTTATGAGAATTTTTTTCTTTTGGCACTGACATAAAAAGATCATTATTTTCTAAAAAAATAGCAGGCTTGAATAGACTTACGCCACTCTGAAAATGTGAAAATGTTGATTTTGGTGCATTGAATGATGTAACAAGTTATTGGTCTATACGAGAATCATATGAGGTAGCTTGTCGTGCTGCAGAATGGGCAGTGTTGTTCCAGAGACTAATTACAAACAGTAATTAAATTATACTTTCCTTAATAGTAAATTGCTCGGTTATTAGGGAGACAAAAGCTGAGTATTAATAACGACGTGACTAATTTTCACGCTGCTCTGTGTGCGCTTAACGCAACGAAGAAATATGTAATTACTTGAGATTAAAGTAGGAGAAAGAAGGTTTTAAAGAAAGTCAAGACTGAAATTTACAATACAACTGTTTTATATCTTTTTTAAACGTATTATATTTTCTATATAGAACGAAGTGGAGAAAAAAATGTTTCCAAGATAGTTGGTACCATAATTCGTACAAAAAATTAATTCCACATTCTTCTAATTGACAATTATATTTTTTACTTAAATTGTTGAAGCTTCTAAGAATGTCTTGCAGATCGTGGAAATGAAATAAAAATTCAGAACTCTGAAGAAAGTGATTCGTCAGTAGTAAGTTGCTAAGAATCAAAATCATCCATGATTATTTATACATTTAAAAATTCATCTTCGTTATAATAAAATATTTTATTTGAGATAGTTTGTACATTTCTACCAGATAACTCTATTTTTCTTTTTTTACAAAATGTAAACTAAGCAGCATCGGCGTTTGTCGAGATGATCGGACCAATCGGTCAAGTGAACAATGACCGTCGAAATGTTTGCGAAACGTGTAACATCGGATGGGCAGTAACACGTTCGAACAAATACTATTCGAAATGCTGTGGTACAGGTTTATGTCACGCGGTGGCGAGTGCGTGTTGGCTTGACGACTTTCGCAAGCCCATGATTGAGAGGGTCAGATGCAAAGGTTGTGCGACGGACGTTTCACTGAATATTGGGTTCGTCACTGGGAAACAACGTGCACAGACGTATACAAACTTTGGTGATAAAGAAACGAGAGGAAAAATGCACCTCCGTGTGCTATGTAGAAAGTGGACATGTTCGCTGGTTATAATACACAAAGATACAAAAACATACGAGCAACAGCGAGTATATGTTATAAATTGTTTTTGTAATATTTTATAATTTGTTTCAGACATTTTAAGGAATATCTGCAATTTAGACTTTTATTTATAACTTCGAATTCATGAAGTAATTTGAATAAAATATTCAAATACCTGCTAAATATTTCTTCTAGTAATGTTATATTAGTTGGAAAAACTTTTATTAAAATAAATCATTTAGAAGAGAAATGACATTATTGTTTTAATGTTTTGGAAACGTACGAGAATAAATAATAATAAATAGCAGGTTAAAATAAGAAATTTTAATATGATTTTCAAAGGACATAGCAAATGCAAAATCAAATAGACAAGAGTATAGCATGCATCTATTATAATATTTTTATCTGAATAATTTGAGATACACCGTAGGTATTGTTTAGTAACTTGTTAAAAATTCCCATAAAACTTGTTGGAACTTGGTGGAACTATTGTTATGAAATAAAAATACTTGAAATGAAATGAAAAGGAGATTCGTTAAGAAGTTTTAGAAAATCGTCGAGAATAAAGATTCAAATATCTTTAAAAAAGAAACACGACCAGAGGAAAGCTTAACGACATTAGATGTATTTATCTTTGTCTATAGTTAGAATAAGTTTTGCTACGCGAAAGAACATTCAATAAACAGCGATGCCAATCTACTTTTAAAAGTTGCTAAAAGCATTTCCTATTATCAAGTAATAGCTATAAAACCTGTTAAGTGAAAATGGATTATAAAATACTTTGCACGACGCATAATTCATATAGCGAACAGAGAGGCAATTTGTTGAACCCTTCGGTGAATGTACAATTAACGAAGTGATTTCTTCGGTAAATATACATTGGCTTTAGGTACGCTATATTTTCGTTCTAATCGATATTTTTTCAGATTATAAAACATTTTACGAAATGTAAAACTGGCAACAAATGTTCAATATTATATTTATCAGTGTTTTATTCTTTAAATGGAATAGAAATATAAAAAAGAAGTAGAAACATTTTTCATGTTCTATCGCAGTGTTATTTCTTCGCATCTTCTTTGTACAAGTTCTTCAATTACTACGAGAATAAGCAATTACGTGCAATCAAATTAACGTTTCAGTGAATGGTGGCCGTTTTGATATCAGAGCAGAGAACAAAAGAAGCAGTTCCATTATGGCAATCGTGACCTGGTTGATGAAGATGTCGCTGGACTAATTAAGGATCACCCAATGAAATTTAGCTTTCAAAGATTCATGTGAACGGTTACGTTGAGTTTATTTTATTACAAAGTCTATAGCTTAAATTAGGATTCTGTAATTTTGTAATTAAACGACATCGCGATAATCATTAACACCTTTTACGTTCTATTACGAGATATTAATACTCTCCTATTTTCTTTAATTAACATTCCTTATAATCCATATAAAGCAAGCTTAATATTGGCAATGGCACAGAAAAATTATTTAATTATTAAAATATTCGAGAAAATCCTAAATAGAGATCTCAATGACACTAAATGAAGTTCAAAAGTTTTCTTTTCCCTGATAGGTACGTTGAAATCCAATAAAGAGGTAATCCATTCTATCAATCCTTTTTCTATTTCTACGTTAGAAATGTACCGAATGATGAATATTTGATTTATAATTAATGTTATTAAAAGCAATGACGAAGGAGTATTTCGAACAAACGTTTAAGATCATCGTGCAAACCTGAGATGGACAATAATTGAGGGTTTGAAATGGAGGTTCCTGGGTAGCTTCTAGTAACAACTGCAACGACGAACAAACAAACAAAAGGTAGAGAAGAAAAGAACTATTTACAATAGTTAATAAGAATTACACTTAAAAGTTGAGAGATTTTTTCTTAGAGAGTCGAGAGTAGATATTCCGGATTATTTCAGTAAAATATTACTGTTCTTTTTATCCTCCTTTAAAATCACTATTTCGTTTCTTTTAAAACTGTTTACAGTTGAATATTTTTACAACATGAAGCACTGTGGATAAAACCGTGATAGAATTGTTATATAACACCATCGAAAGTCGACAGCCATGCATCTTTCACCGAAGATCTAATAAAAGCAGCCTCGAAATGGCTGCGTAACCGCATTTCCTTTAAAACGATTCGATAAAATTGACGTGACCGGGCGGTTGATGGAATCGTTTGCAGCCAGGTCAACGATGAATTTTACACCTTCGATTCGCTCGCGGCAAAACCATTCTCGATTTTTTTTATCGGACGCGTCAGCGACAATCGATACTTTGTCATTACCAGAAATAGCGACTGCACGATTTCAAGATTAAGCTACCTTCACAGATATATCAGTTTGATCTTTGCCTCTACAAACTCCCTCGAGTCTTTCCATCGATTCGATGTATCTATAACATTCTTACCTCGATAAGTAAGCCGATTTAACCGTTAGGCAAAGTTTAAACGTGTCTTAAAAGTTTAAAAGTGTCTTCCTGTCTTTTATTCCTCTGTTTATGGTACAAAGGAATTTACGGTTTAACGTTTATCATGGTTTAGCAACGAATATTTTATAAGAATATTTTTTAAGACACTATTGTCGACGTATTAAAACTATGTTTATTTAAGAATTTAATGAAAATTCTTTTGGAAAGTAACTTAAAATTAAAATTAAAAAATGAGAAATATATAATGAGTCGATTTTTATTAATTTTTTGAACCCTACGACATTTGATGAAGTTAAGAGGTATTTTAATTTAAAAGTATTAGAAAAGCGAATAATCTGAGTGGTTTGAAAATATAGTATATTGAAAATACTTGATTAATCTACGATGTGTTCCAAGAACGTGTTCTAGATAATTAATATTGACCTGCATAATTACTGCGTTATTAATAATTTTGGAGCATTTAAAAACGTAAGAAAATCATTTGTGTGGTCGTGCAACCAAATGCAAAAATAATTCCGATATAGAATCGGTTGATAACACCTCTAATCTTAAAATTATTCTTTTATAAAAGACATAAAACTTGAGATATCACATTTTTCATTAGTGATCAGCGATCGTAATGAAGAAATTGTAAATTATGTAATATTCGTATAGATAAATTTTTGTTATCGAAATTCAGAGTTAACTTTGTAGAAAATAGAGCTATGAAAATACTACGTTTCGTGATACTTCAAAGGTTAAAAGTAGAATTAAGTTAATATTTACACATCATGTTACATTTCTTCTGAGAAAATAGAAAAGTGATTTAGGAAAGTCATTAAAGAAATGACAGTCATCCTTTCATTTCTCTATGCAAACATTCGAACGTTACGTTTCTTCCGACTTCGACGAACGTAAAATCATTTCTGTTAACACGAACCTTACCAGGCTCGGTTTCAAAATTCAATTTAAAATTGTACATTCGTTGTTATTCTAACTTTATGTAAATTCTTGTATTAACAAAAATTGAGAAATTGATTAATCAGATAATACAAGAATTTACATTAAGTTAGACGAACGAAAGAAATATCAATGAATTTTACAATTTTTAATTAAATTTTGAAACCGGTCATTTCACCGAGTCTGGTGAGGTTGGTGTTAAACTTCCATTTCAGATCGTTTATTCGTTTCATTGTTCGAAAGTGGTTCACTCCGAAAGCTGTGAGAACACCTACAAATTAGAAAGTTCCGGTATCCGGCGCAAAAATAAATTACGATCCAGAAAAGGGTGCACAAATCTAATTTTTTCTCAAACGTTTCTCACTGACGAACAGGATCGATGTACCCCTGATGCCACATCGAATGGCCGCGTTTTTCACCAACAAACAGTTCCATACGCGTTCTTCGAACATACTTCTCGTTTATAGCAAAACTTTGACCTAATTCTAAACATCGATGAAACGCATTAAAGTCACGACTTCGCAATTCGCTTATTTTTCATCGCTGGAAAACAGATCGATTAGAAAGCTCATCCCAATCTCTCTATTTTCCGTTCCACTGTCATCTTCTTCATTCCCTTCCTTGTCTAGTAAACTGTAACCAAATGAGATCAAAAGGATGCAGCATTGCACAGTGTCACGAGTAACATGTCGTTATGAAGAATATGCAAAGCGAAGTTGAGATTTCTTTAAGTTAGGGTAGATTGAATATTTTTAAAAGTATTTATGAGAATGGAAATTTATGAGTTTATAAAGTGATCGATGAATATTTTTGAATGTATCGCGGAGATGCCAAGCTATGAATTTACATATGTTGCTATTAAAGTTATTCTTTTTTTAAAGCTATTAAAATAGTAGTGGACTAATCTTAAATTAAAATTAATTCTTTGAACTATGAATATAGACGTGAAATTTAAAGGTTGGTATACTTAATTTCGTCATAGTTCTATTTTCGGTGTCAAACAGCTTAAATTACTGACAGAATCTTTACAACGTACAAATCTCTATGTTTATGAAGAAACAAGCCATGTATTGTATTCTAATTCGTTTTGCATAGGCCGCAGTTAGCGTAATATACGGCATAATGAGACTAATTTTACTACGTTCTGATTTTTTCGAGCGTTACTAATAATAAATTTGTGCGAGGATATTTACACAGCATACTGATGGAATATTCATGACGACATTAGATGAATATTTCATGGCAATATTAAACTAAGTACGCGCGAAGGAAAACGAACAAATCTAACAAAAAGGATACGATTAATGTTAAAACACATTAAAAAAGGTAGAAGTGTAAGAAAATATATTCCTCTGATTTATATTTATTTCTTTACTACTAGACTAGCGATATTTGCACAAATTCATAGTTTTATGAATATAACGTTTTATGGAAAAAATTAAAACTAGATGCGTATTAGAATAATCACTGTACCTTATTTAATATACACGTTTTTGTATATTTTGCATATTTTGTTTAGTGGTTAGGTTACTGATTACTATTTTTAATTTGATAATTAAAATTAGTCTTGCAATCAATAAAATCAGTCTTATAATTTTATTATAATCGACAAACCGCGGATTTTTATGCATTTATGAGAAATTAGAAGGTGCAAAAATGCACAGAATGCACATTGCATGCAAAATTATATAAAATATCAAAAGCATATAAAAAGCATACTCGTCATAATATTTAGTAGATAAACTAATTTTTCGCCTCCTACTTCTTGAATTACGTATATTCGTAAAAATATGAATTCACGTGAACATTCCCACCTAGAAATCGATATCTTACCTCGATATCTTATTTCCGATTTTTAGAACTTTCAGTCCCTCATTACGCGATCGCGATAAAAGGACTACAAAGTAATTTCCCTAGGAAGGTCTGACCTTGTTATGTTCATCTATATAGCGAAGATTGCGAAACGAAGAACATGCGGGTAAATGCTGTACGTTTCAGAAACTCGGATAGGCGGTCTTGCAATTTCACGAATGCAACGCGCAGAAATGCTTTGACCTACGCACCGCATGACGGCCACACTCGTTGAGCGCAATGTCGCTTTGACTGTCTCTTATGAAAAGCTCGTTCGCGAGTGCCTAATGGTACCAGAAGCTTTTAACATCTGGAAAGCATTACCATCCTTATCCATCGTGCTTTTTAAACGAACGAAGGAAATATACGTAGGTGTACGTCGTTAGGTGAATCATTATGAATATAACGATAATTCAAATGACACTTACAAGGAAAGCTTTTCATAAAGAACAGAAAGATTGAAATGTAATTTTAAGTAAGAAACTTCGGACAGTGATATCTTTGTAAAATTGCATTCACATTATAATGGATTATTTTAAGTTATTTGCCGAATGGTACTGTATTTAAAGAGTAATTTAAAGTTTCATCTTTAGATCGTGTAGAATTTTTCTGAACAATTTTCTGCTGATAAAATTCAATATGTTCTGTTTTATTTTTTCTGTGAATTAAGTTAAATGATTTCACAAGGCATTTTATAACTTGTTTCCATCAGAAACATTCCTTTTCCTCTTTGAATTTCCCAAATTCAGTCTCAACAAACAGAAACTTGAATTCTAACCATATGAAATGGAAAGAAAAATGAAAGACACAGAGTTGCAGGAGCTCTTTTTCGCGAGACGCAAATACCAAGAAGAATTCTCCCAATAAAAGCAAAGGTTGATTTTACACCGCATAAAACGTCGACACTGTCAGACGATTGGATCGCAACCTTTTTAACGTTCGTATTCAGGATAGATATTTAAAATCGCCGCGTTCCGAAATAGCTTTTACCAATCCAAGCTGTGGCCAAGAGAGAAACACGTTCTCCGTTAGCGGTTCTCCTATCAAACTTATCCTTTCGAGCCGTTTTCAACACAAACAGGAAGAGAACGTACGATTTCGACCTCGGTGCAAAACTTTTTCACGACGCGCGGAAAATGGAAGTTTTCTTTTCGAAATGTTCCTTCAAGCGTGGCCGTTCTTTTCTCTAAGCAGTCGCTGACTCGGATGAAAGAAGAACGTTGCTTTTGTAGAACATTAGACTATTACGACGAAAAAGAAGTAAGTTTTCGCGAGGGAAACCGACATCGTTTTCGTTCCTTTGTCGAATCGATGTCACCAGTTTCTCGCTGGAATAACACAAATCGTTGGAACATGTTTTGAAAGTGAAATCGATTTACAGACAATTCATAAAGCAAGTTTTGCGTGCAAATGTATGTCACGTATATAAACTCTTTTAATTTTTATTCTTCATTATCTTCGGATTTGAGATTCGTACGATCCTGAACTTCTTAGATTCTCTAGAATTGTATTGCATTTTTTGCAAGTGATTGACGTAGAACGAATCGAACAAGATTCAATCCGAAGTTATCCGCATCGTAACGAAACAGCAGGTGGTCTTTTTACAAATTAGAAATATTCCTGTAAATTCCTGAACCATGTAATTTCACCACCTTCAATGACAAATTGAGAAACACAATAACACATAACATCCTGATCTCTACGTCTTCGAAACGCTGTGAAATTACACTTTGAATATTTCACTCAAGTTTATTATCGACATTTATTGTTAACGAACCCTTTGATATTGATTTTTTAGTCGATAACTTCATCGTGAGAAAAAGAACCAAGGAATTATACAACAAGTAGCCAACGATAGATGTAACGACCCGACATTAATTTCATCGCGAAAAATAATCTCGTGATATAAGATAATTGGTATCTGACGTTGATACCTTCAATTACAGAGCGAACCGTGAATTTATCGAGACACTGAAACGACCAGGTTTATCCACTTACATCTGTCGGCATGCGAATGCTTACGGAGGATCGATACGAAAGTGGCGGAGCCTCGTGAATTGTGCGCTGGCCTATAAACCGAGGAAAAGCGTAACGGAGCGTACAGAGGATCGCGATGATTGCTTCATGCTGTAAAATGAACGCGATTCCAGCCGTCTTGACGTGCATTCTTAATCTCACGTTGTAATTCTCCGTCGTTCTGCAAGCTGAAGGATGAGAACGTTTTTACCGCCGAAATACGACGAGGAATTCTGCATCAAAGATACGCGCAACTGAACACGCATATTTATATATCAAAATTCAGAAATATTCAGGCATCTTCTTTCAGAACTCTTCGGATTAATATAACTGCGAGTGGCTTATTTGCTATCTTTCTACTATTACATACTGGTTTCTGGAAGTCAATCTCGTCGTAATATTCGATTATATACATAATTGTAACGGTTAAGAGGAACAGAAAAATATATTAGGTCTTTGGAAGTATTTTATACTATGGTTTCGTTGCTAAATTGTTTTGCGACTAAGATGTGATCTAAATTCTGGAAAACATGATAGACTTGTCATCGTAGATGATAAAGTTATATAAGAAAAACTTTTCTATTCCGTGTTAGAACTAGCCATCATTGCTTCTGCATATCCATTTGATCGCTGAGAACAGATTTGTCTAACTGTTTAGTATTCTCTATGGCTTATAAAGGTGACGAGAAACTGTTGCATAATGCATACGTAATTTATCTACAATATCCACTAGATACGCTTTGATGTGTATTCAACTCGATTAAAGTCTTTAATTGATCATTATCAATCATTTCTATTTCTTATCCAAGTGATTCATTTTTATTGAAATCCTTCCCTATAATAACTTTAGAAGGTCGTATCTTCTTTTCTTAATGTTATCAGTAACTTTTGTTACGCCACGTACACTAATAAACAATTGCACTAAAAGTGTACTAAACACTAATAAACAATTTGAATTCAATTTTGGACAAATATTAGAAGTTTCTGAGTAGAAAAGTACAAAAGACGTATTTTCCTCATATATTAGGTTATCCGAAAAGTGTCTTTCTTTTACAGACACGTCCTTTCCAACGATGCATCTTTAGACAAACATGAAACCTAATCTGTCAAATGTTGTAATTGTTATCTTGATAAAACAAAATGGATCATACGTAATTCGATAAAATAATATAAAACGGAAAATGTTGTGCATCCATTATTTTGTTATAAAACGGAAGAAACTTTTCGGACGACCTAAGTAAGCCAAAGTAAGTTTGCAAGTTTAAAATAAAGAAACAAATGTACGGCCATGCGATACACGCGATTGGAGATTCGCGCAACGAGTCATCGAATTTAGTTTACCGTTTGTTACGTAGCTACTTTACGAGACTATTTTCCGTGATATTTTTTTCATTCGCTTTGCGAGGAATTTACGAAACATCGGAGGATTACGATTCATGCAACTGACGAAAAAACTTTGAATTTTGGCATAATCAAACGGATTCCTCAGTTAAGTCATCGTTGTAGTGCTGGTGCAACTATTATCAAACAGTGTATTGAATAATTCGATTTAATTTACTAGATCATCTACGATGTCTGATAGTAATCGTTACGTTTTTTATTTATATAACATTACTATCAATACACGCATAGTATCCATTACAATAAATTATATACAGGGTGTCTCAGTTTTAAACGGCCAAACTTCATCAGTTTATTTTACAACGAGAAACAAGAAAAAAAGTTATATAAAGGTAGGTGTGCAAACGCTTCACGAAAGAGTTATAACGCAAATACGAAATCTAAAGGTAACAGATCGCAGGTGACATTGTTCGGCCAGCGAGATCGCCAGATCTTACACTGTTAAACTTTTATCTATTGGCAACGATAAATCGCGAAAGAATTGATTCGTGATACGAACTGATACAGAGGATTCATGACGCATTCAGTGATCTGAAGCAAAAATAAGCATCAAGTTCAGAGAACGACAAACTCGATCTCCCAAAAATGTCGAACGTTTATTCGAAAAGGGAGGGTCGGTATTTTGAAATAGAAACATAAAGACCTAATACGAATCGATTAGTTTTAGTATTTTCTGTGTAACTTCTTTTATAAAGTATTTGCATTCACATCTTTGTGTAACCAAGCCGTATATATATATTTTACAAAACATTATCGATATCTATTTGCATACTTTACTTGCATTTAATTAAGTTTACCACGCGATAAAACGACACTGAATATGAGTGTATACTTGATAACACAAGACACATGTACTTAATTGATCTCTATGATAGTTCAACATTAAACTCTCTTAACATTATAACGCTATCGACTTCATCAATAATTCAACAAGACTATCTGATTACTTCGCAATAAACCGTAGTTATAAGCATGTGAATTTCCAACTTTGTCATGAGTGTCACATAAAAGTGGGCCGAGTGCAGGGTCTTCTAGAGCCAGGCGAAATTACTCTTTACAAGCGGTACAACGACGCACGTTTAAAACTACCTGTCGTCGTTTAACATTAAACTCTCCAATTCCAGCGAAATGAAGCGAAGCGTCGTTCCCAGTGAAACAAGGAAAATAACAAACAGGACGAACGAATTCAAGAAGAGAAACTTTTTTTTATCGATTATAAAAAATATTTTTTATTTCTTTATTTCTTTCGTTCGAGACTGTCTTCGTGTTTTTCCGATGATTACATCGAAAGGAAAATTTTCGTTTGTTGTCGTTCGTATTCCTTTTTATAGAGTATACACGAATGAAGCAACAGAGACAACAAGGATGAAATTCTAGTCTGCGATGAAATCTTCAATTGACCGACATTTGGTACATCGAAGTTGTTGCACGGGTCGCTGCAGCGTAGATTTCCCCGAGTAATTGTTCAAGATGCATCAAGTAGAAGCACGTTACGCACAATACGAACACAATCACACAACCTCCATATAGTTCTGGATCCAGAATTCAGATTGTACGCTTTGTGTATGCCAGCAGCTTGCTTTGGTAAATCGTACACGCACGAGATATTTGTGTGTCGATCAGAGAATATCAATGAATATGAATAAATCAGGAATCATCGAAGCGCGTAGTTACGTTTGTAAAGAAATAAAAATTTGTTACTCTGATTTTTTCTAAGAGATTTCTACGTAAGTTAAGGAAATTTCATTACGTAATATCATATTGAGATAAGTTTAGAAAATTATATTCGTTTTTGGACAATTTTTCTGTATAATTTAATGTACTTTTTAATTTCTTAACAGTATCACTCTCTAAATTTTAATCAATTAGCGTCGCATTTTACGTTGGAATATGGGAAATAATAATAATTTCAGTAATTTAGAATAACGTACAAGTAATTTAAAATTCTCGCAACTAATTAAACAATTTTCGCACAAATTTTTTACCACATTGAGTAATGAAAATAATTGTCAAATAATTTAATCTATAACAGCGTCACAACATAGAGAAATAGTTTTTCATTTCTTATCAAATTTCAAAATGCAGAATCTGGCATGAGAGAGAAAAATTTCTCGAAACATTGATAAGTTATTATACGTGTTCTGCAGTGTTTTCTATTTAATGAATCGAGGACCAGCAGACGTTTCTGGCGTTTTCATCGAATTCAGGTTATTCCAGCATTGAAAGTTCACTTCCAATTTGTTCGCTTCACGAAGATTTCCGACCCCAGCGAAACACTTCAGCTGCCTATTCAGATCGCTATTAAGCATGTAAACGGCTTTTTAAAGCAGTCGCTTGCAGTCGAAACACGAACATCCAGCCCGAATTAAGGATTTTGTTAAAAATGAAATCGCCTAAGTGCCATGATAACTATAATAACTGAATGCTAATTACGAGAAACGTCAGCGAGCTCTTACCGCGACTTATTGCTAGAAAGCGCCAGCATATGAAGCTTTCGCTTAAGATTTCTACGTACAATTATTTCTACTTTCAAAAATCACAACAGCCTATGTAAACTACCCACTAAATTATTAAGATATTCATACTTGTAGCCTAATTTAGTTTTCGAACGATTAAGATTCTTTATTTGTAAAGAAACGAAAACAATGGTTTGCGAATTCACGAGATTTCGAAGTTTTCAAGTTAGTGCAGAAACAATATCATATTTCCTTCCTGTTGTTAGAGAATTGAAATTTCCTAACCGAGCTTAAAAGTTGTCTGCAAGTCAGTTTAACGAGTTTCCCAAAATAGTAAGATTTAATCTCGACAACAACATCCGCTCTTTGGCGAAAACACGTCAGATTCTCGTGTTTTATAAACCTACTTTGAAGAAAGTTCAAGTTTCCAAACTAGTCGCTATTCTCCTGGTTACCCTCAAATGTCTGACAATCATCGACGCAATTTCACCGACACCGAATCCGTCGAAGCAAATTTTCAAAGTTATTCGCCCGATTCATAGAAAACTAACTAATCGACAAGCACGTATCAACAACCATGGTCTGTTGATTTAATTCGCAGAAAGTAAACTTTAAATCAATTGGATCAGGAACTCAGAGGAGCTTGCTAAATCTGGCTCTACCCGATTTGTGAAAAATGAATACCCATGAACGCCAAGATTCATCAGTAACAGAGAGAAAACAATTTAACTGTATTATTTACAATCGACGAATACTTTCATTATTGCGTGAAATATCCAGAATTCATCGTACCATCATTTTCACTGTTCCAGACAAAATAATAATTTTCGAGTTCTTATTCCCAAGCATAGGAATGAACGAGGAAGAAAAAGATACGGCGAAGAAACAATGTTATCCGGAAGCATCTAATGTGTCGACGCATTAAAAAGACATTAGACGATCTGGCACGAGGACTTGACCGTGCAACGTTACGCGAATAAATTTGTTCGCGAGTTCGAATGAATTTATCGAGGGCTGGTTTATCGATCCTTCGTCTATCTCGACCCACGCCATGCTCTCAGCCATGACAAAGTGAAAGTTTTCTCCTTCTTCTATGCACAAGTGAAGCGTTCTATACGGAAGAGGTCAAGTTCCATCGAGACGCATTCTCCGCAGCTAATGTAAAATAATCTCGAACGTCGGAGGCTGTGAACCCACTTGACCGCAACAACAACCGTCGACAGAGTTAGATAGCATGACGCAACGCTTATCTGTGTGTTGGTTTTATCCATCATTCAACACGAATAGAGTGTTCGATGACGAACCATAAGGCAAGCATCAAAGATGTCAGGGTTTCGTATGTAAGTTTCACGTAGTTACGAGGTTTTCTGATTGTAAAAGTCAATTTCGAACTGGATGATAGATGTACTTGTAAGTACTTTGACATTTGAATAAATCGGATTATAATAAAAACACATGAATCGTGGAAGGTGCGAAATTACGTGTCAGAAACTGATGTGAAAACGAGGATTTACGTAGGTGGTAAATGATGAAGAATCGGAGGAATGTTTACGCTGGGTTGGATAGTAAAGAAGATGATTCAGAGAGTGCGCGTCGAGATTTGGAATGTATGATATCATACGACGAGGGAAACTTTGAAAGCTGTTCCCGACAAATTAAAATATTCTACAAGCGCCAATAAAAGCTAATTAAAACCTACGAAAAAACAAATTGCAATAAACGTAGAGCTTGGACAGACCGAAGGAATTGTAAAATGAACACAAGGGAAGCTATTCGCACGAAAAAAAGGAGAATATTCTAAATGAATGATTGAATAATTCATTATTGTAGAATTAAACTTTTATTCTACTATCCCTATTTTTATCCCAAATATTCCTTCATTATTTTATACTTAACGAGCGGAAACACGTAATTTGAAATGATTTCTGTCTGACATGAAGAGTTGTGTCTTCCTTATATTGTGTATTTCTTCATACATATTCCATTTTGATTTTTTAATATTAATTTTATACTGCAATCGCCGATAGTTCTAGTCTATTAAAAGTACCATTTCTTTGCCAAAGTACAAACCCGCGAAGTGTAGCTAGGTTCAAGATTATTTGTTGTCCTGTTTCCATCGTTATTAAGGTCTGTTCCCTTCTTCTCTTTCTCTCCAAATGGTTGCACAAATACCACAAGTTAAATTGACTAAAGTATCATTCAGCGAGCGATCGTATTGCTGAGAAAAATTTGCTCCAATCAATGGTCCCTTCTCTGGGAAATTCGAGGGACGGTACCATTAACTCCCATTTAATTCTCATAGGGGAATTCCCCTGCGTAATATTTAAAAGTTCGAGGGAATGGTAGAGGGTCGTGGCATTGTCGACTTTTGTCGGTAAATTCTCTTTGTTTGATATTTGATAGCTTGAAAGGGGATCGTCGGAGGAACGGGAAACGGTAATTTTTTAAATTTCTACATCGTTGCAAGATTTTCCCATTATTAATTCCGAAACTTTATCGTAGAATACAAGCGTGGAATGTAATTAAGTATAGAGCATAAAGGAGAAGCATGGCATTCCAAATGTTCACAGATAAGTTTCTCTGTTTCAAATTTCCAAGTTTGAATGGAGATGAATCGAGATAGAGTAAAAGAGATACTACCATCTTTTATCGATAAATCTTTTTGTTTCGAATTACAAATTTGCCGATGTACAAACTGAACAAAGGTATCTCTTCGTTTTCTGGTAAACGATGAGCCATTCTTTTCTTCGCGTATAATTTTCTTCGTTTACCGACGGCAGATGTCAAAATGGCACGTGTTCTTGGCTTAACGATGGAAATAACTTGCACTTTCGCTTCCAAGTACATGAAACTCGCGAAATTGATGAAACCGAACGATAGATCAATGTTCATTGATGATTCACTCGTTGCGTAATAGATCGATGTGACGTCCATTTATTTGAGGACGATGATGCAGAGAGATTTGCATATTTGATACAGCTGTTCACAAAGGTCCTTCCCATAGAAGGACTGAGAACTATGATAGACTAATGCAATTATTACGAGAAATAACGTAAACCTTTCTCCTCGAATATATCGACGCAGCTGTTACAGGATCTCGTTTTCTCTCCAGAGACTTCTAGCGAGATAAATTCTCTTCTTCTTAAGCGACTTTCGTCCGTTGTCCTTTCCGTGATCTATTATACTCCGTAGAAGATGTTAAGTCAAATTTTTCCATATTCCAAACTAGAATTTTTATTGTAGAATGTCACGACGATTATTATTCATAGATGTAAAAAAAGACGAACTGTGTCTTGAGAAGTGATGTCATCGGTCATTTCGTTATCAAATATGGACCGGACACCAGCGTGAATTTATTGACTGGAAAATTCGCCTTCAGTCGATGGATAATTATTCGGTGAATATTAATAGTTACTTAATCTTTGATCCCTTCACTTTTTTCGTCGTCGTCATCGTCGTCGTTGACATTTTCCTGCAGCTTTCTCAAACGTCATGAATATTCTTCGGCCAAAACTTGGCTACCGGTGAAGTTTCTAAATTATCGTCAATCACTGCCTCGCTAATCCCTCTCGGTTTTCTTGATATCACCGGAATTTACATTCCGTCAATAAATGTGCAATAAATCGCAAATAGCTTTCAATTCGATGCAATTTAATTAATCAATGGGTTGTATATATTTAATAAATTTTCAAATTGAAAATGGAAATTAATTACGTGTATTGTGTTATATCGCATTGTTTTTATTTCGCTCGTTCTTATGTTCGATACTAAAATGAAACGCTCAACGTTTAATTCATATTTCATTTCTTACTAGCGTCATGAGAACATTCCTGAGATTAATAAACTACCCATTTTCATTAACAGCCATAGTACTATGCAGAAGTCTGTCAGAAATATTTTATTCTGCGAATGAATATACGGATAGTCGATATGCAGCTCTGTTCGTAGTCAGGCATTATTATATTTCTCAAAATATCTTATCAAATAATTATTCGATGAATTCGTTTCATCTATCTTTATTTGCCATTCAGTTTCTAGTACTTCAAACGATTTATTTACATATTTTATTTCCTCTTTCCTTTGACAGTTCATTCTTTACGTGGTAACATGTATATTTTTCTACATCGTTGTGCACAGCTTTTATAACATTTCGTTGAGGATTCGGTTTATTGAACTCTTTTTATAAAATTTCTGACTCAACTAAAAGTAAATAACGTCCACGAAGAGAATATCCAAAGATACATTTCTAAATAAAACCATAAATATTGTATAAAAATATTAGTTGCCATTATAGGATGATCACCGTAAATTCATCGCCATTCTTCAGCATGAAAAATAACTTCCTTTCAATTCCCTTCATTCGCGTTTCAAAATACAATCGTAACATTGTCGATTATCGATGTGTGAATTTCAAATTTTCGCCGAAGCTTCGTCTCGCATGTAACATAGCATCTTTGACACATCAATTCGTTTTAGTTGGATTCAAATGCCTGTGGATATCCTCGTGTTATTTCTGTATCCTCGAATAGCGAGGAAGATTGACAAAGAATGATTTGATACGTTTTTAGTGATAGATTTTTATTCGTAATTTGAATATTTTATTCAGATCATTGAATATAACGTTGGAATCTTCGAGAAAGGATGTGAAAGTAAGAAATAATTAATTTTTATTACATTCATTTCTGTATAAAGTTTCTTTAACGTTAAGTATTTCGTAATCCATGATTTATCATTATCCTTTTCTGGAACGTGTCGATTGTAAAACAAGATTGTCAGTCTATGAACAACATTAAATCCAACATTATAATAACGCATGACAGAGTTGGAGATCTTTGTAGACAAACTTGTTTGTTTGTAACTTCCAAACGCGAGTAGAGATACAGATCTGATGATGCGCATCACGTGGAATTCGACATCCTCGATGCATTGATTCGTCTTATTGTTAGTCTGTTTCGAAGGACTATTTTGTTGCCGGTTATATCGAATCCAAGCAGATTGAACACGCAGATTATACCGCCGTTACTTATTCCTATATCATGAAATAACAAAATAAAGAACAGCAAGCGGTAACTTAACAAATTTCCGTCGATAGATTTTCCTAACCGCAATCTTTTTTCTGCTTTTGCAAATCCTTACAGATGAATCTCTTTGTTTTAAATTTCCAAATGCGAGTAAAGTTGCGACCCGAAGATTCGCGGCGTGCGTAACGCACATCGTCAATTCCCCTCAGTCTTCACCGGAAGTACGTTTCGTCGGCGGTTATATCGAATTCAAGCGGGACAGGTGCACATATCCTCGTATTATTTCTGTATCGTGGGATAACGAAATGCTCGAAGAGGCGTAGCCTCGTCGTTTCAGATTCGATCGATATCGCACAAATACGAGCTTGTACCTATAGATTGTGCTACTGGAGCCTAGGTTCGTTCCATTACAACGTCCCTGGAAGTGTTTTGAAATGTCCATCTATCGGACCCAACCTCTTAATAGTTTCCTAGCGTTATTCGTCGTTTATTTGTTACAGTTCAATTCGTTTTGTTCGTTCATCGTCCGCTCCCTGCTTGTTGCTTATTCTCTTCGTTTATTATCTCATCGACGATACTCGTTTTCATTTCTTTACCGGCCATTTTACGATCACCTATTCTTGAATTTGATCGCTGCTTGATGTTGGCGTTCAATCGGCATGATTCGATTTCTTTCTCTTTTCTTCTGGATCCGACTTTATAAAATCGCCGGGTTCTTATTTTCGCTGATTTATCGCCAGTTCGCCGCAATTGCTGCCTCGTTTTCTTAGTTTCATTCGCGTTTGATGTTCCATGTTTCTTATTCTTTCCGTTTCTTTGAATCTCGTGATTAGGTTTTATCTGCTTACCTGCTTGCCCGATCGATGAATACAATAGGTAAATTTTTGGTCGTTTTGCACATTTACGATCTACTTTAATAGCAGTTGTCGGATACTTAGCCGGCAAGAGGGTAGATGGCTGAAAGGAAATTGTTGGCGTACTGGGAATCGTCAAGCAGATTGAACGTAGTAGATTTTTTAAGCAGATTATCATGATTGTTACAATAATGTAAAGAGGGAAAAGAAATATCGAATATAATTCCAATTCGAATGTTATTCCTTATTTTTAGAAGATTCTTAAAAGACGATAAATTCGAAACTGGTCTTCGAGAAATAAACTTCAACTTGAGAAATAAAATTTTCTCCATCGAAACTGATTTTACTGCTTGTTGATACTTATCAAAACTTGCTAGTATATCAAATGCATACATTCGTAACGGGACAATTATTGATTATCACAGTTAGTTGATCTCTCGTGCGTCGTTCGTGTTTTCGTGATCTCCGGTGACTCACCGGTTGCAGCGATCACGCACGTAAAAGTCTATACATATGTCACACTATGCTCAGCTTAATCTCCTGAACCTAATGGTCGTCAACAAACAGGCGAATAATGTTTAACTGTACTTAACGTCTTTCTGATTATCAAATCTTAAAAGTTTCGTTGTACTCGAGTACTTTCTTTTAACCGTCTCTTTCATTTTCAGGTCGTTATGATCGATTTCTTATACCACCTTCTTTCAGCTTTTTCTCTTTTCAGTCGTTTATCGTTTCGTAAAATCTAATTTACATTCATTCTTTGATCCTTTGTCTTACTTTTGCGCGTTACTCTGATTTTCATTCGTTTAGCGACTCATTCTTCGCTGAGCTCCTTTCTCTTTTATCATCTTTAACGTTTCTTCTCTATCTGTCAATGTACTCATCCATTTAATACTTTATTAACCACTATGATTAATTAAATAACATTTCTCGTACTTTAAAAGTGCTATTTATACTCATTTTACTTTTTACTAATTTATCCATAGTACCTTAGCTCTTGCTTTCATCGTTCATCTTCCTTTCTCTTCTTTTTTTAAATAAGTCATTTAATTCTAGAAGTTATTCTGTTATGTAACTTGTCTTGATCGTTCAATCATACTAAACACATTATAAACATTTTATTACATATTATTTATCATATAATTTCTAGTTATTTATGGTCTCCAGTACTTACTACTGAATCAGCTATAACTGTCTTTGATTGACATATAAAAGTACGAGACAATCAATGGTGTCTAGTAGCTTCTCTTAGATTATTCTTATTCTACTTCTAATTAGAAGTAGATTCTTAGATTATGAATTTCTTCTTCTTCTTCTTCTTCTTCAATGAAACGACAGATCTAGCTATTTTGAGCACCACTGACATGATATCTATTAGGTTCTTTTATGATTGAAATATGACCACTTAAGACATATCAATAGTACAGTTGCTAATAACTTTAAGAAAATGAAAATTCCCTGTATTTACTTAAGTCACCAATATTAAGCGATATAAAATATCATGTTTGAACATTTTTATACTCTTCAAGTGCTTCTCTCTCTCTCTTTCTCTCCCTCTCTCTATCTCTTACTTTTATTACGCAAACTTGTAATTCTGTTCTTCAAAATTTTCATAAAATGATCGGTTTCAAATCTACGAAATCGAAGATAATTTCAGTCGGAGTGAAATCCGTTCTTTCCAGGTTAAGTGATATAAAACGTAATATCTGAAACTCCTAAATCTTTTCAAAATCTTACTCTTGTCTCAACTGTATAAATCTACAACTCTTTTCTTTGGTATTTCCGTAGAATTACTGTCTGCGAGTCTGTCAGATCGAAAATAATTCCAGTCAAAATAAAAATCCGTTTACGTTGACTTAGATTTTTTTTAGATCGTCTGTATGGTTGTTTCACATATATACACACGTATTCTATTCGGTGACGTTTACATTCACCCAATCTGTTTTATTTCGCCTCGTTCGTCGCATTCCATGATCGTCACGATTTCCGAAAACTTCGCTAAGATCTTCGAGGCTTGAAGCGACAAGTTTCCTATGGGTTCGATAGCAATGCAACGTGTTATGGCGTATGCACTCGAATAAGTCCAGGTTGCTGCAGAATTCAAATTGATGCGACCTGTGGTACGGAATGGTCACGGTTGAGTGCCGCGCTTGAAGATGATGTTTCTACTTTGTTCCCTCTGATGGAGCTATGGTTAAGACGCGAGTTAAATGAACTTTAGGAGATGTTCACTGTTCATCGTTGGACAGGACGGTAGTCACCCAGTTGCAGTTTCAGTTGCATTCGTGGCATAGTATTTTCGGTTTGAGTTCCAATTTATCGGAGATCAATATAGGCACGAGTAGATTGAAGTTTCAAAGCAGAGGAGTGAGAAATAAAAACTTCTGTTTGATGTTGTACGAAACAAAGTTTGGAGATCATCCTTTGATTAATTTAAAGCAGCTGATGTTCTGTGTTCTTTAGCTTCTCTCTACTGTAGGTTCAAAAAATATTTACAAAAATTTGTATTCGGTTTTTAATTAACATGAATCAACATCCTCAGACTAAAAATCTTTTGCGAAAGAGGTTTTCATTTTTTCAACTACCCCTCGTTATGCTAATCGGAAGTATTCGTAGAAAATTCGATTATTCGAGTTCAATTTGAGATTAGGATGGTCCTATAGTGAATCAACGTCTTCATTGAGGAATATCCATTGATGAAACCAAAAGATGTCGATGTAAAGTCGAAGGTAAAATTGTTTGCGCCACGTCACGATAGGCGAAAGGTTTAACATTACTATAGAAACGAGGGAGCTATAGAAACACAGTGTCGACGCTACACGTGAGCGATTATATTTGTGTCAGCAGAGAATGAGACGTGGTGCACGTGTACACATTCCTCGCTAGCATTCCAACTCTGGCCAAGCTAATAGGCTCTGCGCCGCGCCACACCGTTTTCGCTGGCATAGACGACGTGTCTCGGCATGAGACCATGCGCATCCGGAAATCCAGGAATTTATAGTCCTTCTTGACATATTGTGGCCTACACTTTGATCAAATACGTAGCTGCTTTCAATAATTCATCATTGCTTGACATAGAATTTTATTGTTGTTGTATGTATTCGGAATAAATTATACGATATGAGAGTATTTTTGATGTATTTTCTTTGAAAAACAGTAATTCGTATATAAAGGAAAAAATAAATAAATACTAGGTATCAAATAAAATATAAATAAGATTTAAATATTAAACGAGCTTCTTGGAAGTCAAATTTTTGGAAGCCTAGTTTTGTAAATTTTTAAAATTTTTAGTATGTAGATGCAATTAACGTGCAATTTTCAAAAAAGAGGTGATTTAGTCCGATAAGTTTACTTATTACAAATATATAGCGTAAATAACATGTAAAATCACTTAAAAAAATTATAAAAACAATATTTGTAATATCATTTTTCTTTGCTTTCCAATTCACGGGGTTGATCGGTGTTGACTTGTTAAGAGCTCAAATGTGAAGAAGATAAAGATTACCGAAAAGATGAAATCTTCAACTTGATCCAAACAATGCACCACGTTCACTTTCAACTGTAGAGAATTCTGACTAGTCGAAAATTTATTCTATGAATATCAATACGGCAACATGTACACGGATCAACGACAATGGTTAAAATTTCGTAATTCACAATATACTAAATTCTAGTAGTAGTCACACTAAATTTCCTGAATTTTAAACGCACAAAAGATGGACTGTTGTAGTTTCATCAAGTTAATCGCATTATTTAAATAACAGAATTCTGATATCGAAGTTTAAAGCCGTATTTCTGTGAACTTTGTGTCTTGGGGAATCCCAGCACC
Source organism: Bombus breviceps (assembly GCA_014825925.1). Classification (NCBI taxonomy): domain Eukaryota; kingdom Metazoa; phylum Arthropoda; class Insecta; order Hymenoptera; family Apidae; genus Bombus; species Bombus breviceps. The sequence continues at coordinate 1,846,448 of CM026184.1, read as the reverse complement.
ACGTTGTTTCTATCGCTTGTGAAATCAATAGAATTTCAATTGCAAGTCAAAGTAACTTCTATAAACTAGATCTCTGCGATACCTTAACTATAATATTACATGACGCGTTTTGATTATATTCAACGCTTTAGTAGCGCCAAGGCTCCAAGGTTCTGTTGTATTATATTTAATCCTTTGCACTGGAGGACTTTTTCGGTAGGGCGTAGCAGCTACTCCGGATGATTTAGCGTATACGTGACGCGTGTGTCTTACAGTTAGCGTAAAATGATTTTATACAGAAATTAACTTACAAAAAAAATTATATTCTAATAATTTATCTATATTTACGTGTTTGAGAGATGATTTTGTAATATTAATTTCTGTATTTTTTTTTATGATAATTTATAAAGCATTCATCAAGATGCATTCTTCGATATAATTGATCTCATTTTTCAGCAATTCAAAGTCAAGTTCACCGTCGTTTCAGCTAATTTCACTTCTAGAAACCATTTTTTAAGGATTTCTAAACTATAATACTTTTGCCATGATCGTCGAATCCAACCTAAGTTTGCAGACGTTGTCAGAATCATAGTTTCGGAGGCATATGGGATTAAATATTTTATTTCCATTTTAAAGTCTAACACTTTACACTTCCTAACAAAGAACATAAAGAACTAAGGAACCAATTTACCAACCAATATTGCACTCTCATCAATTGCAGATGTCGAAATCTAACATAAACAGGGACTGTCGCTTTTCGCTCGCCACTGGAGTTGCAGCATGGATCCCCGTGATGAGTGAGAGTCACCTTTCGAGTGCAAAGGGTTAATAGTTTAAGGCGGATCTTTAACTTTAAAATGCGAGATTACGGTCGAAAATAATTCAACATTTTATTAGGTTGTCCGAAAAGTTTCTTTCGTTTTATAAGGAAATAATAGACGCCCAATGTTTTTTGTTTTATATTAGTTTATTGAATTATGCACGAACATAGTAATAGAAATAGAACGAAATGGGTCATACCTAAATCAATAAAATAATATAAAACAGAAATTGTTGTTCGTCTATTATCACCTTATGAAACGAAAGAAACTTTTCGGGCAACCTAATAGATCTATCATTGAAGATTTATTATCAAGCGAATGATAAATTCCAAATTTATCATCGAGTTCGTCCGATGTAATAAAGTTCGTCCGAATAAAAATTCAAAATTCAGAGTTCAAGCATACAAGTTAAAAAGCTTGAAGTGTAAGAATCTAAATCAAATAATCACTGCTCAAAATTGAAAAATATTCAATTCGTTACAAAACTTACGTTTCTGTATGCAAAATATAGTAAGAAATTACTAAACTATGCTTCTCTTGACACGCTCAAAGCGCAAAATCGACGAACGATTGAAATTTTAATCGAATTTCATGATTTTTCTAGAGAGACACAATGGGATATTTGTAAGAATAAACCTTCGGAAATACATTTTTCGTTTATTCGATGCAAACTTCACGACGAATTTGATGCAGCAGTTCGAACGATGGGCGTAAAATAGATGTTTCTCGCGAATGAAGTTCTTGCTGTTGTAGACGTTTTAATAACATTTCCGATACCAATAAACCTAGTAGTAATTAAAAAAGCTGGTAGTAATTTAGATTTTACGTTTCAAATTGTATCGGATTATATGAAGATCGTTTATCGATAAACCATATATTTCCATAACCATATATTTGACTATGGGTGTGCTAAAAGATATAAATTGTTCGAGTTATAACTGCTACAATGACACATAGCCAACTATACATTCTTTTATCTTTCAAATCAACTATCTGCAGGATATATAACGAAAGATGAATAATTACACACACACAAAATTCGTATAAGATAATACTTATTATAATATTTATGCATTTATCATATGTGTAAGTATGCAAAAATGTACAAAGATACAGACGAATACAAAAATACACGTTACTGCGTGTAAAAGATAAATCCTATCCTTCGAGTTTGAATTCTTTAACCACGTGTGTGGAGATACAAATTTGCACTGCTAGTCAATTGAAAAATATAAATTTCCGTTGCACAAGATTTTTACAATCTTGTACTTTCACATAGAATAAGGCAAAACAGTCTACTTGTGATTTGTACAATTTACTCATTTTTCTTATTACTTTCCTTACTATTAAATTTGTTACCTTTATGTAAGAGAATTTATTGGTCCGCGTAACTTGACTTGGTCAATTTTAACACGTTGACTGCCATGGGGGTCACCGCTGGCCCTCACCACGAAAAATGCTTCAAGCATGATTTTATAACTCATTTTATTTCCTACAAATAATATTTCAGCATAATATGCATCGCATAATGAAAAGTTCACGTCGGCGCCTTGGGCAAACCATGGAAAATTCGTCTAGCAGTCAACGTGTTAATAGTAATTTTAGTTCATTTGTGCAGGACGATTCGGCTACTGTTCACGCAATAACTTAAAAAACGTATCCCATTATTTTCCAAATGGTCAGTTGTAAAATCCTGACGAATCTGTTTCATCGAAAAAGAATAAATCGTCAGGAAATATGGTTATAAGATTCTTCTTCTCTTTCTCATTATCACCGAACAATCTATTAAGGCGCATCCAGTAGTCGTTCGTGAATGTTTCGAAGCAAAGTCTTTGTTTGATGGTCAGGCTCGCGATAAACGATCCCATCGGACTTCGTTTGGACGCGAAGATACCTTCGGAAGTTTGTCGTTTTCCGATAATGGAGCACGAGGTATTTTTATGTTTATAAAAGATACGCTCGAAATATTTCACCAAACTTTATCGATGGGTGTTCTTTGAAGATATATAAGAAAAGGATACAAAGGAAGGGAAGCCGGTGTATGACTGCATAGAAATGTGGTAGGGAGGAAGTGGCCTAGTGACCTTGGACAACTAACGTACTTCGATCCCAGTTATAGCAAGTTGCTTTTTCCATTTAATTGCATAGAATCTCGAATTACACGTGTGATTGAATGGGCGATGCAGCGCACGTAACACGCTAATACAGTCTAAAAAAGTATCTCTGTTTTCGCATTTACGATAGGCAGGAAATATTAAAAGGAAGAACGTGAGGTTAATACATAAAATGGAATTAGATCCTGAAGATAGAGCTTTGTTTTCAATTTAAATAAGCTTCCACTTTTACCTTTTTGCTTCGGTCTATTGGAACGACTAATTAAAAATCAGGAATTATATATCACGAAATTACTTCATTTCAAATTTTACTTTGTCCTCCGCCGATTTGCCAGAGGTTCGCTTCTTAAAAGCGTTCTTTCATTAGAAACGAATGATCAAGATTGTCTTTGCCTTCTATTAATTATAATATTCTTTTATTTTGGAACTTTTGTAATAAGTTTTAACATCGCATTAATTGTACATATATAGTTATTAGCGACGTTAATGAAGTCTGAAAATATTGTGAACGTTAGTACTTGCGATAGAACATCGTGTCGTTGAGAAAGGAAAAATCTTTGAAATTTGTTTACTATCGCTGAGATCTTCGTTTAAAAAGTTTCCTTAATCTGTAATTTAGAACGAGATTTTCTATACTTGGGACAGTTTAAAATTCACATCTCGCGAATCTATCTGAAACCAGGGCAAAAGCGAGTTAATGATTTTCGATTGCATCAAACGCAACGAGAACCAAAAATAGTCTTAACAGTAGAACTACAACACCAGTGAAAATGACTGGTTCTACAATTTTATAAATGTGTCGACCCTCGTTTAAGAACGATGGTCCCAGATGGATTAATAATACCAAAAATGTACTACATAACATGATATTTCTTCTGTAAGAAAGCAATGAATCAATAAATATAAAAATATTTTATTATTACGTATTTGTTAAAGACCGGTCATTTTCACTGGTTTTGGTAGAAATAGCATCGTGTTAATTATCGGTAGTTCTGTGTTAATAACTTAGTGCTATCACGCCGCAGTCTTTGCTCGATCGCTCGACGATGAGTTTGCCTTCTATAAAACGGGAACTGACAACTTCGAACAGTCATGCGTAGTATTAACAAGAATCGGATGAAAGATACGTCACGAACAAGTTCGAGTTCGTGGAAATCTAGTTCAGCTTACGGTAAGAAGTAGCCTCGGCTACATGGTATCAAACAAAAAGATCTGATCCTATTGTAGTGGCCGGTAGAAGCCGAAGAGAACCCGCTTTTTCCAAGAAATCTCTGTGTTCAGGACGAAAGATCTCTGATAAGAGCCCCTTTAAACATCTAACTACATATCCCGGCAATTTTCACTTCGAAATCGATTCGTCGACAATCAATCTGTTCTACTTTTATTCTGAAATTAATTGATCACGAAATTAATCGATAACGAAGTTCTTCGTTCCAATAGTCCAATTAACTACCCTTGGCCATGATAAAGATGTAAAATATACATTGTCTGCCTGAAAAATAATTGAACTCAGTGTCTTTAAATTGTTGCACAAACATATATATATATATGTATCAATAATCTACTAATATTTCATGAACGTGTACAAGTATTAAATCATCAAGATAGTACGTGATACTGCACTTATATATTACGGCACGATTATATAAATTTATAGAATATATAAATTTGTAGAAAATTTTAATAAAAAATGCGCAACCTCCAGAGATCTATCCGCTTGTAGATTGTCTGTTTTTATCATTGTAGGTGTATATTTGTACAAACATAACGGAAGAAACGAAAGGTAAATGAAAATTTGTTTCATACTTTAAATATTACACTTTGAATATTTCAGTTTGGATATTTTGCACATTTTCCCATCCTTAAATTTCCCATAAATACATAAACACTCGTAGTCTACTGATCACTGTTCGACTCAATATATTGCGCAATCTTATGGTTTCCAGACAATCTGTTTATACGCGAGTCTCCGTAGAATTATTAAACATCTCGTTTCGAGATATAGTGAAAAATGAAAATTTCTCTGAAATTTGTTGCAATTTAACGATCCAAAACCGACATCTTTTACGTAATTGTCTAGAGAGAACAAGCTTTAGATCGCGTTTCAAGTTCATTAGTAACGCTCCAATTCCAACGTGATTAACAGATAGGCGAGGAAGAAGTAAGAATGTTTAGTTGTCAACGATTTAGCATCTTAATAGTAACGCTATAATTTTGCCACGAACTCGATATAATGAAATAGATGAGGAAAGAAGTGGATTAATACTCGACAAATTGATTCGTTTAATAGATGACGAGCACATTTTTACAATTATCGCAATTTTTACGATTTTCCGATCAACACATCGAGTTAAACTATTTCGTATAAAACATACAGTTCCAAGTTTGGAGATTAAAATTTGAAATTTAAAATCCGAGCTGCAAAGTGTGAACTGCGAACTTCGAAGTTTCACGATCGTAGTTTGAAATTTGAAATCTTTCAAATTCGATCAATGTAGGAGAGAAGCCTTTCTGCATCCGTCGTTTTGAAAACTGTTTCGACCAATGTTGTTATTCATCGACTGGTTGCATTATTTCCGTGCACCGTTCTCCAAACGAACATGATTGTTGTTGCGTGCTGTTACATCACATCGCTCGAAAGTCGCATTCGAAAATGTGTTCTTGGGAACGGCGCGATACAACCAAATGACCGGCAATTTCTAAAATGTGAATGCAAACACGTTCCACGATCGAGAAATGACTTTTTGTCAGGCGATCTATGTTCGTAAGATGTGTGTATGTACTTTGTTATCGAAACAAACGAGAGCAGGACAATCTTTTTTTCTTTTTCTTTTTCCTTTTTTGTAGGCGAGCGCGAAGATTTTGATCTATGTACGAGCAGAAGAAAAGTTGAGGAATTTCCATCGTAGGAATTTCCTTTGTCCCGGATAAAGTTTAATGAACAGACGAATTCACAACGACCGAGTTTGAATGAAATTTGCAGTAAAGGAGCGGGAAAGTGCGCAATGGAAATGAAATGTTTTTCAATTTATTTGAATGAGAACATAAGACACGTTACTTGGAGTATTTCATTGATCTTATCGTTGATCTTTTATTGATCTTTGAATCGTCAAATTGATAGAATATATTGTGAAGTACATCCATTCAATTGTAATTTGGCAGATATTATGTACGATATCTCACAAAGTGGAGCTTTATTTAATAAAACTTTATTTTATATTTTCGATTTCTTTTTGTACGCAAAATCATATTCTCTTTCATACCATTATATTCTGCAGGCATCTTGTATATTTTATCATATTTGTTAAAAATACAACGATACAAGCATAAAATATTCGATTATTCGTTGCATTATCGTAACCGATGGCGCGAGAGCGCCATTAACTCTCTATAGAAAAACATATTTTCGTACATTTAGATAAACAGAGATGTTTATATCTAAATTTAACTCTATTTTCTACTGTTATATTTTTTCAAAAAATCTGAAAAAATTTCGCGATATTTTTACGTCTTAATTACATTAAACATCTTTGCTACATTGTATAATTAAGAAATAAAAATTCTTTTTGAAGAAATTTAAGGGTGAAATTTCGTTTGAGCGATCAACAACTCAATTTGGTTACAGAGCTTTATTGAATTGTATGTGCAACTTAATATAACGAACATATTATTGATAAGTATTTATTGCAATTAATAGAACGTAGAAAGCCCATGAAGGCAATTTTAATCTTTTCAGCTATATTTAGGAACGGTAGTCTACTTTTAAACACTTTGATACAGTGCTGTCAATTAAGGACAATTATCCTACTCGCAACCTGTCAGTCAAAAGGTTCTTCGAAGCTCTCATAAATAATACAACTATGGCCTAGTGTTTATTCTAGATGCTAGCTATTGAATAATTCACCGATTCTGTTGAGACGAAACAAAAGTTTACGAACTTATACCGCAATCTATATTTTTTCTTCTTATATGGAACAAACAATAATCACGTTTAAACTATTTTTCTTCTCAGACTACTACCAAGGATAGCTTTGTCTCAGAGAAATGGCAAAGAAATTTCATAACGAGAATTAGACGAGCTAATCGATCATCTAATTTTTATTCGCCTTTGCACAATTTTACATTTTACAGATCAGCAAATGAAATTTCATATTCGAACGTTTTCCATTTCAAATTTCGATAAAATCAATCCACGTTGCGTAAAGATTTACAGCAAATATTTATTCAACGTGAAATACAAATTTTGCAAAGTATTATAAAACTTTTATCAAATGTTGTTCGATGCTCATTACATACTCATATTATTTATTATTATCGACAAAATTAAAGTTTCCAAATTAATCGGTTTATTCGCAAGCACCTTAATACCATTCTGGAAACAATAAAAAAAAAATACAATACAAAATATGTCGTCGTCTTCACAAAAAAAAGAAAATAAATAAATAAAATAAATAAATAAAATAACCCTCGAGCAGTAGAAAAAATGAGTCTGAGGGGCAAAAGTTTAAGAAGAAATAGCTTGTAACTCCTACATATATCTTCAGATTGGCTTTAAATTTTACCCATATAAAAATGACAGTCGCGTTACAAGTGAAATTTTAAAATGTTTTCTACAATACATACGATATGGGCATACGAGTAAAAGTTTTTACGATATACGTTCAAATACCTTTATGAGCCTCATATTACGTTTACATGTTGTCAGCTAAGCTCATGACTGTCTACAGCTATTACGTAACGAGGATGCGTTCTAAAACATTTTCACGCGTGAAGAAACGTAGGAAACTGCTTCACTTTGGTTGCACGTGAAAACTCTTTAATGGTTAAAGGCAATCTACGCTTGTGAAGTTCCATACTTACCACACGAAGTTGGATTAACGGACTGAAGCCACATTCCTGCGAGCGCACAAGTTCCTTCTGAAAGAAAGTTTTTTCCTACGAGCATAATAGTTTGGGAGCTTGCGAAATACTTCACCACCGCCTTTGTGCCAGGAATTTCATCACGATTTAATCAATCGTGCTATCATAGTATCTTGCCAAGTTCGTATTAGATTGCCGTAAAAGCTGTCGTGTTTTTTAACGAGCATTTCAAAAATTCCTCGTCGATATTTTCGTTTACATTACTACTCATCATGTCCTTATGAACGCAATACGATGGTGTTTATTCTCTTGTATTAAAATTCTAATTGCAGCTACGAAGAAACTGATCCAATTTCTCGTGATCTACAATTTTCGAACGTATTAATCTTCAAATAAGTGATATTGTCAGGTTAAGAATCATAATGGCATCAGTTCAATGCCACTTTTCATAAAACAGATTTCTGCGTTTATTATTGTAAAAGATACATTATATTTTTGTAGAATTTTCATAATCTTAATTTACATTAGGATTTTCAGCTCTCGAATTGGAGGCCAATTGATGTTACGTAAATATACTCGTGTTCCAAATAATTTCACGATTGATGAAAGATGATCGATTAGTAGTCAAAATCATGAGGAGTTATTGAGATTGAGTATCGGGAATCGACGAGTTGGTGATATTAACAGTCGAGATTTTGTAAAGGTCACACAGAGTTCATAGTGATTTATGCCCATGGTCTTCCAAAGTTATCTAAAGGTTGGATTGGAGTCGTCCAAGTTGTGTACTTGAGGTCAGGGTCACTGAAAGATCACATCATAATCATCGAAGTCTTATTTACGAGCGCTGTAAATTCACAGCTAAAATTTAGAGTTCAATTTACTAGCTTGAAAGAGTAAACGGGATGCTACACCGGTGTCATCGAAATTGTATCATTGTATCATTGTTAAGATTCTTTGAAAGTCATATAGAGGTCATCGAGGTTATTTTATTGGCTATCAAGGTTATTCAGGCTCAAAAGAATTTTTATCATTGGTTTTAGTTAGATTATATTATCATAGTTCAAATATTTTAACATTTTATCGATAACGTGTTACAGACGATTAACAAGAAAATGTTGAACATTCTCAAAGCTCATTATCTTTAATGTACTGGAGCTGCATTTGTACTAAGAGAAAAGCACAAAACTAAAAATTGCTCCTCGGTACTTGGCAATCCCGACAAAATGAGAAAATGCAAATGTCTTTGGCCATTTAAATTAACGTTGTCCAAACTTTCCGCTAAAAGTTTATGAAAACTGCATCCCGCTGCACTTCTTTTGTCACCCCGTTGCCTTTTCTCGCCTTTTGTTGCGGCGCATTGCGCAAATCTCGACTAGTCTTCTCACATCCTAGATTTTATCTCCATTTTCAATTCCACCTGGGAGCATATTTGTACAACAGTAGAGCCAAAAAGTTTCATTAAATCACTTGAGCTCGTTTTTTAATTTATTCAACTGTTTAACAAAAATTTCTCTACTCTTTGTTTTTAATTAAAAAGTTTGTCTAAAAGTTCTGTATTTTTTAATATTTGACCATTATCAACAGACAGAAGGACTGGAGAAAAAATAAAAAAATTCAGATTTAAAGGTGTTCAAAACAACAGTATCGTTCAATAGAAGATTCCAAAATACACAATTACACATTACAAAGTACCTGGACTCCAAACCTTATGAAATTAATGGTACGGTACGTCCCGAGATAAATGTTAGAAAAATCACTGGATTGTTATCATTTTTCTGATACCACTGAAACCTATTGAAACCCTATTATAAATGCAATCACATATCTCACTTGAAAAATTTATGGTGATCCAATATTTTTCAAACTTGAGTCTGTTCTACATGTAATTTATACCGTCACATTATTTCGCTCATTGTCAAAGAAGAAATCCGTCTAGAAAAAGTTAAGCGAACGCTATTATCTATTGAGACAAACGTAACCACATACCACGGTCAGTAGAAATTCTTTTCAACTTATCTCCACTCCCTTTTCTTACAAAATTTTCTAACATTCAGAAAAAGAGACTCATTGCCAATTTTCTGAAATAATTCAGAATTATTTAATAAAGATTTATTTTACTCACTACTAGGAATATTCAGTTCATTATAACGCACTAGGAATATTCAGTTGCATTAAAGGGAATTGCACGAAAGCGGAGGAATTGCAGTAGAGTGTAGCCACCACTGAGCAAAGGAAAGACCAGCGATCTCGATTAAAACCTTCATGAGTAATTCCGAGAAAATTTAACGAGCGTGAAAGTTTCCTTTAAATGCATCGACCAGAAATACAGCGATTTCATGCGCGAACACCCTGATTTCTTTGCAAGGTAACCGGTAAATGCCAATCGAGGGATACGATGAGAAGCTGCCTTTAGTGTGTGTGTATGTGTTTTTTTTCTGACCGAAGGAAATCCGGTGACCGAAGAAAAATAACATCGTTATTACAGATGTGACAGGAAAAAACAGCGAGAACGAGGGTGCAAGGAATGGAATAAAAGCAGCAGCTCCTATAATACCGTTCATACTTCATGAAAATCCGCTTTATCCGACCTGTGACATGGTTTTCTTTTTTAAGACCCATCAATGTGGTCGTGATCGTGTTCGCTAAACCAGCGTCTCGCTTCCGTTCGATTGGTCACGTCAAGACGTACCATTAAGAATTTACTTCAGTGGAAGAATGATTAAATCGACCTGGTTCAATGGACAGTGGGTAAAAGATCCATTTCGGAGAGAAGAATGGAGCTGCTGCGTCACGAACTTTGGTCTATATCGGCAGACCTTAAAATGGACTCGAAAGCGGAGATTATAAATTCTAATTGTGTTCACGCGACAGTAATTACTGATTGTAAAAATGATCATACAAAAAAGGAAAAAAAAGAAGTTAATTGCTAACTGATAGTTTAGATATATTTTGTATACCGAGAGAAAATATTATGTTAGCTTATATATCGATTTATTAACGAGCTAATAAGAGGAAGCTACTAATTGTGTTCTAATAATTAATGATACAATTCGACGGAAATGTTTTCCTCGCTTTAAACATTTCCTCTACTTTAACATAGTTATAATAAATCTTTCTAGAATCTTGGACGGGTTACTCGAAGAGATAGTAACCATAATACTTCAACTAAACTTCAACGTTGTCAGGTGAAGTTTTACTTCGTGATTCTCATCAGTCACTCGAGACCAAGATGCCAGGTTACGTGCAAGGTACTGTAACGTTATTGTAAAAAGTTAACTCGCCAAGTGACACAGACGCGAGGGATTCTGTCTCATGAATTTTAAGCGAGCACCAGCGATGATATTCAAATGGGATAATTAACTTTACGTTATCTTTAACGAGAAATTTCGATTTCTTTTACGTTCGTTTGTATCATGATCTGGAATCTTTTACGAAGTAATCCTTAAAAAATCGAGAAGAAAGAGCACATCCTTGTCCATTCCTTAGAAATGTTAATTAACCCCTAATTACAGATATTTATTAACCATTAACCCATCTTAACGTCTGTAATATACGTTTGTACGTTGATGTCTGTTCGTCTGTTAAAGTAAAAATAAAAAAAAAAAAAATGGCATAATCTCTACGATGGTACAATTTTGTATTTTATCCAGGAAATTATTTTTCACTCGTACTTTCATCGTTATGGACAGGTTTTTCTTCATTTTACATTGGCCAGTCGAATGACAGGTCAAACGAATTTTTTAATTTTAATACAGTTATTAACATCCAGTTATATCGTTTCAAGCTATAATTACATCTTGTAATTACATTTTCTACTACACTGCACCTGTAACATTTGCACATATTATTATCTCTGTTCGTTTTCATCAATGTGGTATGTGCACTGTAGCATATTTTTGAATACATCAATGCAAAAGAGACAATTAAAATGTTAATTAGTTTTAAATGTTAAAGATAATCAATCATTAACATTTCAATCAAAACATATTCAGTCTAAGGTTGAATCGGATATTTTACACTGTTAATTTATTAATTTCAGATTATTCACTTCTGTAGAATTTCCTGTCGTAGAATACGCGAGCGAAAGCAACTGATCTCTTACACGTTGAATTTCAAATCAGATTGTCTTCCAATCGTGCAACAATTTCCCATGTCTCGCAGTTACTAAGCATATATTAGGTCGTCCGAAAAGTTTCTTTCGTTTTAGAAGGAAATAATAAATGCACAACATTTTCCGTTTTATATTATTTTATCGAATTACATATGATCCATTTTGTTCTATCAAGATAAAGATCACAACGTTCGACAGATTAGGTTTCATGTTCGTATAACATGCGTCGTTGTTAAAGACGTGTCTGTAAAAGAAAGACACTTTTCGGACAACCTAATTCATACATCGAGATGTTCTACAAACTATATGCAAGACAAGTTAATCTCGAAACGAATCTCATATATTGGGTTGGCAGCTAAGTGATTGCGGATTTTGTCAATACCACCTAATGACAAAATCCGCAATCACTTAATTGCCAGTCCAATATACCGATATCTTTCAGTGACAGTTCGATGAATGATGTATTTCGATATAACAGTGGCCGAGATGCATATCATTTATCGTTGCGTAATTATCGGTGGCGTTAGGATTTTTGTTGCCATAAAATCTGGCTGAAAAGTGCACATGTAGTCCGGACTGAAATTAACGCGTCGTTGAGTACACGTGTACGCGCGAACGCTCAATGAATTCTCTGAATTTAAGAGAATCAACGCGGAATAAATTGGACGATGCTCCTACTGGTTCTCGAACTACCAATACGTTATAATCGCGTTTAATTCGAGTCGAGTTCGAAACTAGCATTTATAACACGTTGTGGAATGATTTAAAGCGATTACATTCGCGTTAAGGTAACAACGTTCGCTAATCACGCATTTAAACGTTACGTTTTGATATAATTTCCATTCATTTGACCGCATATATTGCTACAATATTTTCGAATTGATTTCAATCGAGTTAAGTATTCTGATGGGATTTGATTTAAATTTGTGTACTGTGCTTCATATGTTATATGACGAAGATCGTTAAATGATACGTAATGTAAGAGAATACAAAATGTACAACTATTTAAAGGTTACAAGTAGGAAAATATAAATTTGATTCTTAAAGGCTCTTTCTTTTTAGAAGGCAAAATTTTGTGTGAGTTTGCAATATTCATAATACGTAAATTTTATAAAATATTTGTTTCATACATTACACGAAATTGCTGTATGAAAGTGGTGTGAAATAATAACGACGTTATCAAACCCTAGTTAAATAATATGGAATGTAAGAATTATTATTTAAAAGTACTAGGTTCGAAGTTGAATTTACTTGCCGAGGAACAGAAAACGTAACTTTCTTACTGAATTCGATATATTTAAATGATAGCACGAGCTTACATTTCAAAAATAATTGAACAAATATTTAAGCAATATCTAATACGAGAAGAAAAAAGGTTACAGTTCTTTCTTTTCTCAGAAAATGTTTACAACGAGAAAAGCTTATAAAGCTAACAACTATGTAGCGGATTTGAAGATAATAGATCCACAGAATAATAGGCAGAAAATACGGCAAGCCAGATTTCGAAAGTTCCAATAGCGTCACGTTTCTCATTCCACGCGAAATACATGACCTTAACAATTTCTCATTGTTAACACGCACATAAGTACGTCTCGAGTTTCAAATTAGTTGGCCAGCACATTAAAACATGTATTTCTCTATGATCGTACAAGAATCGAAGTAGTGATGTCACAATTTATAGACACGTCGCTGTATGCTGCGAACATTACAACATAAAACTACATTCAAACTAAATCTTAAAGTTTTACGACTTCGTGTTGACTTCAAACGAAACATCTCGGAACTGGCGCCAGTTAATCTCCCTCTTGCGTTTCAAAATTATCTCGCTCAAAACTAACGCGAGCTTGTTATACCAATCATGGTTATTGAATTAATCCATCATTGAATATTAATAGCAGAAATTCTCCCTTTTTCTTCACGAATGAATTCATTTTCAATTGGACAAATTACTATGTACCAGTGTATAACGGTGTAGAAACAAAAGTTTGTTGTTCATGATTGATTATGAATTAAACTGCTGTTGAATTATAGCTGCGTGGATTTATGCATGGATACATTAAATAATCAAATGTTTGAGGGCGTGTCTCGTATTCAAATCGTAAGCTTTTGATCATGCGAATCACAGACAGAGAATCTTAGTTCGTTTTAACAAATAATAAATAAATTCCACGCTTCGTTATCTTTTCAAACTCGGTACCTAAGTACCACATCCTAGCACGTATTTTCCAAACCTCCCTAGAAGAGTTTTCATAATTTCTTCAATACTTTAACGCTCTAAATACTTTCTCAAGACGCAGCAGTAAACTCCTGGCTGAAGTTTGTTTATCCAGCAACAAGGTTTACCTCGGTCAAAAATGCCGGAACCACCAAAAATCCGCCACAAAATCGTGTTCACGGAACTTTAGAGCTCGAAATCTCTCGTTATCTCGCGTTGTTTCCTCTAAAAACAACAAACAAAAAAACGCGGGGAAAAAAAGAAAGATTGAAACTCTAGTGGCTGATAGTTACACGCGTTCAAGTGACATACGGATTGTCCTGTTTGTCGTTGGGAAGCCTCTTCATCCTCGAGCTTTTTCAGTGACTCACTTAAATTCGGAAATTACGAGTACGGCCACGTAGCCGCGAGACCTGCACGTGACCGGATTGTCGCGCTCTCCATACAGCCTTGATGCACCTGACTACGAACAAATAGAGGAAAAAGGAGGTAAAGAAGAAAACAGAAAGTTTCTAAAGTCGTTACTCTTAATTATCGGATTAAAAGTTAAACATCTCGATGAATAGGAGTTGGCTTGAAATCGAAGCGTTGTAGTAAACGTTGTGCCAATTATCGACACGGTCATGTTGACTGAATAATGTATAAAGGTGACAGGCGTATCGATCACTGCTTGGCTCTACTTATATTACACGATTGCTAGTTTATTTTTTCGCTATATACAACCAGACAGACTGGTGTGTATTTTAAAATAAGAATGCAGAGCTGCGACGAGCTAAACACGTATATTTCGATCAATTATAAGTTGCGCGATATGAATAGTTGACAATCAAAAATAGACGTATTATTTGATATGTAACAAAATAACAGAAGAGTGTGAAGGAATGAAAATATTTGACGAATGTTGTTTGATATTGTATATTATCTACTAGAAAGTGTACCATTTGATAATATTCTTTAAATTCTTATTGAAAAATATAACTTTTCTTATTGAAAGAATACGACCTTTTCCCTTTTCAAAGATTTTGCAACTATTCTTACAATACTTTTTTTTTAGTGGTGCTCAGTGTATATGCGAGTAAGGATACTTTTAGGTGATGCATTAGTTTCAAATTGTAAATAGATTCTCGTCGTTCGTTCAATCACATTTATTCGCATCTTTATTCATTCGTATCGACATTGTTAATAGTGATTTAAATAGAGCGTGCAGCTATGTAAATCCGGTTATCGTGATTTTTCCACTTCGATTAGACGGCCTTACAGTTTGTATTTATGGAGATCGAACTCCTTCAGATACGAAGTTATGCTTCAATGAGTAAAAATATACGATCAACAAGATTAGGTATCTTATCGAGGAATCTGGAAAAATGTTCCAACTTTCCAAAGAAAGCTTAAAGTCAAAAGATCGGATTGAAAAATAGACTTAAAACAGGATATGAAAAATATTCGCGCGAAAGCCTGAAATATATCAAATTTCGATCGACGAAAAGTATGAACGTCTAATTCACACTGAACTTTATTGACCTGCAGTTCGCAATTAGAATTCCAAATAATCCCTTTATGCTCGACGGAACTTTCCTCAGAGCGAAACGTTACGTTATATTATATTATATTACATCATAAATTTCTCAGACCGGCAGCAAGAGCTCACCAAACACCCATAACCCTTGCTTAACGCCTCGTCCCGGTATTTTGTCCAATTACATCGGTACGATCTACGTACAACTGCAATTTATTAGGCTGCGGGACGCGTAGCTGCCGAAGGGAGCAGGCAGCGAAGGAAGATCGATGAGCTTCTCCAACGAAATTGGATTTTTTTTTTGCCTGCTCCGTGACATCATTCATCTTGAGACAATGGACGCGTCGTGCTGGGAAAAAACAGAGGCAACTGGAGAGACGTAGCGCATCAATCGATTGTTTGAACAGAAAAGAAATAATACTGTACCTTCGAGGAGACAAGCTTCGCGATAACGAAACAGCTAACAAAGATAAGAGCTGTTTTAATTTACTGTTTAACTGCTATCGTTCTTCTTGGCAACGATAAATTAACAAATTAAGGATACGATCAGCATGAAGAGAATATCTTATTTCCGTTTAGTTTGAATGAAAAATTAAATAATTAAAAATTAAAAATCCTAAAGGATTGTAAGAAGAACCTGGACGCTCTAAAAAATTGTAGAAATTAAATTTTAAGCGATTGATACGTATACATTAGATTTTCATATTAGCATTTTATAGTTCTTTTCATTCTTTCACCGTTTTATATTTAGCAAATAACTCGTAACCGTTTCTTTCGTATTTACGTAAAAAAGCATTTTTAATCAAATAGAAGTATGATCTATGAATAATAGATTCTTCAGAATTTGCTAACTCAGCATTTAATTTAACACCCAGAATTTTTACCATAATATTTCACTATCTTGATATTTAATGCCATAAGGTGTTACCTATTCTTCATTTTCTCAAAAATAAAATGTACACAACGAAGAACTCGATGAATTGCATCGTTGCAGCATTTTCTCCTCTTTCGTGCGATTACATTTTTCACGTGCTTCGTGTAACAAAACGGGAGGAACTGCTAACAACGCGTGACACGGCCACGTACGTAAAAATGGTTTTCTTCGTTTTTCTCAAAAAAACACAGTTGCCAGTTGTTTGCAGAACGAGAACGTTCTCCTATCGCAGAGTGAAATTTCGATGTCGCAAGTCCTTATTTATTAAAGCGCAATCAGATACACATCGAAGCTCTGCACTTCAATCAGGCACCGGTTGTTCCCATTGGACGTGGCATAATGTCATCCGATTGTGTAGCGCGAATCAATCTCTGTTTATCGAAATTCCGTAGTCTGTTCAATATGGATCAATTCTGATTTTCAGAAGTTCCAGATTTTATCGTTAAATCGAGTATTACGGGACCCTGACGTTCGATAACGGGTCGGAAAATTTCAATAAAGCCGTGTAATTATCGGTTCCAACTGAGGCAATCAAATAATTAACGCCACGATACGGTGAACCATGCGAACGAAACGATAGCCAGTTACGTATGACGTCCGATCAAAGGATTTATCAAACGTTCGATGAATTTTGATAGAGATCGGTACTTGTTGCGTGAATTTCCGAGGCTCTTCATTGTAGGAATTTACTGTACGAGAAAAGAATTAAAATCTCTCTCGGAATATCTTCTTCATACCTATTGATTCTATCGAAACTCGTCGATCAAGGACGAGTTTCACCGAGATTTATCTGCAAATTCGATTTGCATATTCCATTTCACGTATCTTATCGAAAGTCCATCCACCCAGCCAGGCAATAAAAACCAACCTTCAAGAAACGCGACCAGACATCATCTTCGATCGTCCAAACTTCACGAAATTTCCAGGCGAAAAGAAACAATGGCACTGCTTCTTTCTCGTTTTTTTGTGCAGTAAGCGGGAAAATTGTCCTCGCATCAGATAACACGATCGTTGAAGGGCGCACGCATGATTTATCGTTAAAAGGGTAAGACGGGATCAGAGGATGAAATTATATACCTTTGTAAATGTTCCTCTGGTACGCTATAGATCACTGACATAGGAAGATTACAGTCACGTCTTCTCGACAGTCTGTACGTGTCTTACGAGCGAGTCAGTGATGTAACCGATGCGACTATCTACTGAACAAAACGTTACGCAAGGAAAGGAATAAGAATAGCGAAATGTAATCGAAAATTGCGAAAAACAAACACGAAAAATGTGGAAAAGTGTAAAAAAAAGTGTGTAAAAAAGTTTTAGGACGAAGGATGTAAATGGCATTTCATGCAGAGTCTGTGGATGAAAATTTGATGTTTATGGAACGAAGCGGGTTTTATCAACAGTAATAATAAATGGACCGTATCGTTTATGAATTCGATCAAACTGATCACGTCAGCTGCGATTTAATGCTCTTTCGCCCTACGTTATATTTATTGAAGCATCGAGAATATTGTTTTTTTTAACAAAATAATTAACAGGAAGTTATGTATTTCTGTTTTTAATAAACACGTTGCATTAATGGATTACGTGCGACGAATAAACAAGATAAAATACTATCGAATAAACTTTTAGTGTCGTATATTAGACGATCAATATAGAGTGCTATTTATTTATAATTCTACGATTAATTCAGCAGAACACGAAACGTAGATCTCATTTTGCAGTATCCTGTAATTATTTAAAGTTGTTTTTCCCAAATCGTGGATAATTAAAAGAATTGTATTTTTAAGTATCTTCTCTCGTCTATGTCTAACTCGACGCATCACTCGTTCAATAAAATAATTCACAGCAAGATTCGTTTCTCGATCCCCTTAGTCTCGAGATATTCCCAAGTTTTTCAAATATCGAAAATTTTATATGCATCAGGAGGGTCAGCACAGAGAGTGCTTGTGATTAATTCAACAGAAAACGAAGGAGAGATTCCACTTTATAGCTTCACGCAGCCTTGTAAGTTCCCTTGCTGAAATCATGGACGGTCAAAGTAACATCCGTTCGAGCGATCCTGAATCTACGTTCGAAGAACCGAATCCATCTGCTGCTTTAATAATTCACGTGGCATTAGCCGTAGTCGCTGGAAAATGTCGATGACAAAAAACGACCAAAACGTTGGACCAAGCTTTCTGCGAGCTAGTTGAAGCTTCTAAAAATACGAGCAACTTGGTATTTTTCTGATGAACGTATAATCCATCTTTGATCGTGATATATGTACGTACGTGAAGCGGATCGCGAATGCAAAGTGGTCGTATCAACAGGATACGATTTCCGGTGTGAATGTGCATCGCGTTGCGTTAGCTTCTTTACCTCTCACGGAATGCATATTCACTCACCGATAAGGTTCTCGATATGTTGCTGTAATGTGCTTGAAACGAGAAACGATACGACCTGGAATCGCATAGGAAAGAGCGATGAGGGAGGAGATGATAATAGGTTCAAACGATAATGGCGAAGTTGTGGCATCGAGTCAAAGTCATTTTTACCTCCTTTACTGACCTTTAAGATGTTAGAATCAAATATATTAGCTATGAAAGGAAATTTTGAAAGAGTCGTCTTATGTAGGTATTTTATATAGTCATTCGTCTATTGATTAAATATAGTAATTATTATATCGTAATAAGTATTGTACATATAGTAGCTATTTCAGTATTTATTAATTATATTAATTACTGAAACATTTGTGCATTATGGTATTATAAATTTGATGTATAATGACGTTTTATTCATACGTATTATTCATTGTAATTTGTTATTTATCAATTAGTAATTCTTATTTCCTATAAGAAATTAAAAATATCTGCTTTTCACATGTATTTGATATCAGAACTATCTACTCTGAATTGTTCGTAATTTCATTACATTGTGCACTTCTGGTACGGTAGATCTTGAAGCCGGAAATACATAATCGATCATGTGACGTTGCAAAAATGATAAGTCAGCAACTTATACTTTCATGCTTTGTTCGAGCAGAATGTTGAAAGAGTTAAAGTCTTTTGTAAAGATCGAGTAAACTGTATCGAAAATTAACTGATCCGTTTGTTTGCTACGACAGTACCAAGTTTAAGTTTATTGAGAATTGATTAAATATTTAGTTACTTGTGAAAGAGATTGTTAACAGAGTGTCCTACTTCGAAGTTTAAGAGTTCAGACGTCACAATAGGGAAAATTGTAGTACGAAGACCACATCGACAGTGTAAAGTCGAAATATATTAAAAATTGGTTTCGAATTTATTTATTTGTAAAAGATTGTTGCCAGAGTGTTCTACTCTTTTGAAGGTTTTTAAGGTCGAGATATTACAAATGAAAGATTTACGTTTATAAATTGTCTTGTCAGCGAAATCCTAAAAGATATGGAGCTGAAAACTGGTAGTAGGGTTGCAGAGTACGAAGCTTTATTTCAGTCTCTGTCGAAAAATGAAAGGCTACATGCCACCTTTGTCGCCATAACATTAATCTGTACGGCCATACGATACTTCAGTTTAAGATTTCACTATGTCGTAAGGGTTATCATAGCCTCATTCTGTACTGGGAATTCTGACAAATTATCAGAGATGCTGAAGCCGTAATAATGACGACAATAATAACAATATATTATAAATTTCCATCCAAAATGAAAATGGAATAAGTTTTCCACTCAAAATGCATTTCACAGTATTTCGTTAAATATTCACTGATTTTTATGATTTATGTTACGGAATTTACATTATGAAAACAAGGAAAATTCCAAGATCATGTTAAAGGTCTTTTTTGATAAATGAGTCACTAGTTTTGAAAAAAAGAGGGAGAAAAAAAGGGATAACGTTAAGATGTTGCGCGTTGGTGCAATTTCTGACACGCATCAGATTTTGTGAAACGAAACAAGCAATGGAACGATCTCCTGTCTGAAAATCTTATTACCCCGACGTATCCAACGCATCTGGCGTTTTCGACGATCGAGGCGGAATCTAAGTACAGCAAAACGACCGTTTGGCAGGAAGGCCACGATTGGTTTTCCTTTCCAGAACACTCGAGACAGCTGTCTCGTTATGTGCGCGGAAATCTGATCTGAAACGATGCTAATGCAATTTACGCCCATATGGATTTTATTCCCATGGGGTAATTCTTCTTGTTGAAGCGTTGTTTTTATTTGCTACTATCGGTCAAATAAAAATTTCACTTTTTAAACACATTCGCTTCTATAATTTATTCGTTAGGTATAATTAATATAAATTTAACATAATTAGTTTGTTACGAATCGTTTCCTTTGAATTTCATTGGCTTTAAAAGAAATTGAGATATATTCATGAAAATCAACAAAAATTTCAACCAATAAAGTATAATTCACCTTAATCTACATTTCATTTTCCATATGCAACTTAACCAAACGCATCTGTTCATGTTTTATAAATACGTTTACATATTCATGTCTACATGTTCCTCCAAATAAACAACGATCAGGAAACATGTCCCATAAGAATACAATGATTCACGAAAATATTTTCCATGATTGTATTATATGCTGTATAAAACATTTTGGAATTGCATTAGCACTGTAACGAGGCGCGATTATCATAATTATATTGGTCAAATTTGAAACGAATATGAAAACGTGCATAAAAGCTACAAGATATTTAATACAAGTATAATACCTCACAGATCAGAGATCATAAACACATCGAATGCTGAGTTATCCAAATTAATAAATCTGCTCAGTAAGGCCATTTTCGACACCTATTATTTTTCAGATGATTGTTCGCATTGTATTCTAATTATCCATTGAATATACCCACATTTTACAATAAACATTACAATAAACTTCTGTATACACAGTATTTACAACATTATCATAGATATATTTCTCCGAAATAATATTGCCAGAATACTCATTGTAAGAACAATCAATTTTTTATTATCTACCAATAAACTGATAAGCTTCAACGAACCCCAAAACAATGACCGATATAATTCATCTGCGATTCCATTCGAAACTCGGAAATACACGTAACAGCTGAACTTGAACATTGAACTTGAATGTTCTTTCGACGCGGTTGGGTCATGGCGCTTCCATACATAAGTACATTATATATCGTAAAAGGTGGAAGTTGACGGAGCAAGGTGGTCGAGTGATCGATTCGCGAGCTCAAGTGGCACGTCGACGCTGAGAAACGGACAGAAATCCAAACGATTCCGGACGTGGAAAGCTTTTCTACTACAAGACGCTTCCGGCATTTGCATGAAAGAAAGTCGCGACGGAGGAAGTTTCGTGGCGCTGATTCATGACGTCGACACCGGTATTAAACGAAGATTAATCTCCATAGAAAGATGGCGAGACGTTGGAATGGGGATGAAAGTAACGCGGATAATCCATTATCAGGCCTTAGTAACTCAAGTCTGCACCCTGTCGGAATTTGAATTCGTCTCTAGCTTCCTTCCACTGTTATGCCGAAGAACGCGAACTTTTCAATCATCTTCTTCAGCCTCCTACTTTCCCTCATTCGCTCCTCGCCTGCTTGTAATACTTTGTCGGCTGAGGTAATAAAGTTGCTGGAATTTTGTTTCCAAATTTCGAGTGAAACGTATAAGTTAATGACGAGATGAAAATGAAATTGAATCCTGTCATGTTTTCAAATTTCACTCATTTTTCTACGATGTCTTTTTCTTTTTTCGGATTCGCTGACAACCGTACAAGTGATTTTCTGAACTCTTTTGCATAATAGTAAATAATAGTAAATAACATAATTTTACATTACGCTTACATAATTTTACAATTGTACGTCGAGCACGATCGGATGATCTGTAATTTGTAAATTTTGTTTGTAAAGTTTCGTTTGATTTCTCGTTGAATGTTTTCTTATTACACAGGGAAATTTGTTATTACTAGTAATTTATAAAAATTTCGTTAATATTATTAGTTTATTCGCGCAAGAAGGTGATTCTACTTGAAAATGAGATGTACGAAATTAGGAGAAATCATCCTTCTTAAAACAGAATCAAACTGCTTATCTACTTTCTCTTTGCTTTATTCTAGTAGGGACAATAATCAAAGACGCTCGTATAAATTAAATCTATGAGTAATTTTGCTTTAATTTTCAGTAAGCGTTTAAATTCATTATTGTCCTAACATCGTTTAACGCGTTTTTTGAAACGAATTAAATATGAATTTTACTTCCGTAAAGTAGCGAATCTGCGTATTTTTGCCGACAAGAATTTCGAGAAACAAAACGTGAGCATTCCAACCGAACAATGGAGAAAAATGACAAAAAAAAAAAAAATAACATTTCACTGCGCGACACGCTTCGTCAACGAAAAATACGAACGGGGATATTTCCGTCACGTATTGCGCGTAACATCGAAAATTCCGAGACCGAAAGAGTACTCTACGAAATTCAATTTCATTTAGCTTAATTCTATTCGCCTCCGAGACGAGTCGGCCAAGTTAACGCAAAACGATGCGAATAATGGGAAGGCGTGCTTGCGTTTTCCCTTTGCGAGCGACAATCGCGTAGGGAAAAAACGCGAGAACCGATTGAATTTCACTGCTACTTCCACGGCTGGCATCGCGGTTTAAATTAATCTTCTAAATGCGTCCCACGCTACTGCTAATTGATATTATTCTTTTATTCTGTGAGAAAATATTCAACTTTAAGCAGAGTGTTTTATAGTTTTGAAAATTTAACAGCATTGTTACATTTCTTTAATGTGGAGAAAGATATGGAAACGAATAATTCTTCATTTTGACAGCTATGCACAATTCTTTTAAAATTTTCATGGTGAAATTTCGTGGAAGATTCACCATTTGATTAATATTTGGAATGAATAAGAAATCGATAATCATTTACTTCTTTTCAAGCAGATGTAACACTTGTACAAAATGTGTACTGTATTGTATATACAAAATATATACTGTTGTACTGTATTTGCAACAATATTATGTTTTGTGTCTACATAAATAGCATTGTATTAATTTGTCGGCAAATCTGCAAATAAGTAAATTAATAAATTTCTGAATAAAAATAGTTAGACTTGATATACGGTTGTGATAGGCATCATAAGAATTTCATATGTTAACAGGTGTACTATTTTCGTATATGTTTTTAATATATGAATACTCAAGTGAACATTTCAACGACTTTAAAACGCGGAAATTCAAACGAGTATTGGAGAGAACTTGAGGAGCAAAAGTACCATTATGGAGTATAAATACGTCTTTTAACTTTCTCAAGTGAATCGATATCTTAGCATGGCAGTAGTATATGTCAATGATACATCAGAAGAATATCAAAAGTTACAGATATTAGTTCATCGCAGGACATTAGCGACAGAGTAAAGTCGAGAAGCGCCATTTAAAACGATATGAAAAGTTCTGCTGATAAAAGAAACTTCCTTGTCAATGTAGCATTGTAATCTTGCCACTGTGTCGATTCAATCGAGCTTCTCGTATCAGGAGCTTATTTCGAAGTATGATATTACTGTCAGAACGGTAAGTACTACTGACTTACATGTACTCTACCTTACTATAGAAAAGATAAGAATATCTTCCATACACCTTTTCTTGCATTTTCATATCACTCTCGTAAATATCGAAACTCGGCAGATATAAAAATAGGCGAGCAAAAATCATCCCAAGAAGTAAAAAAATATTTAATATTTGGATTGTTAAAGGAAGCAATTTCTCGTACGAATGTTTCTCAAAATATCCTAAATCGGGAGATTTCGTAGTTATGAAATTTACGAACTTGCTAGTATTCGGCAAATTTTTAACTTTTTTATTAGTTTTAGAAACATTTCAAATTTTTACATACTCAACGAATAAATAATCATTATTTCCTCTCTCTGTCTCTCTCGCAATATATCTTTGTCTATACGATAAATAGTTTCAAACTTGTAATAAAATCATGGATAACGCTTAGTATCTAAAAAATTATCTCTAAATATCTGAAGTACACTTCTCAAGTACGCTACAGTTTTCATTATTTTATTTTTACCCAATCGTTACGTTACGATAACCGTGAGGTCACTGAAATAAATGGGCTGTCACTTTTACTTCGTTCCTACCGTACTTGGCCTCTTGCCCTTATGAATCTTATGACTTTTTCAGTGGCTACTTTAGATGTCGTTAATTATTCAACGTTGTGCGAGTGAGTCAAGTCTGTAGTAGGTCGTATAATATCAAAATATTATACTCACTTATGAAGGAACATTAATGGCTCATTCGTTACGTACGTTAGTCACACGTTCTGCTACACTACACAGCTACATACACTATACAGTGTATATACATACATCTCAATGTAAAATAATTATAGTAAATATCATTTCGTATTTAGACGTTCAAAGTATCCTTTTAAAGTATGGAAATTATACTAACCAAGAGTTTGAATTAAACTTCGTCAAGAGTACAAACTGCCTTTGTTATGGAATCGGAATTACGATCAATGCAACGAGCAGGAATTATAGGTGTCGATATTAACGCAGCGAGGAACGTGCAAGAATTAATAACAAAGTACGTGATATCATTGAGTTCATGTAGAACATAGAAATACCGAAAAAACGAAGGATTTCAAAAGAATAAAATTTATTAGCAAATTTAAAAGTTTTTATACCAAATTCAACCTTGCTTGCTTCGTAATTATCCTAAAAATAAAAATATCCCACAGCATATAAACTAATCCCAAACCCACTTGTCCTAGTTCCAACAAGTATTTCAGAATATCCAACGATATTTAACTAAATTACAGCGTCGAATTATAATTAATAAGTGGAAATTAATTAAAATATTTATATATGTACACATATATATTTTTTGTATCTGAAAAAATCTTAGCCATAGAGAGACACGTAATCTTGTTGTAGATCCTTCAATCTGACGTTTTATTACATGGTTCAAGGATTCTTTCTTACATTTCCTTTTTTCAAACAACCTTCGATACTAGCGGTCATTTGCTTTCGATTCAGACACAATCGTCCGAAATTAACGCACGTAGACGAAACTCGACTGACAAGAAAGACCGATTACGAGATGAAAGAAAGCAAAAGTAGAGAAAAAAAAGCCAGACAACGGGAAAACGCAGGGAAAATGCAAGAGAAAGGAAAAAATAGCAAAGAACAATGCTATCTGTGTGGGCAGAACGTGTGTTTACGAGCACGCTTGCTCCGTGCTTTGATCTCCTCGGATATACTATCGTGTACTATTGTCTAGAGAAAAAATAACGGGCAAACAGAGAGACAGGCTAGATGACGATGGAAGGTAGGAATGTAGATAAAATAGAGAACAATCGAGGCGGGAGAGGACGGTGTGGATAGAACAGAATTTTTTTTGTAAAACGAATTGCGAGAGGAAATCGAGGATCGCACAACGCTGCATAAACGAAATTTTCTATCCAAATGGTTTAGAAACACAATGAAACTCAAAATTTGAGATGTAAATGATTATTTTATTTATTAGAGAATTTTTTTCTAAATAATTCCGATAATTTAAGTGACAATATAACTTTTTCATATATAAGTATTGTTTTTCTATTAGTAATACTTTATTATTGCTGTAAACGTGGATTATTTTGATTTATTTGCAACATTTACAAATTCATTGATACAACATTTTCAATTAGTATATATGGTATGAATATATTATATTTCAAATGAAAACGCGTGTGGTTCTAGAGATTGCGCTATGGCATAGCAACATCTCCTCTTTTAATTCTGTTTCACGCGATATATGATGCAGTCGTGAGCATAAAAACTAGTGAATAATTCGTAAGAAATAAGAAGGGCATAAAAATGCTGCAGTAAAATATAAAACAAGACTATGGACGAGTACAAGGAAATTGAGAGAAATACGTGGAAATTGTATTTGTTATACGTGTAATATGATGTTGAGGTAAATTCAATGACAACTGAATCTTTACGAAAAGAATGCAGTTTTATAGAAGTATGTTCGTACGAAAGGTTAGTTTAATATACTTGTGTCTTTCCATTTAGTTCGGATATACAGGGTGGCTGATAACTGGTGGTACAAGCGGAAAGGGGGTGATTCTACGTGAAAAAAGAAGTCGAAAATATAGAATAAAAATTTTTCGTTTGGGGCTTTGGTTTCGAGAAAATCGACTTTGAATTTTCGCTCGGTACGCGTGCACTTTATGACGTCTCGTTATAAAGTGAATATTATCACGGTTTAAGTTTGTTTTTGCCGTAACGGAAAATTAGGAATACATAATGAAATAATATGAAGTAATCATAAAGTTTATTATTACAAAAATTGCTGAAAAAAAACGAAAAATTTTTATTCTATATTTTCGACTTCTTTTTTCGCGTAGAATCGCCCCCTTTCCGCTTGTACCACCAGTTACCAACCACCCTGTATATTACATGTTTACATGTTTATATACGCATACTACGTTCTTTAGTTAAAATGTTTAATCTACTATCTCAAAACTGAAGAAGATAGAAGTTTTATCATTTTCCTTGTTAGGTCTGCAACGCTACAATACTCGACTGCTCTCCAACTGATTCCTTTTGGCTTTGAGCACTTCACAACTACGTGCCATCTACGTTCGAAGCACTACCCAATTTAACGTATTGGGGACATGATCATTATAAGTCTCTTGACTGACACTGATTCTCACTTGTTGTTTGATTGACAACTATTTTACTTGTAATCTTAGTTCCCCTGATTCTCTGACTTGACTCGAAATTAAATTGTCTTCCTGATCTCTCTTGTCTTCCGCCTATCTCCTCCAAGAGACATCCTGATCGAGAATTTCCAAGGTTGCTGACTGCCTACTAAAGACAATGACCAATCAGCAGTTCTGCGGGACTTAGCAATTCTCTTTCAGGAGTCATCAAAGGTGATCTCTAGATCAGAGACATTTCCTGCGAGTCCCAACAATCGACGCCAGTGCTTAACACCGATTGAGACACTACGGAATCCCTGATTCATGCCACGGCTGTATATGGCAACGACTTTGACACGACTTTCTCAATTCGAACACGAATACTATGTGTATTTTTATTTGTATAAAAGAAAATATATAATTATATAGAAATTAAAGAAACAGAAGATTACCACGAAAACTTACCCTTTAACAACGCTATTAAATACAGATTAATAATTGTTACTAATTATCAATATAATTCAGATTAACGTAGATAATATAGAACTTTGTATACCATGCGTCGCATTTAGATTCGGTCAACTTGCTTCTCTTGATCCTGTCCTATACAAAGCAGATTAAATTTCCCAAAAGGAAATTTTTCTTCTCTGAAGAGGAACTTATACAAAGAGGCAATCATTCATCAAAGATCAATTTAGTGGATACGATTACTCGCATGGGAAACAAACGTCGACGACATAATAGCTTGCGCGTATCGCGTATGAGATTTCAAACGGTTAACGAGCATCCGATTTGACGTTCAGGGAGACGAGGAACTGCGAAACGGATACCCGAGACCGAACGTAAGCGATCCAGTCAATGGGGAACCATTATCCAATGATTGTGTACTAACGAAACCCTGACAGTTCCAAATATGTACGTCGGTCACGCTACTCCGAAGCGACTCGAAAGCGATAACGGTGAAACGTTTCAGTGAATAGCCGCTGCATGATGCAAAGTGACACCTATCCTTACCGTAGATTGCATCACATTGCAAAAGCGCGGATAAAGGGACACCAGGAGATTCTGATAGACGGTAGGAAATCGACGCGTCTCTGACTCGAGACAGCCGTGTCTTTATTTTTGACAGGAATCCTTTTTTGAAAGGCAGAAAAAGGAAACCATGAGTTGAAGTAATATATACATAGAAAATATGATTTTGAAAATTGGAATATTTGAAAATTTGGATATTTTGAAATGTAAATATTTAAAAGTTTGAATATTGAAAAACTCGAACACGTAAAACCATAAATTTGAAAATGTGCTGTTGTTGCATTTCAGTATTTTTTGTTATTTTTCTCAAGGGTCAAGGTTATGAAAGAAATTGCAACGTAAATTTCATTTTCTTTTCCATTATCATATTTCATAACGGTTTCAAAAGACGATGATCCATCAATGTCAAACTTAAACGGTATAACAGTAACAATAAATGAAATCTTTTATCTCAAAGAAAGGAGCAACAACTGCTTCTTTATACATATACGTTACACAAATTACCGGTAAGTTGTTCGTTTCATATTTCTAGCTAATGTTCCCAGAAGACGTTATATAATATCGCAGCAGAGGCACGCAATACAATCGTTAGTCTTTTGTTATCTTATGTACGTTTATGTTATTCGAATGGGGCAACGAAACCGCGTATATACCACATTTCGGCTTGAAATAAGAGATACGAATGGTAACACTAAAAGCGTTAAAATAATTTCATGACTCTGTGTATACGTATGTACATAAAATCTTATATGAAACTTTACTTCTTCAGAATTTGAACCAACAACAGTCATTAAATTTCTGCGCTTAAAATCACATCTTCAAATTTACTATTACAATACCCATTTCCTATAAATTTGTAGAGAGTACGACTGTTTAGTCGTATTCAACTCACGTCGAGGTTATCAATGTAAAGGATTTAGTCTCTGTAGAGGATGGTTGGTTTGTTCGAATAACGAAATAACTGGCTGTTGAAAATCGTCAAGTATATTTAAAATGATAAATAAATTAATACAGACAATAATCGCTCGTACTAACAAATTCGCTAAAGACAGTGTAAATCGCTAATTAGATCTCCGATAACTCGTTGATAACTGATAGATACTCCGATATTGATTCGCGCGACTGATTCATAACTGAACTCCTTACGATCGCGTCCGTTTATTTATACTGGTCAGGGGAGAGTCGGAAAATTTGAATTCGTCTTCGTTCGACGATTGTACGTAGCGGCCACATTGTTTTGTCCAAAGTTTATTTATTAATACATTATGTGTATCCTAACGATATTGATACTCCGAGGCCAGACAACAACATGATTTGAATTTATTGAGATATGTATAATTTTATATACTAGACAAGGTTAGCTGTGTAGTAGTAATACTTATATGTGAATATCAGTGTGTGGAAGTATGTGTGTGCGCGGCGCCTCGAAAACGAACGAATGTAAACTGTTCAGTTAATTAACAGTCTGGTATGGAAAAAAGTGCTGAGACGCGTGCAAGTGTGTATCGATGAATATCTCTTATCAAAAAGTATTCTAATATGAATTCTAAGCGTAAATTTAGTGTTCCTGTACCATTATTTCGGCTATTAATATCCAAAATTCTCAACAGAATTGTTCTCTAGCTTATGTGCCGCTACAAATTAATGACGATGTTAGCTGCGTGGCAATGCATGGTCCGCTCTTGTCTAAATTATAAGCCGACTTTAACACCGAGAAAGCATCGCGAAATAATTCGCCACGGATCGTCCATATCGGTCGACGACGAGGCTGAACCGCGATGAAAGCCGTGACAGCGTTTAAGCTGGATACTGTTCCAAAAGTTCCAAGTAATTCCAGCGCGGTGAAGATTTTCAGGATGCGGTGGCTCGCTAAAAGGTACATAGATACCGAGAGAATTTCACGGCGTTGCGACCTCGCATTCGAGGTGAAATAAATCTAGATTAAACGGTGCGATATCGAACTCATCTCCACGGAAAAAGTGCTCCCCCGTGAAACAAAGGAGTTTCGGTACTCTAAACTCTAAGGTATCTCGACTTTATGAACCAATAAAGGCGGTTCCAGCGTTTAGAGGGCACTCGTTTCCAAAGTAAACTCACTGGGCTGTTCCGCCTTAGTCTTTGCGTCCTCGAAACGACTTCCAATAAGAATAGAGAGTAATATCATCCTTCTTAAGGAAGCTTAGATTTTACTTCCTGCAGACGAATTTCCTAGACTTCAAGGTTACTTTGATTCTTTCTCTTTTTCGTTAGAAAAGTAGTCGAATGTTACGTGTAACGTCTTTACAATGTGCACGTGAAATGTACAGGGAAAGAGAACGAGTACTCGTCAAAGGAAGAGTAGAGATATTCAGTGATCAGTATATTAGGTTGTCCGTAAAGTTTCTTCCGTTTTATAAGGAAATAATACACGCACAATGTTTTTTGTTTTATTAAATTATTGTTAAATAGATTGTACATTTATACTATACATGTGAAAATATATGTGAGCGTTGAAGGACGTCCAGGTCTCAATTGAAACAAAAGCGATTAAAAGCGGTTAGAAGTGATTAGAAGTAATCAGAAGAAAACAAACAACCAAGCGAGTAGGTTATCGAGTCCTTCAGAGAGTAACGTACGTGCAGAGCTGAATAATTTGTAAATAAATTTTAATCTATTTGTTCTTCCAAATCCTCTCTATACCTTAACAATTATGCACGAACATAATAATAGAAATAGAACGAAATGGATACTTAATTCTTATATACTTAATTCAATAAAATAATATAAAACAAAAAGTGTTGCTTATCTATTATCACCTTATGAAACGAAAAAAAACTTTTCGGGCAACCTAATACAATTCGGGGAAGCTCTTGTATCAAATTTGTCTTAATTTAATGTATATTTGTTACTTGAAATAAAAACACGACGATCGTTCTATATTTATCAAAGTGGAAGAAAGTCAGTACACAAAAGTTCTATATTCTAGAAAAAAAAAAAATAGAAACAAGATTTTTCCGTATTTCTTATACAGTACTTATACAGTACTTCCGTACTTCCGTACTTTCCGTACTTCTACAGTAGCCTGGAAGGAACTGAAACTTTGAAGCATATAATGTATATAATTACGTACATCGTATATAACACGGTTGTAGAAGAACACGCGACAGGGTCAGAGTCACTGTCGGTGTTAATAGTACGTGATTAGGTTGACTCGAAGTCAACGAGTCAAGCTAATTCCATTAGACGAAGGTAGCCAAGCTTCCTCCTTCTTTCGTCTTGGCGATTTCACCGAAGAATTTTCAAAAATGAAAAATATTCGAGATTGATAAATCAAATTTTGAAAAGCAAAATTGTATTTATAGATAGATTCATGAAAGAACACGAACATTTCTATCGTCTCACGAGGAAAACACTTTCCATTTGATAAGTTTGACAAGTTACCATTCAGCATCCATTCGTCTCTTTCAAAACCATTCGCGTCCAAAGAAACGAAATTTTCACAATCTTTTACTCGAATTGGACCATAGCTGAGGTTAGATGAAATGCTTGTAAAAAGATAAAAGTATCAGAAAGAAGGGCTCGACCGAATAACGGAAAGGTATAAAAATAGAATGAGTCTGGCAGAAGAAGGAGGAGAGAAACAAAGGAAGAAGAAGCGAAAAGGAGTCAACGACTCGTAGACAGCGCCCGTATCGATTGCAAATATTTAAAATACGAGGTCAGAGACAAGAGGGTGCTCGAGTTAAAGTCGCCTTTACCTCGGAGAATAAGTAAATAATGAAGAAGAGCGGATGAGGGTGAAGCAGTATGTGCACGGCACGCGTCGCATGGGATTCGTCAAATCGCTTTAGCGCAACTACGCGAAACGGGGTTGTTGCCTTGCCACTGGCCGATCGCCATCATCCCTGACCTCTCTTAATCGCTTGACATCCAAAGTTTCTTACTCTTATTTATATACCTTGTCGTTGTTATTAATTATTTTCGGGAACTTGGAAACACGTGTGGCGTTTCTTTACGTTTTCAAGCTGACGAATTTTCAAATCGTTATCGTAAAAAATAAACAATGTAAGAGAGACATTTGTCAGATTTCGAAAAATTCTAAATATCAGCGAGTCTTCTTGAGATCTCAAAACGCGCGACTGTTTGCGATCGAATACAGCGCATACCATTTTCTTTCATAAAATCAATCGCTAAGTTTCCTCTTTCACGCTCTTCTTCGCTCTCAATCTCGCAGAACAGAGGAAAAAATTCATTAGACGCAAGAACAGATATGTCTCGATAGAAAACGACGGCGCGGCGACAAGGCAAATTGGTCCTCGCGGGAATTCAATTTTACAGCGGTGATGCAAACGAAATACGCGCAACGAAGCGAAACGAAGAGCTCGTAAGATATCACGGAATTGCATAGTCGACGCATCATCCCGATATCGGTCCGTGTTTGAGTAATGAAAATGTTGTTCCAGAGAGAACGAAAATATCTGGATAACAATGGGTGAGATCGCGCGATAACAACTTCATTTGATGCCCTGAAGACTGGGCACCAATCTCGGCTTACTGCATCGCTTTCCATCGAATCACAGACGATGTTCATGAAGCAATTACACGCGACGGTCAGGTGGAATTGCGCGTTCAATCTCTTGTTCGTCGAAGTCAACCGAAAGGAATCGTCACGTCGCCTGGGACGCTTCTAAATTTGTCTTTGTTCGAGAAACGTTCTACGATATTTCAAAGTAAGCACAGTTACCTATCGTATGGAAAATTATAGCGGAGAAATTGATTTCTATTAATGAAAATGATGCGATAGCTCTCTAGAATAGAAAGTGTATTTTTGTTTAGTCGCATTTCCTGGTTTTATGAAGTTTTGTATATTTCATTTCTATTAATTTTATATTTCTGCAAACGGAAGGTGATCGTTTTCTCAAAATGTTAAACATCATACAACGTGTATTTTTTAATTGTCTCGCTTCCTGGTTCTCGAGAATTCTGCTTTTATATTTTTATAACTACATTTTTGATATTCGTGCAAGTGGAAAAAGACTTCAGTATCTGCAAATTCAGATATTTAAAAACTGTCATACTTTTAAATTACATACGCGTATTTTGTAGAATAACGATTAATTCAGAATCAAAATTTACATTAATAATTAATCTGTGAAAATATTTTTTATCATTGTAATCATATAATCTCTCCCTCTCTCTCTTTCTTTAACATCCTTTTAAAATTTATTAAAAATACTATCGTATGATTTGCATACCACAATTATTTGCACCTTCGCAGAAAATATAATTATATTTCTGTTATTTAATGAAGATCTTTAAAGAAACTGTTTCGGTTGAATATCGTACTCGAATGTGTAGTCAATGTATTCTGCATTAATCCTAGCTACTTTATCGCTGCCGGTATAATAACAGCTTTATTGTCTGACAATGAACGAGGTTTATCTACTGTCACGCTTCCGTAGAATTCGGTTATAGCTGTCGACCAACTTTAACCATTAATGCATACTCCTTGATTGCACTCTGAATATTTCGTATATTTTATGTCCTATGACGGTAAAACTTTGTTTTATTAGGAAGATACTTCAGTTTGTTCAAGAAACAAAAGTTCATTGAGAGAAACTTTATTGAAATGACGAGCACTGTATTTCCAGTGTATAAAATTTGTCCACGTGAATAATTTTCCTATTGTGTTCATAATTATTACGTGATTGACGTAAATTTGTACTAACACAATGAAAGAGTTACACTACACGAGTCACGTTCTAAATAAAATAAATAATTTAAGAAAAATCGTACCAAAGCTTATTATGTTTTTATAATACTATACAATATCTTTGTAATATAAGATGATAATTTCAAGCTATTCTATTTTAACTCCACGATTTCGTCATATTTGATACGTTAAAAGCTTTCTTCGATATACATACCATGTATCGCATCTGCGAAATTCTACGTAATTATTTTATTATTATTAGTTAACTGTTTAAGCATCTAACAATATCGATCATTAATCATATGCCTCTTCCAGGTGCCGTTTATAATTAACAATCCTGAGTACGATTTCGAGATGTACTATCGCATGTTGTAAGAAAAGAGATGGTAAGTGCGATAGAGAGCGGAAGGCGATGTCAACAAGTGTCTTGGCAAGTTTAAGCGATTTTTCAGAGCTAGGCTTCTTCCTGGCGAAGCTCGTAAAAGCGCTTCGTTCTCACGCGACGCGACCAGGAAATTGCGCCGCATGTCTGCCAAGTGACCAAAAGCTTAATTTCACGAGCGGCAATCGAGCTTGTCGTTCAAATAAATCACAGAGAGGTTTCTTGCGCTATAACATCGCTGAGTTATTGTATCTTCCTTCATAATCGCGTTATTTCACCCATAAAACGATACTGTTTTATGTACAATGGAAAAAGGATATTTTACAAACTACGTTTGCTTCTTTTAAAGCCACAATTTATCGAACAAACTATCTTCTCTCGCGATTTATTTAACATTATTCTATTTTAGTTTAAAACTAGAAACACCAAACTATTCAAAATCTCTCATTCTAGTTTCACATTTCTTGCCTTTGTAATTACTAAAAATATGTTGAGATTTTTGACAAAATCAATACGATTTGATAGAAAAATAATTACATATTTGTTTATTTCTATCACGTTTCTTTATTTGTAATCTAAAATAAAATTCGTGTGGGCTGAGATTTTAATTACAATCAAACATTTCCTACGTTTTCAACGCCCAACAACATTAATATCCATTTTACCACTACATTGTACTAATCCAATTTACCGCTTTACAGTGTCTCAAGACAGTAACAGTATCTTCTCGATTTGAAATTACAATGGAAAGCGGGCATCGTCAATTTAAAAATAATACGATAGAACAAGCGATATCGAGATCGACATTTTCACGAGCCGTTATCCGAGTCCAGGTTGCAACCACGAGGCAGTGAAACCTGCTGTCTTTCATAAATTTTAATCAAAGAGCGACACGATAGCGTGCCTCGAAGAGTTATTTCTGTGTGAAACGAGCAAGGGTCCAGACCAAGTAGATGATCATGCATGTTTTATTACACCGCGTTTTCCTTGTTGGCTTTCAACTGGGAAACGTCCAGGAATCCTTACAGGACGAAACCTTCCTTTTTTCCGTGGAACGCGACCGGAAAGTTAATTGAAGGCAGCGACACGGAACGTGTCGGAGAAACCATAAAGAGAAGAATGGGACGGGAATGGTGGAATTATTCCGACCACGTGTCACCGATTCCATACGTTGCCTCCGCCTGCCGACAGGCCCCTAATTGAAAGAAAAAAGTTTTCCTAGTTTGCACGAGATGTGAACAATCGAGTTACAAAGTATTCTTATTCGTCGATAACCGACATTAAAAACTTAATCGACTTTGATACGTTTGATCGTATTGATCTTATTTGAACTTCTAAAGGCAATCAATAAATTTCGATTTCTATTAGGTTGTCCGAAAAGTGTCTTTCTTTTACAGACACGTCTTTTACAACGACGCATCTTTATACAAACATGAAACCTAATCTGTCGAACGTTGTAATCTTTATCCTGATAGAACAAAATGGTTTATACGACAAAATAATATAAAATGGAAAATGTGCATCCATTATTTCCGTATACAACGAAAGAAACTTTTCGGACGACCTAATATTTTATGATTGCTTTAGTGAAATTATAGTTCTGTGTTTACATATGTA
Organism: Bombus breviceps; assembly: GCA_014825925.1. Classification (NCBI taxonomy): domain Eukaryota; kingdom Metazoa; phylum Arthropoda; class Insecta; order Hymenoptera; family Apidae; genus Bombus; species Bombus breviceps. The sequence continues at coordinate 1,810,535 of CM026184.1, read as the reverse complement.
AAATAAATACTTTTGTTTGCCAGAGAGCGTGTGTACTTACGCGTGAAAGTTCACAGAAGTTTTTATCTTATAATCAGGCTCACATATTGTTATACATAAACGATTAATTAACTCGTTCCAGAAGATATCGCTCATCAGCGACTGAATTTTGTTAATTTCGTTCGATGAGTTTAATCGTACAATCACTCGTACCAGTATCAGAACTGTGTATTATAACGATTATTGGCGGATAAATGTCCTAATAAATTATACGTAAACTTTCATAGAATATAGAACATATAGTTTATCGTAAATTTAAACAATAGTCGCTAATCCAGAAATAAATTAAACGCTTCAATCTCATTAATTTTTGACGTTATAATTCGATGATACAAATTTCCTATCTTTAAATGTATATTCATTAAACATATATATTTGTTCAAAAGCGATATATCGAAACAATTGACAGAGAATAATTGAGAAAATGTTGCATGCGTCCTAAAACTTAATCGAATGATCTTCGTTAAGCTCTGAAAACGAAACAATTGTATAATTTGTTTAGAATCACTGGAAAATCAACGAGAACTTAGGCCTACAAAGAAATTATTACGGTCAGAGAACGAGTCGCTTCGAACTGGCTAACTCTGTCCCAACAAGAGCTTCTCGTAACTCTGATAGTTACAGGGATATTTAGACGCTAATGACCATCGAACCTATAACAAGACAAACTTTCAAGCCTACTCCATCGAACAAAAGATAGTTTATCGTATGAAACTTTCGATTTTCAAGAATCTGTTTCCTTGGTGTTCCCTGAAAACGTAATGGATCTAGACAAATCTAATTTGGCTGATCGTGCCGATCACGATCCTACGTGTTTTTGATTAATACACACTTTATTCTATTTGTAATAAAATTTTTATGTTTCACGTAGATTGTGGATTTTAAATTGTACGCATCTTTTAATAAAATTTTTAATATATCAATAGTACAATATATTATTTTGCTTGTTGTATAAATTATCACGTTAAATTTCATATTACGATATAATTCATTCACAACTTTTTCCAATTTTAAAACAAATTCATTCACACAATTTTAAACTAAATTCATTCACAACTTTTTCCAATTTTAAAACAAATATAATAACAGTCGTCCTTAAACTTTCCAGCGGGAGTTTGTAACCTTAGCACTCAGAAATACCAAAGTACTTAGAATACTAGGCCATAAGAAAATACGACATTCTAAGGACGAACACGTAAAAATTAATCTGAACATTACACTAACCTCACGTGACAATTATCCAACCATCCACAAAATCGTTTAATTAAACGTTATCACCAGTGGATTCTTTTTCTCAGGGGATGAAACGAAGATATTATACAGTCGTATCGAAATCACTGATACAATTGTATCGCGTAACGAAGCAACCACATTATCTCGAAAAAAATGAGCTCGTCGTTGTAAGCGTCGTTGTTAAACGTCACTTCAATTTTCAAACGACATGGTCGTTGCACGAGAATGAAACGAATGGCGATATATTAAATATAGAGAATATCACCGCGTTGTAATCATTTACAATACACGATGCTCGTGAATATTTTCCTGTTGAATCTGTCTCTTCCGATGTCCTTACTTCAAGAATACCGCCTCTCTATGTACGAAGGATAAGCAGCCATGGCGAATGAAAAACAAATAGAAAACAAAAAAGACGATGCTTTTAGAGGCAACAAGTGTTATCTATTCATTCCATATATCCAGGAAATACAGCGCAGCCTCGTTGAATCTTCAAAAACGAGGATATCTAAAATTGGATAGGAACCACGAGTCATACAGCACCATGAAAACTGTTCGAGATCGTAAAAACCGTGTTTGAAGGACCTATTCTACTGCTGCCTTACCTTCGTAATGATACGGAAACCGAACGTAGCTTCCGCTTTGAACGGGTGAAGTCTTAACTGCAGATTAAACCAGGTACAACCATTGGGAAGGGTCCGGTCGAGGACCCATAACGCGCACTAAATCTAAATACGTTTGTAGGCCGTTTTACCCTTCTCTCTGTTCCTTCTCTCCACGCCTTCTTGCCTCTTACTCGTCCTCTACTTCTCTTTTCATTTATTCCTCTTCTTTCTTCAATTTTCTCTTTTTTTCTTTCGTCTTCTTCTTTTTCTTCTTCGCCTTCGTTGTCGACTCTTTCAGTTTCTCTTAAATTATTCTTAAGCTGGAGGTAGAATTCGAAGAACGGCTACAGAGGGAACGGCGCGTAAAGGTAGTTAATAATTGAACTAGGCGAAATCGTAAACTCCGGAAGTGATCTGAATAATATACAATATTAATTGACAACATTCGTTTTGGTCGTTCTTCTCTCTCTTAATTCGAAAGTATTCTCGTTCACGCGTTTCTCGCTGATATTTACGCGCGTGTTCCCGAGCGCACCATTAGGCTTAACATAGATATTCTTATCGGACAACGTGTAAACCTCGAACGAGTAGATAAAACAATAGATTCGAATAATAACTCTTTTTCTTCTCCAGAGACATATACGTTTAATATATTAGTAGATTTTTCTTTTTAATAATTAATTATCATATATTCATATATTTCCATATACACATATATAAGTGCTATCTTTAATCTCGCGTTAGCTATCGTGATTCCGTCGACGAGCCTCTCTTCGTTCTCTAAAACCTTCTCTACTCTTCTCTCCTTTCTTTTAATCGATATGTCTGACTGTTCCCATTCGTTCGTTTAAATTATTCATCCCTGTTCCTTCCCTCGGTACCGAGTTTCTCCCCGAGCTCTTAACTCGTTCAGTCTCCAACGTGTGCTGCACCTTCCGCCGATATAAGACACTTTTCCTCGTTGATCACGCCGCCTCTGCAAGCGGAATTTCACGCGGTGATGCATACGGTGATCACGCAGTGTCGCGTCACGTCGCGCCGCGGGGAACGTGCAAAAAAAACGAGGAACGCGTGCGCTGCGATCAAACCACCCACGATCTCCTTTCTCCATTGCGAATCACCGCGTTTTTTGCCACTGATACACGCTGCCCGTCGCTCGTCAGAATTTAAACGCGGCCACGGAGCTGCTGGCACGAGATAACGCCGAGGGTGGCAGCAAGAAATTCGGCGAGCCCCTGAGTTCACGGCGCTCAAGCGTCCGTTGAGCATTAAAAGCGTCGCCTAGCTTTATCGAGATCTACGCCCCTTTCTTTTAAAGCAAAATTCGACCAACATCGTGGTTATTCCCTCGAGACAAAATTATCCTTCTTTTCGGTATCTTCCTTAACGTTCGCGGCCGTAGAAATAAGAATAACAGCGTAAAAGGGCGCGGAGCGTGCTTCGGTGACGACTCTGATTCTTCTATACGATATATCGGAAAACGATAAAAGGAGGATCGTTGGGAAGAAAACGAGGCGCAGTTATAACTTGAAAAGTGAAAGTATCGATCGATATTCTGTTTTAGATTTATGTTTGTTAGCAATTTTTAAAACTTGTTAAGGATAGTTGGTCAATTGGCTATTCAGCTTTAGGGCAATTTATAACAAATACCTAAACTTCATGTAAATAGTGAAAGCACAAGTAATGGTTGCTGATGTTCGACGATAGCTAATGACTCGAAGTTATATTGCTGTCAGGTATCGAAAGTTTTGATTGTTTTGATTGATTGGTATAGTAAACATCGTACGATCGCGTTGCCTTAAAAGGGGAGCAACGCGGTGCCTACAAGAATTAACCACTCGATGCTTCTTGCTTGGAAAATATTTTTATTAACAATTTTATAGATCGATAGTAGCAAAATTTAACGATAACTTTGAAGGTATTTCTTCTTTTGACCTCCATCCTAAAGAAGTTTCATTTATCCTTTAAACCGTAAAGGATACTGTATGATTTCAAGATATCGAATTATTTTACGCATTGTTTCGAAGTTCTATGCGCTCTATCGATCCATTCAGCAACAGCTTATCGCTTTAAACGAAAACGCGAAACTTGCAACGTTTTCTCGCGAGGGAAGGTTAAGTTCTCGCTTCTAATGCAAAAAATATTTCGTGTCTCGCTTCACCGAGGATACCAAACATGTTCGTCGCAAGATACTGCGTCAGCTGCGGCCAGCGGAAAAGTCTACAGGGCTTTCGAGACTCGCTCTTATATTCACCTGCTCTCTGACTGCCTGTGATATTCTCCAGATAACGGTCTCTAATACGATATTGGTGGAACTTTAAATGGACTCGCCTATTTTTGAATAGAATTGTGACAAAGTGAATAGAAAAGTTGAGAAAGAGTTAAAGTCGCCAGAAATATCGTTCTTTATTGGGAATTGTAATGAAATTTTCATAGACTATCTGCTTTAAAAACTCGCACGAATCGTGAAGGGTATTTCCGAAACAGGAACTAAGGGCTTTGGGAATATATTTTATGCTTCGTAATCCATGTAGATTTTTACGTTCTAGTTATCTAGAGAACACATCTATCTATCTTGTATCTCTATTTTGTTTGTGTTACTATTTCTATATTACCTTTCTTTGTCGTATATTATTAAATTCTCACAGCTCGGACATTATATTCTACTAATCAGAATTAGATAAGCGCAGTTCAATAAAATGACGCTATCGTAGCAATAAGTCTGATAAAATTGTATATATTCAACTTGAAAGATCAAACGAAATATAGAGTACTTCAAGAATCGTTAAAATATTCTCAAACTAGAGACATTAACATTCTAAACCCTAAAAATCTTTACGCCGGTGAAATGTCGTAAACAAATCTTTGGAGCTAAATCGTCGCAAATGAAACTCGAAGGGACCGGAAAAAGTGGAGCAAAATAAAAAAAGGAAGTGTTTTAAAACCCCTTTTTACTCGATTCTTTTTACAATCCTTACGAGACGTGAAATACATGTTTCCAAAGCAGAGCGAACCACTTGAGGGACCCTGCGTTCCCGTTACGCGATTTATTTTCGCGTATACAATGTACAAGTCACAGTAGATGGGAGTTCGAAGCAACAACCCTGGAGGATCTCAGTATTCTCAATGAAACCGCGTTGGTGCCTCTATTTCTGGCGTAACGAAACGAGGAACGATTAATCACGGATATCGTAACCAAATGTATACGTTAGCTCGTGTATACGAAATGAACTTGCACTGAAATTTCTGTTTTATTGCCCTGTTTCGAAACAAAACATACGATACGTTACGCTAGGTACGTTACCAGAATTATATTCAGATTTGCGAGTACTATGTTTGCCTTCGGTAAGAATAATTCTCTATGTCGGAATAAAATAGTACAAGATTATTCGAAGAAAGTTTCTGGTTTATCCTGCAGAGATATTGTTGTACTGAGATAGAATAAAGGCGATAAATTAATCGAGGATAGTGACGATGAGCTGAATATCTAATCCTGTTATGGAATAATGCTGCATAAGACATTCGTAATAAGATGATATAAACTACTTAAAATGTGTTTCTTTTTATTAAATTATGAATAAATTATAATATATTACTTTATCGAAAAAAAGTACTACACTAATTGTAAGTCGTTGAAAAATTGCAATCAAATTAGATGGAAATTATTCTATATTTCACAATGAAACGTTGATAAGAATTGATTCGAGGTAATTTTTCGTGTGAAAAGATATTGTATAATTGAAATAACGCTGGACAGTTACTAGAAAGAAAGAAAATGGAAATGCTAATTCCATAAGAAAACGAGGAATGTTTCGCTTTATTGAAACGAAACGCGGGAGACAAAATTTCTAAATATTAACGATCAAAGTAAGAAATAAGATTGTACGTTGGCTATTGCAAACGAAAATAATCATATATCTCGTTATTCGGACAGAGTTTCTCTTTGGTGGATATCGTGTAATTGAAACGGAACACGAAATTGGAAAAACGAAATTTCCGAAAGCGAAGATCAAGTAACAATAGGCTAATGATATACAGATGGTCGTGATTTACGCGGTACGTTTTCTAACACAACGATTCGATACCGGAAGGCATAAAATTCAGCGCAAAGTTCGGCCTTTGAAATGAAAATTTGCTGAAAATTTATAACGAACCTGCGATCGATCGACCGGCCAGAACAAACGCGAGAGAGAAAAGGGAGGGAAAGAAAAATAGGGAATTTCCAAACGTTCCGACGAGAACACACGCGCGTACCCTCTCTTCAACTCGTTGAGCTAACGTGCTATTGACCCGCTAAACCAATTTCCGGGGCGCAATTGCGGAAGATTTTTATTACAGGGAACGTAACCATAGAATCCAGTCGATCGTTTCTACCTTCCATTTGTCATGTTAACCTGTAACCGCGTACCAAAGATGAGACAAAAACTTTCGATCGATTAAAAACTTGCTTCGAGCCTTCTTGCGATAATTCAACATGACCCGTGACGTATAAGTCTGCGAATTCTAATTAATTAACGAAAGTTTTGAAAGTATCTGTCAAAAGGATGGATTCTAGATTTGTCGTTTTTGCAATTACTAAAAGCATACAAATGCTTTCAAGAATCATTGATGTTGATTTTTATCGAGATAGAAACATGATCGTATACGTATACTTATGTATTTTCATCGTGTCCTTTTAATTATGATCATCGATCTTCTAAATATTCAAAGTTCTAATAGTTCTATCGTAGGTTTTTAATATTCAGAAACGACTTCTACAATCTGAAATTGCGGTTACATGAAATTTATCATATTCGACATTTCCTTGTTTCTTTTTATCGAGATTAAACTAAAATATAATTCCTCTCGGTATAATGAATGCTTCTGATAATATATATCGCGGTTCACCGTTCACCTCTATAGCATGGAATTATATGGTATTAATTATATCTCTATCGGAAAGTCGAATTACATAACTGTAACATATCGCGGGCCTTCGCAAAACTTTGACTAAATGTAAAATCGATCGGGCATTTCAACATATAAATTTTCAAGTTGGAACGCGAGTTTTCCGTATCAAGGAAGTTTCGATCTGGAGAAGAAGAGTTTAGGTCGTCCCGAGCTTTCAACATTTCCAAGTTTGCCCGACTTGCTTAGTTTTAACCCCTCTTCCGACAGGAAGAAAGACTGGCGTGGAGGCAAGTCGAGCATAGCTCGCTTTCGAAGTGGAAGAAACGCGTATTATCGTTTTGTCTGGCAGCAATCACAAAGGTGGCTCGTTTCTCCGGTGCGCGCCGTTTCTCTCACGGCCACGAAATTCCCGTGCTTCAAAGAACGTCGAACCTTTCCCCCCCAACAAGCATTCCATTGGAATTTTAAGTCGTTAGGAGGATGATACCGAGCATTCCGTGTTCCCCCAACGACAACGAATTTCTCCGACTTTTTCGTATCCCGCGAAGCTTCACGGGCAGCGTAAGAAACGGTACTCTCGCTTGAATTTTAAATCGTAGAATTTAAAGCGACCGCCCCGGCATCGACCGGTTTTTCTGCGTCGCGTTCCTCGCGGCTTGTTTCCCACTCCCCTCGAACCCGTTCGAATTCGAATTTTTCCACGACGCGACATTCCACGAAATATCTCGATAAAGCGAAGCATCACATTTAAACTAGACATTTATTCAAAGAACATCACTGTGTGCGTCGAACTATCTTCGACTATCTCGTAATCGATGCGTAGTAGAATCGCACAAATTTCCTCGCACTCACAAAGCAGCACGATTCCATGTAAATCGAATTTCACGAGTCTCGAGTACGGAATCACACTCGCGCGCACCAGACGATCTCCCGAGGCAATCGGAAACCGGTCAAGCAAGGGAGCCTGTTCCCCGACTACCGAGCAACGACTTACATCTCTCGTTTCACCTCGCGTTCTACTTCAGTCCGTTTTTCCTACTACACGCGAATAGATGGAAGCACGCGCGCGCGCGTGCACGCAGCCAAGCTAGCAGGCAAGAGGCAGACAGGCACGCGTGCACGCACCACGCACCAACGTCGACACACTGGACGATTACTTGGGCCACGCGCACCGACCCTCTCTCGATGGTGTAGCACACGACGACTAGTAAGGCAGGAAAACAGAAAAACGCTGTCGGCCGGTGTGTAAGCCGCGAAAGAAGGTCGCCGTTCGTTCACTCGGAAGCCTTGCCGGCGTTCTCGGAGCGCCGTCGCGCGAGTAACCGGCGGGAGGACGCTGCTCGACGCCGGCACTTCCTCGCTACTAGCATCCCCGGCGTCTCTCTCGACGCTACGCTCGACGGAAACGCCGCGCCGGCTCGACCTCGCCGAAAGACGCGCGACTACTGTCTGAATGTGGGGCAAGGCTGACCCACGCACACGCACACGCACACGCCGCCGTGTGGGCCGTGGCAAGCACGGCTCTCGTTACTGCCGGCTGGCACAACGTGTATCTTCGCTACTAACCCACCTCCCTCCTTTCCCTTCTCTCCCACCCCCGCCTCTCTACGAAACTCCATCGCATTTACCCTTCTCCGCAGCACCCCTCCATCGCCACGAGGATATATCTGCTCCAGTAGCCCCCTCTGTCCAACCGCGGCAACGACGATCAACCTCTCGAACCACCACCCTTCCGAGTCTACGTACATTGCGCATGCCGCAGTGCCGTACCGAATCAGAGCTACCCTGTGTGCACCCTCATCGAGCGGCATTCCATCGGTCGATTTTTTTCCCCCTTTCGTTTTCTCTTTCTCTCGTATCGAGGGCGCCTCTGCACACAACGCTTATCGGTCGATCCTTCGTCTTTCGTGGTCTCTGTATTTTTACTCCATTTCTAATTATCTCAGCCATTGTCAGATGTCGTAAGTGTACCATAGGGGAAATTATGCGTTAAGTATTGTTATTCGTGTATTTTTGACGCGTTCGTTTCGGTGACATTTTCTTCCCTTGGTCTATCGATTCGACTTGCTCTTAACAATGTAAATGTACGCGATACGATTTGGATTTAAAAAATTGGTAAACGTGTGGACGTTGTTTCGTGTCTGGGTTAGGTCGTTACATGGGTGTTTTCAGGTACGAGCAATGGGCGAAGATAGCGTTGCTGCGAGTTCAACGAACTCGCTGGGCTGGGTAGCAGTTTGACAAGAATGAATTTCTTCTTGTCAAGTTTTACGCCTAGGAATCATTGAATCAAACGCAGTACTGGGCAATTTAAATTGCACGATGATTACGGCACGATTGCAACTTCTACGCGTCTTTTATGCTCGACGACTAATTTCTGTTGCCGTATAAATTAATAGAGCTGCTGCTCAGTCATTGAAATGTTATGATTACAGACTTTCTCCTGGCGTTATCGATGGACGTATTTTATAATTACTCGTTCAAGACCGGGTAGGCAATTAAAGGAGAAGGGAGGCAAAGCGTGTATTATTTTATTCTTATTTCATACGTGTTTTATTGCGAGTAAAGGTAGATAGTAAAGTAAAACTTCCTTAAAACTTATTCCTTCTACTTTGTACTACTTTGCTCTTCTCTTTTAAAATCGAATGTCGACGTTCTTACCTGATCAATCATTTAAAATGTCTCTTTCCTTTGAAAAACATCGATCTAATTTCTGATCGATCGAAATTGATCTAACTTTGACAATAGCATGACAGGTCAACATTATTCGTTGATAGTAACGTTTGTCTTCATACGTAAAACAGTATTTTGGGAATCTATGAGTTTTATTAACCTTAATTTCTTCTACCTTAAAGAGCCAAAATTTGAGACATTTGATGTGCGATAGAATTTTTACGAATCAATAATAATACGATAAAAATTTTTCGACGATTCAAACGAAATTAAATTTTGTTTAATGCATCTGTACAATTCTTCCATATGGTATCGTTATTTCTTTCCTGTTCCGTGTATCACATGTACAATTTATTTTCCTATTTCCACTGAAATTGCGAACCAGGCCACAAATTTTTATTCCTTCGTTTTTACATACACATACACGAAGTGTACACGTACACTTCCCTTTGCATACAACTACAAACATTACTTTACATTATTCTCAAATGACCAACCTTTGGAATTAATTTAAGCGCTGTAAAAGAATTTATTGCTCCTATACATTGTACAGTGTACGGTACACGTTTCCTTCTTTCTTTTCTTTCGTTTACCAGATATGCTCGATTACTTAATGGCCGTCATCGCAAAGTAAATAAAACAAAAAAAAAGCCACGTAGCGCATAATATTTCCAAGTGGTCGACACTTTATTAATCCCACGCGTAAGTAGTTCGAAGAACTTGTCAGGATATTTTTAGAAGGCACGCTTTCCTCGCGTGTTGCCCAATGGGAGCGTGTGAGTAGATTACGATGCTGCGTGCGTTTATGCAGATGCAGCGAAGAATTTTATTAAAACTCTTTAAGAACTTCTTTATACACAGTAGATACACTGCTCTTTCCTCTTGTCGTTTATGCGGATATACGATCTTTGCATCGAGGTAAGAATTCTCAATGTAAAGACTCGAACATTAAAAACAAATCACTCGAGGACAAAGAAGGAGATGAATAAAAGAAAATGGTAATATTTATTAGAAAATGAGAAGACAAGTAAAACGTAATTATCATATCGTACATGAGATACTTGTATAATAGAGAAACAAATTTGTCATTTCCTAGCAATAGGTTAGCTGTACATTTTTTGTCTTTTGAATTTACTGCTTCGTGTGAGCTACGTATGTAGTTTTTTTTTTTTTTTGTTTTTTAGTCAGCATAAGATAATTTATGTTATTGAAGTTCCTCTAATGTCTTTTTCAATGATGTTTATTCGTGAGCTTGAATGACATCTTGCTTCCATTATTAATGAATTACCCTAAATCGTTTTAAATAGGAATTTGAAGGAATGATATAATCATACAGTTCTGACTGTATGGTTTGTTTGTTTTTGTGAAATTTTATACCTATATAAAGTAATTTAATTCTTTTTTCTTTTCTTAAATATATTTTCTTACGTATTATTTCATCAATAAATCAGATTTCATAATTATTTCATTAAGTAAAGCTTATGCGTTAAACTTACAGCGTACACCACTGTATTAATTGATTATTGCTTTCGTAACTGCCTTGTTAGTTTATAGATAGAAACCAAATTTCCAATTTGCAATAACGTTTCACGTATCACCTATACATGTAATAAATGTATTAGATCCAAACTAATGAGAGAATTCGCATGATATTAAAAGTTCAAATTACGACTATAAACTGATTATATCAATTATTCTGATTCTACTTGTGCAAACAAGAGTAAAGCATACACAAGAGCAAATAAGCTGTTAACTTTATTCCCAACTACCCTAATTTATTACTCTCTGCGTGTATTTAAAATATCTACGAAGTGCTTCGTAAAAACCACGCAAACTCTACCTCTAACTCGGAAAAGTTTTACGAAACTTAAAAAAGTAAGAAAAAGAATGCTCCGACCGATCGTATGCAGGTGTTTCATTACGCGTAACACCGTTACGTCGTATCGACAACACGCTCGTTCGCAGAAAGCGTGACGAGGCAAAATAAGCACGCACGACCGCTTAAAAATCTACTTCACCAAATCGAAACGAGTTCGTTGCGTGCAATGGCGCATGCGTGGCTGAACACTTATCCGAAGGCCAGGATCTGGCTGATTCCTGGTATCGTGCCGGTAAACGATGAAAGATCGTGGAAAAGCTCGCGCTTTTGTCCGGCGTGACAAAACGCGCGACCGCGTACACGAACTGTGTCACGTTCAACAGTTTACCCTACATTCAACAGTCTTCCGTGAGCAGCAGGGATGCTTTGAAACGCACCACCCTCGAGGACAATGACTAGCGTCGCGAAAGAATTTCAACAGACACCGAAGAATCGACCGAGAAAGAGTTTTTAGAAAAGCCAACCAGGAAGATCGAGCGAAAGGCATATTCGAAGCAATCGAGAAACACAGACTCGAGATTTCAATGGTTCATAGAGTGGTTCAGGAAGCAGATGGCAACGTTTTGGTGGTTTGTCGCGTTCGCGGTGGCAACAGCTGGTGTAAATGACAGTCTGGAAGTCTTTCTTTTCTGCTGCCTCGTGTTTTGGACACGTGACAGGAAAAGAAATTGGGTTTTAGATGTGCGAGGTGTACTTACACATAGTGAAACGATTACACGTTTCTACCTGAGATATCTCGTTCGCGTATGTTAATTATTATGGACTTCAATCGTTGGAAACATATCTGAATAAAAAAAAATTCGTAAAAGTAACTTGAATCGTTGGAAATATATCTGAATAAAAAAAATCCGCAAAAATCGCTTCCTAACCTGAAACATTTTCTTCTGCCGTTATTATCTCTGCTTCTTTCGCTCGAACTATACAAACTGGTAAGACATTCGATGTTTACTATGCAAATGATAAGCCTTTGACACGAATCTCCCTTTATGCCAACACAACCAAAGCCTAGCCTCGAAAGTTACCTACTTCGGAAACACCCAGTAGACAAACTAAGAAGCACACCCGAGAATTGCGCGTGGTTCGGTGTCAGAGTCGTCGCGAAAATGGAACCGCGTCTCGAGCAACGAGACCCAGCTAACTCAAAGCTCTTCTCGTCCCTCGACAGCTTTGCTCCGCCTTCTGCCTTGCCAACCTCCTATCCTCAGACTTTCTTCGGTTCGCCAAGGTATTCTCCAGAGAAATTATATTGCGACCCAAAGCACGGTTGGTGGATGGCGCGGCGAGAGAGCCGGAAAGTGCGATAATTCGCCGCAACGCACGCGGTGAATTCAACCAGTGGCGGTAATATACCCGAGTTGGATGTTGACCTATAGGGTGACACAGGATAAAGTCGCGAAGCAACTCGATGACCGATTCTGCTGCAAGCTAAGCCACGTTTCGCGGGTAGTTCACTGTGTGTTTGATGATGAGGTGTCAGAAACTATAGACGGGGTGAAGATGAGGGACGCGACCTAAAATACATTCAGCGAGAGGAAGAACGCTCCGAGAGGGTCGATGCTACGTAGAATGAGCGACGAAACGGAAGATACAAGGGAAACGGGTGGGTTGAAGGGAACGCGGCGAAGAAGGGAAAGGAGAGGAGAGCAGCATGCGGTAGCAGCCACCACGTCGTATACCAACGCCACTCCATATTGATTTTCCGGAAGGGGGGAGAATGGCGGTGAAGAGTACGAGCGACAGAGACGAAAAACTGGGATGTAAGATGGGAAGTTGGAGGAAGAGAGGGATATAAATGAAGAAGGAGAGAAAGTGAAACGGAACTGAAGCTGTAGCTGGAGGAAAGAGATAAAGAGAAAGAAAGAGAGAAGCATGAACTGACAGGGTGGGATTAGCCGCTTCCTCGTTGTTGGCACAAGTAACCTCTGAATTTATGTTCGAAGATGGCGGTCTATGTACCGGTCGGTGTAAATATTTCCGCGAAATAAACGAATGATAATGGAAAGGTGATAATTAACGATGGTCGAACTATAGACTGGACGCTAGTTGAATGTCGTGTGCTGTGATTGTACTTAATATAGTTGACGTAGTATAACCAGTATGTGTATAATTCACGATCGACGGAATCGTTTTGTAAATTACATTAATGAAACGTTGGTTGAATATGTTTCTGTATTATTTCGTGTATAAGGGATAAATTACACTTTGCATGATATTATTTGAGTGTAGTAATAAGTTGTACTAATTAGGACAATGAAATTCAGAATTACGTTTAGTCGCTTGTAACCGTTACAATGTCAATGTAATTAAACTTCCAAAATTAATATTAGGATTAATCTTTTAAATGTTTCAACCACGGCGAAACACAACTACAAGATTATACGAAGCCATAATACTTCGTCGGTATACAACAGATTAAATAATATATAATATAAATTTCATAGGATAAATATGAAAACGTCTCTTTACAGACGTATATCTGTGTTTCAACGATTTAAGGATAGTGCTCAGATCAAGTACGTAATACGATGTTTCCGTGCCGTGAGTTCGTAAGGCACTGAACAAGGAATCGTTCATCAAGCATAAAGTAGAGTTGGTTCGTATTTAGTCAGACGACTTCGTATCCGTCCGTTTCCACTCGTCAACATTCGCGACGCGCCGCGTGAACTCGGCTGACGCTGCGCGTTAGCACAAACCGCGCGTTTATTCATCTTGCGACGGAATATAATCAGCGTCGTCTGACCAAAACTTTTTATTTCCGCTATTAAATAATCACTGGCAGCACGCCGGCTGTGGCGATACGAGGAATGGATTTCGTTTGACGCGCATTATCATTTCGTTCCGCGCAAATTACACGTAGGTATGGTGGAATTTAATTAAATTTCTCGTCTGCTGAAACTTTCGCGGAAGCATCGTTTCATCTTATCGTGGAAAAATAAACTCGTATCAGCTTTCACAGCAAATATTTTACGAAACAATTGCTCTTTGACAAATTCACTCGTTAGTCTTTTCACAGATATTCGTTTAGCTATTGCTGAAGGCAATAGTAGAATGATCTTTTACACAATTCTTTTCGTTAAAGAGAAGAATCTAATTTCCAGGTATCCACGTATTAAATGGATCTGTGCTTTAATTAATTTGCACCAGAAAGTGACAGTAGAGATTTTACTCTAATTAGGGGAAACTGTATGCAGCGATTAAACAGTAATTTATACTTGGAGTTTATTCCACTGATCAAGGATAACTTGGGGCGGAAAGGATTAATTCATACTTAGTATAATTTGCTTTTAAAGAAGGGCACGATCACGTCGTCTAAAAACTTCGATGCTAACGGCAGTGAAATTTCATGAATTTTTATTCGTAATGAATTTTAGAATAAATGAAATTAAAGAATCAAGATAATCTTATACCATCTAGATAAAAAAATTTACGCTTAGGGAATGAAATCACCCCCAACAATATTATACCCGTAATGTTATGCTGAAAAGTTTTAGCCGAGAAAAAGTTTTTTCTGCATTTTTTTTTCCTTTTGCGTCTTTGCGAAAACTTTTCATCAAAATGATTATTCTCGCTAAAAGTAAGATTTAAAACTTTAATGAAGGTACAAGTGTCTCTAAGAAGATATTTAATAATGCTAATGAACTAGACTACCAAGTATTTTTAACTTAACGCTACGTTTCACATTATTATTGGGTACACAAATTTTGTAGCGTGTACTTCTACCTGCTTTCTATTTAAGCGGATTGCTAGAATACGGATATGTGTGCAATTTCATTTTTTTTTTTATTTAACAAAGGAAATAGAACGTATACAGAGATTTATTTCACATATTGAATATTATAGCGAGTATTATCTAAATTTCCTATAAATGAATAAAAATCCGCAATCACAAAATCAATTAAACCCTTTTACATCTTTTGTTAATAAATTTTGTAACAACTATCGCATATACCCCCTGCGTCCGATATTTCATTTAATTCATCCACCGCAATAAAACTCCTATATCCATATTATGTTTATACTTATATTTACCATAACTACAGCGAGTAAAGATGCAAAAATTCACTAGTCAGTTCAAACAGAAACGAACTTTATTATTATTCGAAAGTTTAATCTCGAATCGAATTGCCCGGGAGGAGAAGTGTTTAAAAGTCAGAACTTTCTGCTAGCATTGTTCGTGTGTGTCCAAGAGATTGCAACGTGATAAGACTTGCGAAATAATACGGACTGCAGGATAGAACTTAAAGGAAGTTGCACGTTATGGAGACCAATCGTGAAAGGTGACACGAGCAGCAAACAGCCACGTTCGCTTTTATTATACAGCACAAAGTTTTCGTTCGCGAGCACAAATCGCCGCGTGAAAATAAATCAAGCTTGACAAACTCGAGCTTGTTAGTGTTCCATCACGACTTTCTTCTTTCAGCGAGTCACAATGGTCTTTCCGTGTGACTTGGCCAAAACACGTGATGTTTGCACCAAACTTACCTACCCGCGATGCACCGTGAAATTTTTGTCTTCGCCATATACAATCTACGTAATTTCTGCTTCGGTCCTTTCGTTTTCTTCTTTTTTTTTTTCTTCTAGAAACTTGCACAGTTATCCTGTGCTGTGTACTCTAACAAATGAGAGTTGAAATTGGATAATGCTAAACAAAATTGATATAAATTTGACGCATTGTCTCCTCCCTATTCTTTTTTCTTCTTTTTCTTTCTTTTTTAATTTAATCGTGAATCACAGAAGACGCGGAACATTTTGGAGGAAAACTTGATGTATTCAGAAATTTGGGAATTGATTTATAGAGAATTATTTTTATGACGATATCATAAAAGAAATTATTACGTTACTCTTAAATCAAACAATTCTTGCAGAACGCAGCAAAATATGACGGGTTAGTGTTATGAGAATATAATACGCTAAAGAGGTTGAGCGTAAAGGAAGACGGGAAGTCGTTACTGTCAGACGCGCGGTGCACTCAATAAGACAGAACTTACGCTTCTCTGCAGTTTCTTATATCACACGCAATTTACTCGATACAGTAGAAATTTTATGAGCATGTAATAATTGGATAGCAATCGCATTTACAAAGTTAGATCTTCGTTTATCCGCTCAGAAAGAAAACTGTAAACTTTTGGATATTAGAAACGAAGGTCCTTTCAAGCCCGAAAGGAATTAGCATATCACGAAATCATAGAGAAAGTTTGAAATTTTTTGCGATAGAATTAACGGAACATCATGTAGAAACTACGATATCTATTTATGCAAAACTTTTCACGAATACCGGCGCAATAACGCGAATTTACTTAAGAACATCGAGCCAAAATATTGTACATAACACGAAAGAGCAAAAGTAAGATCAAATTGAAAAGTTTCATCAGGAAGTTGCACGGTTTTGCCGGGGATTTTCGCAACTTTCCAAGTCTGCGAAGTTTCCGTCTGAAACACTGTCGATATTGATAAGAAGATACGTTGTACTTTATATTTACTGTCTGTGGCTTACGCTATTGGTTCCCATACCATCCATCGGCATTGTATCCTTAAATTTTCTACTATTTCTCTTCACGTTACGATAGAGTGCACTAAGTTTACTACGCTAAATATTTGCTACTTCTGTGAATTCTTATATTTCAATCTTTGGTACGATACGATCGAAGTTTTTCCGCAAAAGCAAAGGAAGTTCAGTTGATTAATTGGTTAGTTAAACATTGTTGGAATATTTATTGAAGTTATTAATTGATATTGGTTAAAACTTTTGGCACTTTGGGGACTGACGAGATGATAAATTTGAAAGGTATTTTGTAAACAAGCTACACGATTATTGTAATCTTTCTGAGTTACAATTTGTGTATTATCGTTTTCAGTTTTTCTGCCATATAGAGACATAGAATAAAGACTTGTTATTGTGTTCATTATTGAAAGAAAAATCTGTCTCACAAGGATTAAGCACTGTATTCTGCTCGATAAAAATTGAAGTACCAGAGAGATTACTACACAAAGACAAATAAAGTAATGCATATTTGGATATCTTCGTTAAGATCTCAGTTAAGAATCTCATAACAACGCTATACACCATAAACTTGTATCTTAGTCAACCTTATATTGAACTCGTTTACCTGTTACACTTATTATTTAGTCAACATATCCATGTTGACGAATGAAGTGTCTTCTATATAATTCGATATTGCACGAATAGCGTAGGATGCAAAACAACATTCTCAAGCAGCATCTATGAATTTCCATCTTTTATCGAAAGATCAATTCAACAAGCCAAAGTGAAAAGGATAGGTAAATAAGCGAAGAGAAAGAAGGACAGGACGAACAAGTCGTTGCAACTTAATTTGCTGCGAAGAGAAAAAATCACGAGGAAAAATATTTCAATCTCCTAGTACTTCGAATCGAGCACCCTTTGAATAAGAAATTCAATTTGTTCTGTATTCTTTCGAAATGAATGTAATTTCATGGCGTATCGCTATGTCTCGGTTAAAGTAAACACTTGTGTAATATGCAGGTGAGTCGACGTAGCTAACATAGAACGACACGCAACGTGCTATTTCATTATTGTTCCTACACTGTTTCATAGAACATCGCGGTCTAATCCGTTCCTCGAGTAAACATGCTTTTCCTTCGCGCAATGATGACTTCTTCATCGTAAACGGTTGGATAGTTTGTCGTCGTACGACTTTATTCCATGAAATACGAGTAGCCGAAGTTCGCTAGATTTCGCACGGAAGATTCAATGTATACAAGCACATTCAGTGACACTAATTATCCAACCGCTGTACTACTTTTGTTCGAGTCGCGTAACGTGTTCTTATGTCTTGTGAAACAACAACACAGAGAACTAAGGTTAGCGTGCTTCCGATATGTAAAGGGGAAGAACATTTTCGAGAGATGTAACTGTTTTTCTTGATGCTGTATTCTAACAAACATACCATTAGGAATTATGGTTTCAACAGGAACGAAGACGAATGCACAACAAGAGCGCCTGATGTGGTGTTCGAAACATGTGAAGCGAAAGCGGATATGGAAAGACACGAGATATTATTTGCTGAGACCGTAACCATTTGCATTGTGTATACTATCTTTCAAAATAAAGAGGAAATACAGCTAAATATATATGTTTTCGTATTTTTATAAAACAAATAGGACTACTTATAATCATTAAAAAAGTAGTTCAATTTTTTTGTGTTTTTCGCAATTTTATTGGACAGCGAAGAGCTTAAGAACGTGAAGTAAAAATCACGAAATTATGGGAAAAAGGTAGGAGCCAACTAGGATCCGCGTAGTATGCAAAGAACGTGTTAAATTACCAAATGAAGCAATTACTTGTGATTTTATGTTCTTTTTACTCTACTAACCCGAGGAACTAAACGGATAATATTTTGTGATTATTCGCTAATGCGTTAAGGAATCGTCGATATAGAGAAAATATTTCTATAAAATATTTCTCCAAGAAAACATACACGACACGTATCTTTCCCATCGAAAATTATTCGTACAAAAATAATGTTCACTTTAAGAACTGCAAACATGTCCTCTCCAACGTCTTCAAAATAATTAAATATAGAGAAGCAATATAAACGCGAATAATTGAAAACGGTAGGACCATTAAACAGTCGTTTCAGTGTCGAACGTCGCCATTCCTTATCCGTGTTTGGAACACTTACGGAAATAAGTGGACAATAATTTCTTTGTCGACGCACCAGCATCGTCTATTATATTACAGGCTGGACGCGAGGACAATAAATCGAATGACGTATTGGTCGCCTTCTTCATCAGCATCTTCTACGTCATCTATTATGTGGAACGTCCGCTCTATTGAGCAACGCGACGGGATAATGCGTTTTGAATTAATCGCTGAAAGAAAATGCCCAGCGGGCTCGAGCGCGAAGAAAATAGGAGGGATGCTTTGCCGCCTCGATTTATTCTTACGCAGTCTCCCTCGTTCAATAGCCATTCGTCAATTACGCCCTCCTTCGTAATAGGAATCAATAGGTCGAGATGAATCCAAGGACCAAGGGTCATTTTTTCGACGTTACAGGCTGTATGTTTCTTCTTAACGGGGAATAAGGAAAATATCGCTACATTTTACGAGATATGTCACATACGGTATATTCTCGACCTGCATTGGTGATGAACTAACGAGTATTATGTGTGTAATGTGCTGAGGTATATGTACGTACCGAGGGAACGTGCTAAAATGTACGATACGAGCCGCTTATTTATCAAATCGGTTAACTTGGCAAAAGAAAACGGATAGAAAATAAAATGCCATTTCCGCGATGCTCAATTGCGCGTAACTAACATTTACAGGTTTTATTTATGGTATAACACCTACCTTTTTATCGGTAAACTACAAAATACGCAAAATGTGAATTCAAAAGTATTCAAAAATGGCAATATTTCGCATACACATCTTGCGGAAGTAATTAGTGTGTATAACAGTAAATATGATGTGGTAACTGTAATTAAAATATAAAACGGTTTTGATATTCAGATTGTAGAAATTTCAGATGAGATATGGACCCCCTCCCTCTAGTTTCTTTCTTTTTTATCTGTTTTCATTTATATCTTTATTCTCTGCTTCTTTCTTTCCTTTGTATATCCGCTTTTCTCTTGCTATGTCTTTCTTTCGTATGTTTCTTGCTGTACATTTACTCTGTCAATTTTAAATAATTCGAAAGCGCGTTCGAAGCTTTGGATCAGATTAAATTTTCTTCGTGTACGAACTATATCCCTCGTTTGTTCGTATCGAAGATTATGCTTCGCATACTAATCCTCGATAAATTGAGAAACCGAGCAACAAAACTCTCATCTTCCCCTCATAAAACTCTCATTTTTCCCCTTATAAAACGACTTTACCATTTATGAGTAATGACATGATTGCACATACGAATCGGTCGCATGTTAGTAACGTGGACCAGTTTACTCGATGTATCAGGCAATGCTCGTTAAGCAATTCACGAGCTGCACATGCGTGTCAACGTGGATCGTTACCAAAATTAAAGGACTGACCTGTACTTGGTGCAACGACATTTTTCATCATTAGAAGCAACTTATCGGCGAAAGAAGAATCGTTTATCAAGAAATCATTACGCGAATTAATTAGGTTCTAGATTTCTTGCAGTTTTATACCACACACATTACGAACTTCTTTTAGTATAGTTCAACGAGAAACCTCTACCTCATTTTTGTACAGTAGAAGGTAAAAAATTAATTACCGTTAGGTTAGAACACAAATTTTTATTTTACTTTTTATTCCTGGAATTATAAGTCTGCGTTGACGGTCTTCAGTTTATTTAGAACCACGATAAGAATAGGAGTATTTTAAATGCTTGTGAAAAAGAAGTTGGAACAACCGTTTCTTCTTTCCTCTGATGCGTATGTACGATATTTTTGATTCGTTAGTATGGAAACATAATATTCATTTTAATATTTCATTAACGTTTCATACGTTTTTCTGTTAGTATTTATTTAAATCGAAACCTTTGCTATTTGTTCGTGCAACTTGATACGATCAGGCAAAGAAAAAGAGTACGATATCTGCATTTACTGTGTGGTTCGCAATGACGAAAGAAAAATGAATTACATAGGTAAGTGTGCCATTATTTTCAAAGCTGATGTCTTTTAACTCACTCTACCATGAGCAAACAAATGTTCGCTACGTGCGCAACATTCTGAGCACCTGATATTTTTCAAAGAAGAAAGAAATTTCTGATGGACGAAATTCGTTTCTCTGCAAGTATACTGACTTAGGAAAAAACTTACTCGAAAGAAATTGTCCAAATATTATAAGTAGACTGAAAACGTTTATGCATTTGTGGAAAATTTAGGGATGCAAAATTAATGTATAAAGTATAGTTATAATATGCATTGCACGAAACAAATCTTTAGTTAGATTTTCTTCCTCTAATTATGTCCATAAAAATATGATCCACAGTTTAATTGCAAGGTATATCTCATACTTTCTGACCACATTCTGTATGTAATACATGCTATACTTGCTGTTTGCATTACATATTTTTTATGGGAATAAATTTCACTTCTGTCCCTTGGTACATCCCTGTTAGAATTTAAGAATGGAAAAAAGTAAAATTAAGTTTATAGTATTTGAAGATAAAATATGAAGTTAAAGCTACACGGTGCCACTTAAACACAAATTAATGATTCTCAGATAACTTTAAAAATAACTGTGTAAATAAAATACGTGAAATAGGAAGTTTATCTCACAATGTTTATTACGCTCGATATAATATCTTCTTCTTTGTACAAAGCTCTATATACTTTTTCTTACTCATCATTTCATCGCTACGTTGTAATTATAACGTCTGATACAAAAAGGTTAATTAATTCTTGGAGTAATATTGACTTCTGAAAAGTGTGAATGGAATAACTGAGATTTCTTATCTGTCTGTTTTTGGCTCATTCGTTGAACCAGGCGAAGATACGATCGAAACACGAGCGAAATAGTATTGTGTCCCTCGTGTTTCTCGCGATCGATTCGACGACACGGATCTGGTGCTTCTTTTTAGCGCAAAATTTGACACGAATTCCCGCTACGTGTCCCACACTGCTATAATTCGATATTATCCAGGTAATTATGAGCCATGGTCGTACCAATTAAAAAACTGTGTCACATTACCGGATCACACTGTAATTAGACGCAAACCTGCGCGACATCACAAAGAGAAACAGTGGCAAATAAAGGTGGAACTGAAAGCAGTCTTACATCGCGGTTTATCTCGACTTCTGATATTAATAACCAAGAGATATAGAGTCATTAATATAAAATAAATACAGGTAATATCGTGTGTATTGTTATTATTATTAGCCAATCGACGGTCTCTGTGAAATAACCACATTGCGCGATGTAAACACGCGTAAACATAATATATATATATTAGAAAATGTGTCCTTAATTTGAAATAAACAGTGCAGAAAAAGAATAATCAAAGTTCCTTGATTCTTATATACAAAAATATTAAGATATTTGCATAAAAATAATAAAGAGAGCCTCGTCTCTAATATTACTCGCTCGTATACTATATACCATAAGGTACGAAATTTACTTTACCTATATAATTTTATGATACTAATTTTCTACACTACGTTATTCCATAAATAATATCAACATTATAAAGAAGGAAATACGAAAATTTGGAATAGAAAAAGGAAATATGTATGTTTGTGACTATTTCTATTTCGTAAACTATGTACATTTTTTATCTCGTGTTACTTATGCAGAAGAGCTTGAATAACTTATTAGATAACCTAATAATATTAACGTATGTTATGGAAATTTCATCTCTGATGGAAAACGCGTAATGTAACAGAAATTCTGTTTAACGGAGATAAAGTTGGATTAATTAAAATTATAACAGGGTACCAAGCTCTCCTGTCAGCCATATGTATATTCATTTCAAATACTTAATTAAGAACCGTGATGAGCATTCTGTCAGTCGTATTTTAAATTTCGAATAAACGCTACATTTCGAAACATCAAATTCGTAAATATATGTATTTTCTTGTCAAGTTTCGTACACTGCCATAAATAATATTTAAAATGTCAAACGAACGAGATATTTCGACTGATTAATTTGTAATGATTCATTCTTTATGTACTTCATTATACAATTCCAACCTTTACTATAAATAATATTTGATAATTATGTTAAACACGTATTTATTCGTCAACACCATTGTCCTATCGATCATCTTAAAACCCTTGGTCAGAAACTCGCAGGAAATATATCCAGAGGAAGGTACGTGTTCTACCACATGAATCATCCGATTAAACTTTCACGAAGGCCTGTTTCGAAGTTCGTCGACTCCAGCAACGAGGATTCACGCGATACAACGGTTTCGCTATTTCCACGCGATACAGGGCAAAAGGTGCATTCCTGTGTGAATAGATAAAACATCAAGATTTTGGCTTAGTATAAGCAAAAATTTGTCAGTTCCTTTCCAAACTCTTTCTGCTTATCAGTAACAACGAGTCTCGCGAGAACTTGTTAGCTTCGCATTTCGAAATATAACGGGTTGATTGAAAGAACGACTTCAGTCCCATAACGATGCTTCAGAAAACTGTTCTCATTAAATTACTATAGAATTTGAACTCATAATTCCAGTACGATAATAGGGATAACGATAGACGCGTTTCAATTCTATGATCGTATATTGAAAGTATATTGTATATCGAGAGTTTCGACATATCGCGATATAGATTAGGCTTATTGTAAAAATTAGATCAAACCATTCTTAGTAATAATTTATTACCTTTAATTTGAAAGATAAATGTAAGTGAAAAAATATGTACATGATACGCCTTTTCTATCATTCCTGTATCAGTCGCTGGTAACACATTTTACATTTTTTTCGTTACGACGATATCTAACCCATTCGGGACAAGCAATAATTTTTATCACGTAATATCGTAATATCAAAAGCACCAATTTCATCGAATTTTATAAAATCCTAGAATTTAGATAAAAAAGAGAAAAAGTGAAGATATTAGGCGTGGAAAAATTCCGTAACATTCTCTTTTACAATCATAATGCGAAGAAATAGAATTCGAAACTGCAGATTCAACTGCAGAAGAAGTGCAAATAAAATATTACGTTAATAACACATAGGCGATATTGCGAGCTTTTCTCTCCTCTTTATCTTATTCTTCCTCAGCTTTAAATAATACAGACGTAATCTTGTCATCGCCATAAAATAACACACAAACCCTTAGACATCCGCGGAACAATAAACCATCATCTATCCGATCCATCTTCCTGATTCAACTAATTTACTTCTTGCGACAGTTTCCTCCAACTCGTTCCCTTCCAGGTTAATCTCTTTGGTCGATGTCGGTGTACAAATGCGTGAAGCATTAGCTGACAGTGGTTGTATGCCTCTAGGAAAATGCGTCGTATTATCAACGTGGACGTAACGAGAAGATCAGATAAGGGACTAAACGAGCACAGGATTAAACTGGTTTCTAACAAGTGACAAAAGTCCGGCAAGTCGGAAACTTCCGGTAATAATTAAAGCGCGATATGCCTGTACAGCGTGGCGTATAACTGGCAGTAGTTAAAGTCGAGGTTTCGAGAGACAGCCGCAACAACGCGGTCGTGTTACGCTGAAACTGCACCGAGAAAAGTGATTTATAGAGATAGCGAAAGACACGTTTGGCTGATGTCGTCGTTCGCTGTAGTTAACTGGACCTCGTGGTGTCATCGTATTCTCGCCAATGGAAAGGTAACTGCGGGCAAATGTTACGCGAATCGTAATTATTCAGGGACGCGTAAAAGGGAATTGTGTGAAAGGGATTAAGTAGTAGAAATTTTGATATTCATCTTTTGAACATCGTACTATCTGCTTCGAATGAAAATGTACAAGGGAAAATTGTGTTATAATCTTTTGGTTCTGTTTTCGTACTATTGTAGGAGCTTGACTTTTTAAATTTGTCGTGTATCGTACTTTTCATATTTTAACTTTGTCCTACATATTATATAAACGCAAGAACGTAACTCACATTAATCTAAGAATTGACACGTAGAATAGAACACGTGAATATATATTTTTCGGGGAAAATCTTCTATCGAACGTAAATTTCAAATTTTCTAAAAGCTTTTTCAACTACGAGAATTGATTTAATCTTATCGTGTCAGACTAAAGAATCATATAGTACATATCGATTTTAGAATAACAGATATACATAACACATTATATGTAAATCTAAGCAAAATTTCGATATCTGACACGCACGAAAGATTTCAGTATGCTCGACAATTTACGCAGAGACAGTCGATCGAACCACGGAAATAACATCGCGGCAGACATATCGACAGAAGTCGGTTCACGCGCATAAATTTGTGACTAATACATATCGAAGGAAAATAGAATGCGCAGGAGATTGTACTTCCTGTATGCATAATATGCATCGAACTGAACGTTCAATCCGCTTGGTTCTATCTATACAGGTTTCAGTTGCATTTACAACGATATCCGCGTAATATCGCATATCCGTGAGCCATGCCGGAGCGAAAAAATTCGAAATAGATACCGCCTTGTATATCTAAAATACCGTATCCGATGAATGAGAGATTTCGAGACTACGAACGAAAGAAATTATGTAATAAAAAGAAAAGAAACTAGTAGCGCATGTTGAATCGATGTAAAGAGGAGAATAAATATTTCGTTCGTATTTCACTCGATGTCTTGTATCGTTGCAGATTGGTAATCTTACCAATTTTTTATTTTTCTACACTATGAAAATTTAATCAGACAATTTTCTCACATCGTGTACTCATTATGACAACGGAAACATATCTGTAAAAAAGACGCCGAGTTCGTGACGTCGCAACTTGTTTGTTCGTAAAAAGGGTCGACTTCTAAGAAGAAGCTCAGCTTGGACAGGACAAGATCTACAGTTTCGATTGCTCCCAAATGCAGAAAATACATTTTGAGCTTGGCAAGATTCCATAGAGCTGTACATTTTTTACACCAATGGAAGAAGACAACGAGGGATTCGAATGAGTAATTAAAAGGTAAAAGAAGATAGTCGATTTATTTCGGAAACCATGTTCGAAAGGTGCAAAACAGCTTAAAAGCAGATGAAAATTGCGAGGAATAGAAACGGTATCCCAGAAACAAGGAACTAAACTATAGAGACTAGTCTCTATAAGAAAGCTTGCCAAGTTCAAAATGTATTTTCTCCAATTAGAAACAAACGAAACTGTTGATCTTATCCTGTCCAAACTTGGCTTCTTTTCAGATCTCTATCCTTTTCAGGGACAAACAAGTTGGGAGGTCAGAAAATTGGCGCCTTTTTTATAAACATGTTCTTGTTGTGATTTCATTTATTTCTGCTTTGTCATCGACTTTAGACCGCCGCTCTGGGTCTGCTTACCGCGGCTTGTGGATCAGAACCTATTCGCATGCTGAATTTCAAATTTCTGACACATCTGCAAGAGAAAACAGTGCTTGAAATGGATTTCAACCTTTGGATTTTGAATTCTTCGATTCCCAGTTTTCTCATATTTCGGATAGAATGATCTGCCTTTGTGGCAAATTTAAAATTTCTAAGTTCTTTATAAATGCCAATTAGATTTGTCAGCCAGTCGGTCAGTCGACCAATCAGTCGGTGAATCAGTTAGAACAAGAAATCAGCGATTTTTCAATCTTTGTAAATGCCAAACGACTTCAGATGGAAATGTGAAATCGTAGTAGCATTTTCTCAAGGTTAAATCCAAGATAAAGTAACATAATTTCCATAATCTTAGCATAATGTGAGGCTGGGCTACAGGACGGAGGGGTCAAAAAAATCGCTCTATGTTGTTTCCTGTAAAGGTTGCCGTGTTGGCAGATGGCGAGCGAACTTAGTTGGTGCACTGTCGTGCACCTCGATTATGAGAATACAATATTCGAGAACAAAAATATGGAACATTCTGGAGAAAAGTAATTTTATTCTTCTCGGTATTAAAATATAAGTTATTTAAATCTGCTGGAGTTTCTTATAAACATATGGTGGTTTCGAGATAATATAAAGAATATGATCATCGTGCTTAACAGAAAAATATTCTCAAGGATTTCGGAAAATAAAAAATAAAATCGAAAACGCAATAAATTATTTTATTCATAATCTAACAAACGTGGCTACTTAATCGTTCCTTTGAACGTAAAACTACTAATATTGTAGAATTTAAAAATACTCCCGAAAGTTTCGAAAAATATATCAAATGGACAATAAATCATTATTTTTTTCCGATTCCTTTTTTCTTCAATTGCGTATAAAATTTACCGATATGTTAGATCTACTCCAAACCTATCAATTTTGAAGTTTCAAATTCGATAGAATTTTGGGCAATTGTTTTTCCACTAACATGTTTGACTTTTTTAACAGTGTACATAGCTTTCTCTTTAACAATATGTCCAAATCGTTCAAAAATTGTACCTACAAAGTAATAACAAGTCACTTACAGACTCGTTTATTATACCCTCACGATGTTATTCAGGTTATAAACGAGATATTTCTTTACTTATACTCGCTTGTAGTATACGCATTAAGTCGCTAGAAAGTTAACGAAGCGTTTAATGGTCAGTCAAGCACGATGACTATAATCTTCGTTCATTGATATAATCTGTCACGTGTATTACGTTGCTAGGTCGACAAAGATTAAACGTAGCAAAGAAAATTTTCCTGCACGAAGTACGACGTGATTCTAAGATCCAGATATTGTAAATTATGTTTCACTAATTACTGTCGCTCAAAACGAAGATCAAACTACTGTAATTCGATTCCAAGAATTAAAATAATTAATTTAATTAATAAAAGTAGCACTGCAATAGTAGCAGAAATTACAAATTATGAATTATTATTAATTATTAAACTAAAACAGCTGTTTGTTAAAATGCTGACAATGGCCGGTATTTAAACTTACATTTTAAATTTAGTAATTAAAATTAAATTAAAAAACTAATCTTCAGACTTATTAAAGCAATAAACATTAACGATGTGTGACGCAATGTTAGTGCAAGTGTACGCTAAACATTATGAATGTTTATAATATTTTCTACGATATACGTAGATACACGATTTTATACAGATTAAGAGAAAATCGTGTATCTGATAAATATTACCATATAGTGAAAAACAGAAAATTCCAAAGAAGCTTATTGCTTCTTTCAATCTACATCCGATTTGCATATATAAATATGTATGAAAATCGATAAAAGATAATAGAAATTTATTATGCATAAAAGTAGCGTCTAAGGAAATACAAACCCGATTCTCTGATCTAGTATTTTACTAATCTTAGATTTACTAATTTAATGAGAAAACCGAACCATTATACAACGATCAATATGTTTTAACTTTATCGTATCATCCTTGAGGTATGATATTTCAGCCCAGCGTACAAGTTTACTTTCTCACAAAATCGTTTCAACACGCTAATCCTTAATAAATTGTGTATTGAAATTTAAGATTCTTCCACCATTTCTTCCTGGGTAACCATATTCGGTAGATAAATAGGTTAATAAAATAGAATATGAGAATAGAGTCTTTGAAGTTTGATCGTCAGCTTTAATCCAGC
Source organism: Bombus breviceps (assembly GCA_014825925.1). Taxonomy (NCBI): domain Eukaryota; kingdom Metazoa; phylum Arthropoda; class Insecta; order Hymenoptera; family Apidae; genus Bombus; species Bombus breviceps. The sequence continues at coordinate 1,782,138 of CM026184.1, read as the reverse complement.
GTATCACGCTTCGGCTACTGTCAAGATTCATTTGAACATAGATCTATTTCATTTAACACGTTAACGCTTCTGCACCGACCGTTTAATGAAATTTGAATTGAACATTGTCCAACCAAAGGAAATACCTTTATATTCATTAATAGTTAGCGGAAGACACAGGCATTTATAGGCAAATGTAATTTTCTAATTTTCAATTTTGAAAGCGTGTCGTCACTGTTACGCATCGATAATACTGCGTTGTAGATCTTTATGCAACTATGAAAAGTTTAAGAGTGCAAAAATACGAGAATCAGGATATGTAAAATTATATTATAATAATTTATTAGTAATAAGAAACATATATAAAATATTCAAAAATATCTTACATTCGTTGTAATATTTCACGAGTTTGTATAGGTCCTATTTTCTTAGTTGTATTCATACAACTACAAATTTACATAAACATTTGCTTTACTTTCACCAAATACGAGTGAACAATCCACTCAAGATATATCTTCATAACATAGAAAAAACATAGAAAATTACTTCTTAAAATTCTGCAAATCTCTTAGAGGAATATCAGTATTTAACGCAACAATTTGTCATCGAGATACCATCGATATACGTGTAACCGAGCCACATCTAATAAGATCTTAAACCTGGAACAAGAAATAAATTTGCACGTCTGACAGATATCACGACTATCTCGGACGTTTTACGATGCAGCTTTTATCCCTCCGTGCTATTTCAGCACATCTTTTCCAGTATTATTTCTAAAACGATAAACAATTACGATAGCGGAAAAATAGTTGGAGCTGGTCGTCCTCGCGTTTAAATTGACAATTTCTCGATCCATAGATTCTCCATCAAATCGATATACATATGTATGTAAGTGGAATAAGAACACTTTATTCTTCGCGAAGAATTATTCAAGAGGATCTCTGCTCGTACAGCTACGAACAAAATAACCGAACGGAGCTTCGAATCGAGGAAAAATAAACAAGCGAAACGATTGTGAGTGACGGTAGTTTACTCGGAAGGTTTCGGTAGTAAGGGTACCCTCATATGGACCGTCGGGACCATTGCCTAGTACCAACAAAGCTCGATGATTAATCGCGTCTGTAACCGTGGCCAACACAGTCAATAAACGATCAGAGAACATTTTACTTTGTCGACGGCAATCGTCGTTCTTCTCGCCTTGATTAACGAAACGAGATAGAAGTAACTTTTTGGTTTACGCAAGATTGTTATGCATAATCACTAAGTTGCAGATATTACTAAGAGAATTCAATATGAATAGAGATTTACTTTGTTTATTAAATGTTACTAACGAATATTTTAGTTTGTATATTTTACAAGATATGAATTTTGTATACCTTTAAATAAATAAATTTAATGATATAACGTAATACAGAATATTATTACGAACAGTAGCATATCTGTATGTACGTTTCACCGTCATAGAATATCACATTGTCATAATACACCGAGTTCTTCGGGTTATCTGCAACCCAATCGTGCATTCCTATGGTTCAAAAATTTCTGTATTTTCGAAATATATATAATAGAATGGTTATTAACATTGCATGATTTCTTCTTTCAATTTTATGCTAAAGTTTTGCTAAAATACTTGTTGAGGTGAGACAGAGATCGCATAAATACAAAAGATCCAAGATCGCAGGAGAGTTAAAGTTGTAATTCTTAGAATAAACCCTTCAAGAAATACGCAGATTTCTCTCTGCTCGTATTATCGTCGCTGGTAACCACATAGGTGCAGCTAATGCGACGTTAAAATCTATCTAAGAAAGAAAATACCGAGGTTTTCGTGTGATATTGTATATTATATATTCGCGCAGTGTAGAAATATTTTTAAGAACGGTATTATGCGCTTGCTAGTCCGTAGTACATCGCACAGATCGAGTGCTTTTCCGCGGAATCCCGTGAGCTTGGGGAAAATCGTTGAAATTTCAGTAACGTGAAACGACTGACGAAGAACTTGGGTTTATCCACGGTTGCCAGTCGCTTAAAATCACGACATATATTTCTCGAGTAATATAACTGCGAGTACGTGATTCGTCACGTAACGTTGGAGTCAGTATAAGTTTGACAATAGATAACTCAGATTTCAGTATCTTCTTCTCTTAATCTTTATTTTTTTGTATCAATATGACTGTAGTATTGTTTTCACTTGAAACGCTTAGAATAATTGAAAGGCTTCAATTTACACAAGTAAGCAGAATAACGAAGGTTATATTTGATCCGAAAAGGTTTGTTGCTTTAGCCCCGAGAAAACTGGATCCGTAAAATCTGAATATGGAACGTGCGATGAGAATCAAAATATTTCTAGTCCTCACTGTTATAATTTAATATTATAAATATAGTTTAATATTATATTATAGTTTTCGTATATTTTGCAAATTTTTGTATATTTTGTCCATTAACAAAGAACTTAGAATTCATGAATCAGAAATACCATCACTGACGATAGAACTATCAAAGTGAACAAAATAACAAATTCATAATTTGTCGTAATATATTTTATAGATTCACGATGCTGCATTTTCAAAAAATTCAAACATTTTATAGGAGTTAGTTTTCTTCTAATATTATACAATTTTCACGCATATTTCACTTTAATATCTTTCATACAAAATTTTGCCTTTCAATTATTTTCTGCGACAGTCGTCAGTACCAAACGCAAAAACTAAATATGCTATTAAATTCAAGAAAACTTGTTCTTGAGATTGAAACAAGAAATAAAAAGAACATGTCTCTTTACTACTTCATACGTGACATTCCATCGGACAAGAACCTCTCTTCACATTCCTCCAACCCTCTTCCTTCCCATCGTAACAACGTAACTGAGGCAGACGCCGAAATCTACCGGATAGGTAGAAACGTGAGTTTATGGCATGGCACTTGGAAAGTCGCGTCATGTAACCGAAAGTTTGAATAGCAATCAGTGAAACCGAGTGGACAAGGCTGGTCGTGCTACATTTCCAACGATAAACGGTTCTATCAAAGGAACGTGAAAAAGGAGTAAAAGAACACTGTCGATGTAGCGAAAACGAAAAAAGGTTGTTGGTAAGGAAAGAATATGTTTCAGAAAATAGTAAAAGCTGAACTGTGAACATAATGACTTTAAGCGGTCGGTCGTTACGTGACGATCAGGACGTTAAATGAATCATGTACATTGACCTAGGGTTGTCCCACGAGAAAAAGAAAAAATGTTTTTATTTATCGGTAAGTGGACTTGAATACCACAAGAGAAAAATAGGATAAGTCCACTTTTATTAATTTTCTGTCTTTTATGTCACTCGTTAGGTAAAAATGTATATATGATATGAAATATCATAGCTCTATTACAGCTCTTACGTACTAATTCATTACACGGGATTACAAAAGTATTTGGATATTCAGCATGGAAAGCTTTTATCTCTCCACGTAGCATCTATGTGTTATGTAAAATATGTTGAAATTTCGTTACTTCTATAATGAGACACGATTATCGTGATTATACAGGGTAGTCTAAAACCAATGTGAAAATGTATATAAGAGCGATAAAATATTTCCTGTAAACTTTGAATAGTGAGGCTTATTAATATAGTGAACAAGAAGACTCTTAAATAGTTTTTGATTTCCATCACATATATACTCGTACTAAATACGTTGCAATTCCTATATATATACAGGATGGTTGGTAACTGATGGTACAAGCGGAAAGGGGGTGATTCTACGTGAAAAAAGAAGTCGAAAATATAGAATAAATATAGAATAACAATATTCTAAAAATAGAATATAGCAGTTTAAGTTTGTTTTTGTCATAACGGAAAATTAGGAACACATAATGAAATAATATGAAGTAATCATAAAGTTTATTATTACAAAAATTGCTTTAAAAAAAACGAAAAATTTTTATTCTATATTTTCGACTTCTTTTTTCGCATAGAATCACCCCCTTTCCGCTTGTACCACCAGTTACCAACCACGCTGTATATTTAGATGCATTTCCAAGTTTGCTAATATAATCATGATAATTCAATCTGTTTACAGTAGTAGTGAAATTTCAAATTTGCTTTTTATAACGCACAAAATCTATTCGTCAAATGCTGAAATATCTTCTCACTTGCCTACGGTCATAAAAATTTGATACTATGGAAATGAAATACAGGATTTGAGAAAAACACTTTCGAATGTTAAAATTACTCTCGAACACAACATGAGAAATATGTTCGACTTATCGTGTATTTTTTACCTGTACATTTCAGTCGAATCAAAAACAAGGACAGTGTGACACAGTTATTTTCTCTGTCTGTTCTATCCGATTGCAAGGTGTACACCACTGTTTCATTGCGGATCGTGCTTTTCGAAACAGACCGCGTGTGCATCTGTGCTTGATGTTTTCAGATCTATGCTCAACTTTGCGTTTTGCTAGGATAAAGCGGGAGAGGTATTAAAGGAAATGCCTCGGTGGCTCGCATGACTAAAAGTCGGATTTGGAAGTAAAAGGCTCGGGATTATGTTTTGTTCTCGAACAACTACTGTAACGTGTAACTGTCGCCCGGAACGATATTAAAATCGGTGTTAAAAGGAATATTACGTATATGTTGTACGTTACAGATGTTTAAACTTTATCAACAGCCACGAATAATTTCACTTTAATTGTTTATATCTCCGTTGAAATTGAGGTTATTATTATTATTACCGTTATTATGGAATTAACGAAATTATTCGAATAATGGATTTTCGATTAACAATCGCTTGTATTCCTCTGGAAGTTATTGTCTGAAACCCACTACCAGAGAATTAATCTTATCGATATTACCTATATATATATATATAAAATATATATATAATACATATTATGCTTAATCAGAAAGAGTACTTGAGCATCAAAATGTCTATGAACAAGGCAAAATACCGAACTTTTTTAATTAAGCGCTTCTCAGTGATAATGAAACTGACGATAGATCCGAGAAGCACCCTCCGAGAGTATGCTCGTACTTCCATGTAAAGTGGCTCTTATATAAACTCTTTAAGTCGCGTTCCAACAATATACTTTGCCTACGGTGATGTTATTTAATCAGTAACAATAACATGAAAATGAGGGGGGGGGGGCATTATTAAATCCCTCTCGCACGATTGAATTAATGTTATTATTGAAATTTTACATAGCGAAATTTTAGCGAAGTTTTAAGTCTCAAATTATGCTAATTACATCTATTTAAAAGTCATTCACTCCTGTTTAGATTATTGCGTAATTTATTTCCGAAAATATAAATTTCAAATAACTATTTAAACAATCTTGCGATTACTAAAATTTCAATTACCTATTCTACCCAAATAGAATTCGAAAAGGGTTGAAATTGATTTGCAAATAAAATATCTTCTCGAAACGAAGAACTCTCGAGATCCAAATTATCGTTCGGAAACGATCGAAAATACTTCACACATATCGTTCCACCTTCAGACAAGGGTGTAAAACTTTTATTGTAAGAAAAGTACGATAAAGCCAGGGAACGGTGAAAGTGCCTCACCTTTACTGCCAGAAACTTTCCTTTCTTAAAAGCGTCCTATTCGTCCAGCAAAAATTCGTCGTCAGCGAATGAATAATTATCGTATTAGTTTCACAGCAACTTCACGACCAGAATAATCCACTTTCACGTTCTAAAACTCCGTTCGCCAATATTTTGGGAAATCTTCGACGCCAGTGTAATCCATCATTTGCGGTATTTGCATGCAGCCGTGCAATGAATGCAGTCTATGTTTCCGCGAAAAGTAGCTCGTCAATGTAATCGCTCTCGTTGGATATTAATACTAAGTTTCCACTAGCTTATCCATCAAGAAACTGTTTTCCTCGCTGGAGATTACACCGTAGTTTCATAATGTGTTTACGATGCGTATTTATTCGAATACAAAGCTCTTTACTTTCGACTCATTCAGACTTGTTCAACTTGCCTTTGTCCACGAAAATTACGTAATTTCATTATATAACGGAAAGTTAATTAGACGATGGACTCTCTTGTATATATCGATAGATTCGTTCGATGATAAAAACTCAGCACATTTCCCACGTGAAATACCAATTAACAAGCTTGCCAGAACCGACCGGTGAGATTTGTTGCGTCTTGTTGGTTGGAAAAAATGTTGAATTTAATGGAACGTACGCTTTTATCTCGTTATCCATTATCGCGTGTTCCTACGTATAGATACTGCCTCGGAATCAGGGTAAAAGCTTTTCAACTTTCGCTTCCTGTTTCGAATTCATCTTGCAGCTACAAATGTAAAATCCGCTCTAGTGTTTCGGAATTTTCGTGCCAGCTAACGTCCCAAAATGCAGTCTGCTGCATTTTTCTCAATTAATTTGTTACAAAGGGAAATCGTCGTGAAACATCCGATAATCTGCTTCGTCCAGCTTTCATCCTTACGTTCCACTCGTGAAATTACGATCGATCGTTGTTACAGTTACAAGACGAAATCACAATCTAGCTGTCGATAAACTCGACCTAAAATCCATTGTACAAATATCTAGTTATGTAAAAAGAGTAACAAAATTTTATGCATCACAAGTTGCAAGTTATCAGCTCTAATTAATTGTCCTATCTGATGTAAAACTGTGCAATTGCGGGATTAAAATCTATTAATCTGTTATGCAATCTTTCGCTTGCCAATTCACTAATATTATCGCAATAATGAATATCGTTGAATGTCGATGGAAAAATTCTGCACTTTTGTTCTTTGAATGGCAACGGGTTAAAAGCTATCGGTCGTGTCTTTCCATTGCTTTCTACCTGTATCCCGATTCATTTATTAAATACATCGCTGTTGAATTTTTTAATTTTATTATTGAAATATTCTTCTTTCTTCTTGTACTGGAGTATTGAACATTTTATTCTGCGAAAATTACCAGCGTGTTTAAGAAAGGCTTCGAAAGCTACTTACGTTGAACATTTTCTTAACCAATACTCTTTATAACAATTTATTAATCACTTCTTTCTAGATCATTTCTTTGATATTTTTATTACATTAATATGTTAAATATTTATATTGTACGTACAGACATATAAAATATATACGTATTCCAAGGATCTACGATTTCTAGAAATCTCTGGATGAAGTTATGAATATACAAAAAGAATTCGGTGAAAAATAACTTTTCTGATCAACCTAATATGAGTGTTGGTAAGTTACTACGTAAGACGACTCTGACAGGGAGATGGAAACGATCGCAGCTTTAAATATTCGAGTTCCGTTATTAATACTTTATTCCGTGACCTAATTAGGAAATTATTCGTTATAAATTCAGGATGACCGATACGTGACACGTTTAACGAACTAGACGGGCAGCTGCGCGTGAAAGAGGCAACAAACGGCAGGTTGAAGGGTACAGTTCGCGTTATTATAAACCGCGAATCGTATGACAACTGCGGTTACGAGTGAACTTTCGCCATGGAAAATTCGAACTTTCTACTTCGCGGTCGTTCAAACAAACTCTCAATTACAACCGGTAAAAACGACACGAGCGAAATTGGAGACGTGCCAAGAGGTCACCGTGCAACACGTACGCAACCAACGTTCGTCATACCTGAGATCCGACATCATTTCCAATCATTGTTTTCGCTTGTCGAGCCAAATAACTACGCCAGTTATATCATTGACGTCGAAGTTGTATTACGACGCTGCTCTTTTGCGATGATGATTTTCCATTATTCATCCTTGTTGTTGTTTTCAATTTTCACACCGTATTATGTATCATATCATGTATATGTACGATATCATACGCGATACTTGATTACGTTTACGATTAGTTTGACAAGGCTCAGTTACACGGTTTAATTATAGCGCTTGTGTTTCATGTTGGAAAAGTTTGCGCAATAAATTTCGCTAGAATGGGAACAATTACCCCGATAGCTTTTTCGATAGATTTATTTTTGATACTTTTGCGATATTTTTATTCCACGATGATTGCATTGCTCGATAATTTTATAATATATAATAATACGTTATTAATATAAAATAATTAGTATAGAATAGGGTTCTATAAATAGAGTACGAATTTGTAAATTATTTCAGTAACGATAGGCTTCGATATATAAATTGTATCGATTGGTAAAACGTTAATACGAATGTATTGACTTGAGATAAGACAAATTCATTGATAAATGGATTGATGTATAAATTCATATACGAGCAATTTTTGATATGGAATTTTGTATAAAAGCGATCGAAAATTATCAAATCTGCCAAATGTTTATTGTCGCGTTAATTCTACCAATCCTCCATTGTATTTTCCTTTTATTTCTATTATATTATATTGTATTATATTACGTTATATTGTTTTTTCGATATTTATTAAAATTTATTTAGGTTATATTTCAATCAGTTTTATTCGAAGATCAAGATGAAACGAGCTCAGTGTACAATTCCCAAATTCCATATACGACAAGCTCACTATCAATACCATAATTTTCCTTCTATTTCTATTATATTATATCATATTATATTATATTACGTTATACTGTTTTTGGATATGTATTAAAATTTAAAGATTATATTTCAATCAGTTTTATTCTAGGAGCAGGATGAAACGAGCTCAGTGTACAATTCCCAAATTCCATGTGCTCCCTATCAATACCAGAATCCACTACGATAAGAATTCATCTACGAACCTATGAATCTTAAATGGACAAATAAATTCTTTCTTCCTTTGCCTAGTTTAAACTCATTCTACGTTCATCTCCTACTACAAATAGCGCATACGATTAATCGCATTTTCAGTCATATCAATTAAAAAGCCAATTTTGCTATTCATCGATCTGAGACTGGCGTTCCTTTTAAAAACGCCAGAAATCCATTACTTCTGCACCACTTTGATCCAAAGAAAAAAGCAACATGCGCATAGAGAGGAAGAACACGACCACGTCCAAGGATCCTCGCCTCGAAAAACGTTAAACGAGGCAAAAACGCGAGCAGAGTGTTTACAAGCGAGACGAGGCTTTCAGAGCCAGTACTCTATCCATCCCCGAAAACCTGGTTCAGCACGCAGTTTCCCCTTTGATCCCAAGCGTAATAACTTCTATACTACGAAATAAAATAACGATGCTTCGCCTCTCTTCGCGGTACCTGGTCGTTGCAAACGTCGCGATACGCGTTCCTCTTTCTCTTCCACGAGTTTAGCCAGATCCATGATACGTTTCTTTTTTGCGAAGGAATTCCGGCGGATGGTTGGAGCAGAAGGGGGATCCGAGATGGATACACAACGGCTAGATTTTCGGTAGTTCAGAGACAACAACGGAAAGCACTTAAAAGCGTTTGAAACTCGAGTATCTCGTTGGCGGAGGGAGAGAAAGAGAGAGAGAGAGAGAGAGAGAGAGAGAGAGAGAGAGAGAGAGAGAGACGGAAGGGAAACGGATCGACAGAGACAACTTATCGCCGGGTTTGCGATTTATCGCGACGAAGGGAACGGAGAGGCGAAAAAGAAAACGGGAACATCAGCGCGGAGACGCGTGCGGATACGTGTAACCGTTCTCACGCCGTTGTCTTCGTAAAAGCTACCATTGTCGCTTTTATTGCTGTGTCGCTCGACCGTTTTGCGTCTTTCGACGATTCGCCACTGTCGTCTTTCTGGGTCGAGCATTGAAAACGAACCGGAGCTTTCTCGGTTCACTTCTTGGTTCGATGTTGCGCGCCTTAACGTTCTCTTTGTACGTCGCTTTAGGATAATCTGGCGTGTTCACGTTTTCTTACTTCGGAGTAAGTAGCGACGACTGTGATAACTCGCATGCCGAGATGTTGGTTTTCCCTATGCAGGATGTAAGTTGTAATAGTTAAGCGATATTTGAAGATCTCGAAGTCCAGCTTGAGGAGATACGATCGCGCGTTTTAAGAAGATTTCTTCGCGCTTTAACGTACCCCGCACCATTTCAACGAAGAAATTCTTCGTTATCTCTTGTTGTATGCTTGTTCGTGGTTCTTAAAATTTTACATAGTTTCTTTAATACCTTATGTATAAGAGAAATAATCTTGAGAAAGGAATCTGCATCTCTACAATAAAATGAAAAATTAATTCGCCATAGAAAGTATTTTCCATTTCAATTGATAGTCACAAGCTAAATTAAGTTGAATTTCGTGGAAACATTTGACCTGTTCGTATGTTCACGACGATAAAGAAGATCCAATTCATTGTTACAATTAATCAATTAATCAGATATATTTCACAATTATTCTCTGTCGTTTTATTTTCTTCTCTATCATCCTGTTATAAAACATCCATTCTAACGACTTTCATTATTTAGATATCAAACTTATAGGAAACATATTCTTTGTAAAATGATTTCCTACAGACGACACGCGTACGGATAGTCGCGAAATAGAATTTCGAGATATGAAATTTCCAAATGATCGGTCCTCGTACCAAAGAGTGGTTAATTGTTTTTTAGGTCAGAACGACTCGACCAATCGATCTCATGTAGGACAATATAACCGCTTATGCCATATGGCAGATCTATTAGAGTCTGTCCCGTTGACTTCAGTTTCGTATCACGGCAAATCAATCCGCCTGAATGCGCTTTACCGCTGAATTTCGGCCAGGCCGTTCCCGTCACTTCGGTAGCGTGGCAACCGTTCGGCAACTTCCCCCTGTGCACGAGTCAATTCCACGGATCTATCGACCGGAGACCGACATATTGCCGAACATGAGCCCCTACCCCAGAACCGAGAAAGTTATGAAATCGCAAATGATCGGTCGATCATCCGATTTTCCGCTTCAAGGGCATTCTATGCCGAAGAAACACGTATCACCAGGTCTAGTTTCCTGAGAATGTTAGCTAAGGGAATTGGGAAATTTTGGAAATTTGCCACGTGAACTGTTTTGTGACCAAAAGTTACGATTTGGATGGTGCCTCCTTTGTTTTGCTTGCGGGAAGTTTCAAGTACTTTACAAGATGATAATAATCGTAAATGTTGAAGATTATGGCACGGTCGTGGGTTTACGAAAGTATTTTCATTTTGCGAGTTTTAGTCGCTAAAAAATTGAAAAATTAAAGAATTTGAAGATTAAAAATTGTTTAAATTTAAATAGTCAGATTTTCCAAATATCTTAATCTTCGAATTAAAATTGAGTCTTGGAATCTTTGCATTGTTCGATTCACGAAAGTTATTTAAATATTTGAATGGTTGAATATTTGAAAATTTGACAAATTATTTAGCTTACGATAAATGGCACTATATCTTCTCATGTAGATCGTATTAAGACAGCGTTAAAGGTAGTAATTAAAGTTGGCTGTCAATTAGCAATGATAAGAATTCGAATCAGATCGAATGTGGGTAACATGTGAAACATTTTTAATCGACGAATAATAAATACTAAATTTCCAATATTTAACCCGGTAAATTGTGTAAATAACATTGTAACGGTATAGAATTCTGTTGAAGCATTCGATAAGCGGCGATTTGAAATTCTAACCAATCAGCCTTGAATTCGGTATTTCATCAGTTTCCAAGTAATAATGGATTCGGTCGAAATTTGCAAGCAGCAGATGTTACCATGCGGAATTCAAGAAGCTCGTGCCAGCGAAGACATCATCGATGTTCCATTTTGCAATGGATTAATCAGTAGATTAAAACGAAATTCTATCAAGATTATGTAAATGCGAAAATAACTAGAACGCGCAACATCCTCAGACTAAATATCAATTTACATTACATACATATCTATTTCTGAGTGTTAAGTTTTTCAATTTAACTCTACCAATTACGATGTAACTTAGATTCGCTCGTGTTCCTTACTTATACCAGTCGTGTTTCAATTAATCAATGTCGCTCGACGAAGCAGTCCGTGATTTTAAGATTAAGGATTCAAGTAGGAGCAACTAGGCGCACATCGAGAAACGGAACCTATCTCACGTTGTATCTCTTGCAGATTTAGCGTAATACATTATACGTATACGTGTATAGTGATGGTGAAAAAAATAGGAGGACCGGGATTCGAGTCCGAACTCGTGACATTTGTCTTCCGAAGAATAACAATGGGTAATATAAAAATATGATAACAATTCATTTTGTAGAGGACCTGTGTAGAGGATGACGAGATTGCTCGTTGTTGAAACCGTCGAATATATTCAAAATGATAAATAAATAAGTACAGATAATGTTCGCAAAGACGCTCGTACTAACGGATTCCCTAAGACTCGTTAATTAGATCGCTCATGATTCGTTGATAACTGGTTGATAACTGATCGACGACTGACTGTAACTCCTTTCCTTGCGATCATTTATACTGGTCGGGAGAGAGTCAGAAAATTCAAATTCGTCTTTGCTCGTAGCGGCGACATTGTTTTGCCCGCAGTTTATTTATTCTCACATTACGTGTATCCTAACAATCTTGATACTTCGAGGCAAAATAACAACATGATTTGAATCGTCTTGTAACTGATGAGCCGCTAAAATTTAATTTTCCCAGGAAGAGAGTCGCTTCACATGAATATTGATACACACGCAATAGAATTTCCAATGAAAACATTTAATCTTGAAAACAAAACTAATATTGTAACTGAAACACGTATGCTTAATAACTTGATAAATGTAAAAAGCAATCAGATAAATGAATTCTGAGATATCTATACGTTGTAAATAGATAAGTGCACAAGTGAGTGGACAGAGATACCGATAGGCAAATCGAACGAATTCTAGCGGAAACAAACGACGAATCAAATTAACGATTGTACAAATAGTTGGAACGTTTGACGAGCGGAGTTGAAATTAAAACACATAAAAACAAAGTGTCCAATCTATTGGAACGTGGATCGCCGAGTTATATAAGATAAACTAACGAGCAAATAATTGTAGAATAGAAAGATACAAAAATAAATAGCCTGGAATTGAGGGAAACGAATTTATTAACCGACGAATAAATCAATGCGTATAACTTGAACTTTGGACAGTGCGAATTCATTAAGTGGCAATCGAGCATGAAGGGTTACGACCATAAATTTCATGCGACGACGTATTACACTATATAGAAATGTTGGGCTTTGGGGCAAGTTTTGCCTCGGAAAAAATGTTAGATAAAATAATAAAAAATACACTTTGATGATACAACCATAATGATAATTTAATCTACGCAATGACGTGCGCTCAAAGATTTTACTTTGAATTATCTGAAAAATTCTTTTTCCTTTGCCAATTTTGCATTTTCAGTTCAGCAAAGTTCGCTCTGTTTGACTGTTAGGTGTTATCAATAGTTTTTGTGATAAATTATATTGCTACGATTTTTTTAGTAAGTTCTTATGACAGTTTCTGTGTTATATTTACGATTTTATAAAAGAAGATAAGCCTATTATGCTGTTTTCCTATTTTGGAGAAGTTTATTTTTTCTCTTTCTTTGCTTCTTTTTCGCTAATTATTGTCATTTTTTCATTCGCTGTATTATCCCTTTAAAGAATACATTGGCAAGCCATCCTATTAAACGTCAGATAGATTCGCTTTGTTCGCGTGATAATCTCAAACACTTCCCTTTCGTATTCCTATTAGTCTAATCTAAATATTCAAAGATATTTCGTACCTTCATCGCTTCTTGTCATGAAAATATTTGATTGACGCGATCAAAAGTCTATCTGGTATATCGTAACGACGCGTTTGATACGATTTCTTTCGTAAACAAATAAAACAAACAAAGACAAATATAAAAGAATACATTTAAAAAATTTGTAACGAATCATAAAATAGAAAGACGCATCGTTGTCAGATATTTCGCGGTAAAAGCTGCCGGTCGAGTCGCATGAATGCAAAAGATAACGGAAAGAATCTCGACGAGATTAATGGGTCGATCGATTCGCGGTTGATTCGTTTCATGAATATTCACCTGTGCCGATGGATTCTCCGACTAATCATGATTAATCGTATACATATTTATGATTTACGGTTAACCCAAAGCGATTTAAAGTTTACACACGTCGAGATATCGGTCACTATTTATACGCTATGAACACGCGCGGCGAATTAAAATCGACAGAAAGTTCAATTCTGCTCGTCGACTTGTCGCTTATCGTCACGAATCTATCCACTTATTGGTATTCTAGTCGGTATTCCAATTTATCTATTGATTTTGTTCGCGTCTGATAAATCCGGCATTACGAATAATAACGTTCGAGAAATTTAATCGATTCTTATTGGCCATTGTGAGTGGAAAAATCAGAGATTCTCGTTCGTTATGACATAATAATCGAGATAGAACGAATGATTTATCTATGGAACGAAAAATGATATATTTGATGTACATTCCAAATCAGATAAAATTATTGAAAATTCAAAGTAGTTGTCACGGTTTTTAATTAGATATTGTAATGATTTTTTTGATCGCAATGTTTCAAACTCTATCCAGAAACTTTCCAGGCATACTAATGCTATTCTTAATGAATATATCGCCTTTTTGTTCGTTTTAATACTTTTTCATGGACGTAGAGATTCGATATTTTCTCACGTTGCAGTGCTAGTGAAATTTCAAGATGTTTCGACACGAAAGCATTTTACGCTAGGTACACAAGTACTGTCGTGAGCTAGTGTACTATATAGCAATGAGACATTATGCCATCCAAAGATGCAAATGAAACCGAATCAATGGTGTTTGACTACTTTGTTGTACGCATTTCGATATTGTTTCAACGTTGAAGCTCGAGAATCCTCAATGGGAATACTTTATATACATGGGAAGCAGGACTGAGATGGCACTGTTAGTTCTTTGGGTTTCTATTCTGCTTCTCTTGGTAGTCAATACATAGAACGTTGGAGTTTGACGCCTCAATTCACTCGCGAGATGACGATGAGTAATAGGAACGTGTGTTAGGGTAAATTGTTCTCTTTACGTAGGACGTGTTGGAGAATTGCGTGGGCGTAACTCGATTAATATAGAAACTTGGAATAAAATACCACGTGATTTGTATAATCACGAAGAAATGAAAATTTCTGTATAAAAGTTTAGTTAATGTTACATAAACGATGGCTATGCACATATTATTATATTATTTATGGAAAAGTATATTTATGTAATGTTAACTACGCAATAAATGATATATTTATTTTATACAAAATTTCATTTACTGATGTAAAAAAAAGCAAAGCATACCAAGTGGATTAAGAAAATTGCAGCAAATATTTAACCGAATGTACGTATGATCTTTGCTATGATTGATCTATACTACTTCATCGAATGGATTCTACAAAATAAAATAATGAAACAAATAACGTTAGACTGTAATAGTCTGCAAAGAAAACGCAACAATGTTTCGCAACTATATGACGAACATTTAATTGCCTCATAAGACCGACACTATAAAGAATTTGTCATTCTTTTGATAGTAAATACAAGGCAAAATTTGAATTAAATTAAATAGCTGAAAAGTACACGAATTTTATTAGAATTATGGTATTTATATTTTCGTTCTGCACAATTTCCATTCAATTTCATTCCAAAAGAAAAACATTTTTATTTCCTACAAAATTAAACTCGGTTTCAAATAATTTCGGCTTGTCATGCGGTATAGAATAAAGTATAGAATTTTCCCTGCTCCTATGTCTGCGAAAATTACCCTTCTCCCGTAATTTTATACAAAGAATTAGAATCGAAGCAGCGTTCTCTATTTACCGGATCTCATTTTTCACACAAATTCTGTTTTGTTCGTTTAACATGCTGCTACATAGTCAATCACAAAAGCCACTATGTTTGATATTCACAATCGGTATACTTTAATCGATGTTACGGTCAGAGAAGAGAAAATAAATACGAATCTATTTTCGATACACATTTGTTATTCCACTGTACAACGATGATCTAATAATTGGAAAACGAAGATCGCACATTGCGCAAACATATTTTAAGTGACCAAGTATATACAATGATGGACATAAGTATCAGAACACCTATTCGTTACATTTATTGGAAAATTTTAATAAATTTTATTTCATGTACTATTTTCTATTACATTAAGACTTTTATAATAAAATATCTAGAAATCATTGCTTGTATTAAATATCAGCGAATCTCTTAATACTTACGACCATCAGTGTACATGTTTAGTATCATCGTACTTTTATTATTACCTGTACATAAAAACTTCATATACCATCCACCGAAATACAACTAGATGTGTCTCCTGATTTCTTTCTCGTCTTTCGTCTTTCCAATCGCCCCGTGTTTCTTCACAATTCTTTCTCGTTCGAGTCGCGATGAAACCAAGGGAAGATACCGGTGGTTGTCGCTGTCAGGAATTTCGAACGAGCTCGACTGACTTTCCTTCGCGTTCTATTCGAACCGTCGTGGCTGGCGAAAATCACCGGGGGCGACGGAGACCGATTCTCTGATTGCTCTCCGCCTAGCGTCGAACTGCGCGTCGCATTCCGTGCGTTTCACGAACCGAGCGAAAACGCCCGCGAAATGAAACCCGCGAGAAAGAAGCACAGAGACACAGAGAAGGAAGAGAAAAAAAGGAGGGATTCTGATATCGTCGAGGTTCGAGTGAAAAAAAAGAGCATCTGCCGGCAGTGAATTTTCGACAAAGCCTTTTCCATAGAAAATGCCGGAGAAAGGTTTCGAGGGCGAGAACGTGACCTGGCTAAATATGATTGAAAATCTTATAACGAAGTCTCAGGTTGTGACATACGAAATTAGACTGTCGGATATGATCGCGTAATAGGTTTAAATCTCTTTTACTTTATACTAATATTTTTATCTGCATAGATGTTTCGTATATTATTTTACAGTTAAGAATGTTTTCATTTATATAGAATTTTTATTGGAAATGTTATATGTTGCGATTTAATATCAAAAGAAAATATGTTTGCACGAGCTGTCAGTGATCGTAACGAGGAGAAACGCAAAGTGAATAACACACAGCGTTCTCGTTTGGATTGTGCAAACCATAATTGATTAAGCTAAAAAGAATTATAAAAAAAACTAATTATATAAAAAGTAATTGAGTCTTTGAAGAAATAATTTGGAAACAATGATATATAACGAAGACCTGCCGCAATCTATTTAGAGATTATCTTATAATTTTGAATCAGTACATTACGGCGACGTTTTTGCTGAGCAGTTAAGTATAAATGAGAATGACAACGTTACCAAAGAATGAGATTAGAATCGTTGGGATTGCAAAAGAATTATAAACATAAATCGCATTGTAAATTTAACTGATTACCCTTCTCCCAGACTACCAAGCAATTTGTAAATTTCTGGTATCGACTTTTTCTGAGATAGAGACATTTTACAATTAATTGTCAAAATATAAAAGTGCAAAAACAAATTCAAAATGCATTATATTACGTAAACGATGCCCAAATCTTTATTTATGATCTAGTTAAGCTTATGACAAATTTATATTAATATAAATTCTATTACAAAAAGAAAAAGAAACGTAAAGGGAAAGAACACAAAAATCCTCCGATCAAAAATCAGATATCAAATGTTCATCCTCGTCAAAAGGAATCAAGCACATCGCCTTAATAACATATCGACGTGAGGATTTGTCGAATCGAACATGCACGAAACATGTCCGAGTTTCACACTCTAGGAAATTCGACAAGTTGTTTCGAATGTCGTTAACGATCCAAAGGGACGATAGACATGTCGAGATACGAGAGTCGCGTGTCGGATTTACGTAGAGTAGCGGCGTCGGATAAAACCAAACAAAGCTGGCGGCCGTAATGAAGCCTCGATCAAATTGTACGAGACAAATCGGCGGAACGGTGTGATTCGCTTGCCAGTAAATGCAATTATCGATACACGAAACGAGCCAATGATTTCCAGCCTGGCATGTGTCACAGTAACGCGTGCCATTTAACGCGTGTCCAAGCGTCTGACGGAAAAACCATGTGTACACACCGTATTCATCTATGAAAAGTAGGTAAACCTTAATAATTATTAGGAAATTATTAAAACCTTTAGCAATCGTTGTATCATTTGAAACCTTAAATTACAAAGATACATATATAATCAATCAATCAATCAATAACAGTTTCATTAATTATGTACAATTAAGTTAAATATCTTCGTCGTCTATATTATACGTATATCACTTGTTAACAAACGTTTCAATCATTCTCGACATTTATATCGCTAATTTTCCCATTGCGTTTGTCAGTATCTGGTTCTGAATTATGAAATGGCTGCGCATATTTTAAACTATGTCTTTTTCATCTCTTTGATCGTATCTCAAGAAAACTGCAAAAGCAGCATTCTGACAAATTTTTTAAATACAGAATAACGAAATTAAGAACTATTATAAAACTAAAAATTTAGTTAAATACACAACTATAATGTCGTAATGAATCCATGTGTACTTAGAGACTTGCTATAAAAGGTAATGAAAAGTGATTCGTGATAAGCATAAATCGCAAAACATGTCACATTCAGCAACATCATTGCGACATTTTATAGAAACAACAACCACGTTTACCGCACAAACTACGTCGCAAGCCACAGTTTCAAGGCATTTGCGAGATACGTAGCTATACACAGGATCGCGTACCAAACATTAAACAACGAACGTACACGTCTGAGCGCGGTGAGATCAATTATGCGACCTCAACCCGGTACCGACGCACAAAGACAACTCCAGCTAACGAACAACAATCGACCTGCACAAATTACTATGACCCGTATTTTTTCATATTTATCTAATCAAATTCCTATCCAACCAATTGAACACGCTGGAAATTCAACGAGACGCGAAGCTACTCGAAAATTATGATATTTATGGAATCTGGACCGGAGCCAAGTAAACGTATAGAGAATGGCCGCTCCTGGCGATAGTATGCTGTTGCCATTATCGGCTCGTAACGAGCTGCTCGTCGTCGATTCATCTGCAACGGAATCACCACCGCGAGCCACCGCTAATAAACCGAAGTACGTTCGACTGTCGGCCGATTATTCCGATCGGAGCACGAGTTCGTCGTTCTTTCCAACATCGGCCCTTTCTCGTTCTAGATTTTGCGAGCTCGTTGCGGTGATCCACGAAACCGCCAACTACCGGTCGCCGGATATTTACACTTTCTCGCTCGACGAAACGCATACAATGGCGGAACAAGAGGATCAAGGTAGAAGAGGCGACGCGAATTAACGTAATGAATAACGATCGGCCGGTCGTATCGTGGCTGAAATTGACGCTATTCGATGTACGCTGGCGATGCAACCGCGCCGTGTCGTTACCTGTCAATTACGAAAATCGTAATAATCCGGTCGTCAAAGCCGACAATGAAATTTCAGGGGCTGTCCTCGCGATACCGTGTCGTTTCAATTCCGACCGCGTTCCGGGATTAATCTTTTGCACGATTAGAAATTCATAAAGGTGGGTTTCGCTTGGTTGTTCCGATTATTCTACAACGTGAAACTGTACTGTTAACGGTAAGCGCGGCATCGGTAATGGAAATCCAGGGGAGTGATGATTTATGAAATTGAATTCGGTGACGTTCTTACAAGAAGCATTGTGTAACATGGTAATGTTGGTGGTTTGGGATATTGATTTAATTGTTTGTAACGGATAAAGTGATTTGTTTCATGGAGATGACGGTCCCGAAACGTGTCTCACTTAATAGAAACAGAGTTTTTATCGTTTAAAGAATTAAAGACACGGATAGACGATATATTTAATTGCAGGGCCGGGAATCATATTGGTGTGAGTCGATCCACTGCTTGTTTCTATGAAATAGTGTTTTGTAGTTATCGATATGAGAAGATTGCATGTTTTCGAGTTATGAAAACGTATCGTGACAGGGAATAAAATTATGGCTTCGTTAATTATGAAACTAAAGAGATGATAATACTTAACACATGAAATATGTGATCGTGCGTAATTGTGTGACTCGTAAATGATCTGAAATATTTGTATTTAAATCGATTTAAGAGTATCGCGTAAAACTCATTTTGTAACTTTTTCGATTACAAATTGCATTCGAAAAAAGAATTACTAACAAAAGTATCTTCACAGATGGTAGAAAGATCTGCAGTAAAATACAAAGTAAAATAGCGAATCAAATTTAAAATTTCCGTCCTAATAGTATCAAAACCAGAATGAATTTTACATCTGTCGACGTTTTAATCCTCTGCAATATGAAATCCTTTTCTTTTAACATCGGACTACGCTGGTACAGGTAGAAACCTCTGGTTATTGCATACCACGGTTCTAGATCCCAAAAGAAGATAATATAACATTGATCTTTGTCACTGTAGCGTTCTCTCGGGGATCGCATAGGTTTTAAAGCTGTCAGATAACGTAAGAACATTTATTTTATAATCCACCCTTTGTACAAAATATAACACATAATTTCTCTTGTGCAACTTTGATATACACGTAATAGTTTCCTTTCATTTCGTCCTAATGTTCGCATGTTACATTAACTCGTTTAACTCCGTACTATCAAATCAATTATTTTCACCTAGTTACTTTCCTTTCGTTACCTTCTACTTTATCGCTATAATAGATTGTTAGGTTTTCCTCTTTCTCTCCTGTAACGTTATAATTTCAAAGCCAATTTCCTGGTCGCCGAAACGATTTTCTATACGCGAGAAACACCTGCGAATTTCGATGTCGATCAAAAACGAATTTCTAGCGACCGTATCGCGAAGGGGTTACGTTTCCAGCAAAGAACTTCCACGGAACGAAGTTCTAGATATCGAGGAACTCTCTTGCATAGCCCCAAGAGAGAGAAGTTGACGTTCACAGCGCATTCATCTCCGGCGTGTTACCAGTTTGCACGTTTGATATTTCACGCGTTTGCGATAACATCGCGCCAGATAAAAAAGTAATCGCACTTGGCATATCGTTCCACACAACGTTGAAGTTTCATTCAAAAAATTGACAAAAAGGAAAATAAGGGAGAGGGGGGAATACAGGAAAAGCCGTATCAACGTGGTCATATGACCGCGATCGTTTTTTATCACGATTCGTTACGCGGTATAAAACATCTGACAGACTTCGGATAATACGAGAAAAATACAAAAAAAAAAAGACAAACAAGTAAGGACGAAAAATGGAGCAGATTTTCTTTATCACTGGGAGGCAGACGTGATTCGTGACAAACTTTTCAAGTGAGATGCAGTTTCTCATTTATGGAGGATGAACAAAAATTACCCACGTCTGTTGAGAATTAAATTGTGAAGGTTCCATCTAATTACCTCGTGCGAGAATTATTCCAACTAGTTCATAACACACGCGACAACATGTAGAAATGTTACTATACAGCTAAGATAAACTGTGGTCAGTTCGAGACTTCAAATAAGCGTAGAATCAAAGATACGTGGGTCTTGAAAAGTATAGAAAATATGTCTAGATGTGACGTTCGCGTCGTTCTCAGCACAGACAATGACAGCTAGAAATTATGAATTCATAAGATTTAAACAAACAATTCTCCAAGCTAGAATTATCGCGCGTACAATAATTGGATAGAAACTCTTCTTAGTGATCGACTATTTAAAAATAAGTTAATGAGAAACAAATCAACTGATGGTTAATTAAAAATAGGCAATTTTGAAAAGGTGATTGTTTAGTGTGTTTAATTACGAAAGTCACTCTATATGACTTTATGCAATTGAATAAAAAAACGTCATTTTAGTACAATTGTTCCGATATCATTAATTTTACCCGTATCTTTTTATTGGATATTTTTCTACAGTTAGAAAGCATGATAATTAGAAACTGATAATTTTTATTAATACGATTATAATAATAATATTTATATATTTCAGTCATATAAATCCAAAATCATGGAATACATTAATATGATATTTTTCTAATGAATCTCCTATAAGAATTAGAATCGATGGAACGTGAAAATTGTAATAAATTTAAAACTTGAAATTATAGTTACTCTGATATACTACTCTTTTCTTCTATTTCAACCCAATCCTTCCATTTTAAGATACACGACAGCGAATAGTTATCAAGGTTGCAGACACGCAACTTTGTCAATCTCCCGTGCATCTGCCATCGCTTAATGGTAGCTAAGTTCTTCATATCCTGTGCTTTTACTCGTGTTCAGCTGCCATAACTGCATTCCCCGTTGTGTTCCCAACGGGTCGATTTTCTTGTAACCATTAAGTCTCCGACCTTAAATTACCACCCATTAAGTCAACGTTCGCTAGCCAGCAATTCGGTGAGAGACGGTTCCGAGAAACGCACCGTCTTAGAAAACATCCCCGTTGAGCTCAGACCCCATTCGTATACTACCGCAAATTGGATATTGTATTTAGTGGTGGTAAAAAAGTAATAAATGGTTTCAAATGCATACGACGATATTACGAATTATCTTGGAGGTAGACTATTTCGTATTTATGAAAGTCGACTTGTTTAGGCAACGAACATAATATTTTTAACTAAATCCATATTGATTTCGAACGATTCCATTTAAATTGGTCGCAATAACGTCAAATTTGTCGTTGAAGTAATTATGGTATTTTCTATAATTCGAGCAATTACACTTAGATTTCTTCGTAACAAAATCTTTCGATGTTTGGACGATTACCATGATAGTTCCAATACTTCGTTATTGAATTAAAATTATCAAATTCTTCGTTAAAAAAAAATGCCAAATTTACTCGTGTTCCTGACCTCATTGCGTTACTAAAAACTGTTACAGTTACTATCGTAACTGTAATAATAAAAAATCTAGAAATGTAGGCTTCCAATTACTAATATCGTAATTTATAACGAAACTGAATGATAATTTGAATAATGACGGATGAGAACTGTAGAATATTCTCTGTAAAGAAGTTAGTAGAAACAACAGCAAAAACAAGAAACATTTATTAGCACAATCTACTGTAACTTGAAAATATAATCAAATAACACTAAAATCAAAAAATAGTAGGTTCGATGAACAAACCGAATACGACATTCACAAACCGTAATCGAATTTTCATTTATGAGTTTATCCAATATACACGGAACATTACTAGCTTTATCATTTGAAACCAATCAATTGCAAACGTTCCATTCACAATTCACCAATCCATAAATTCTCATTGCTGCGGCTCGTGGTTACAGAATTGGCACCTGTTTCTTTTCTTTTGTCGTTTTTAAAACGAACAATACTCGCCGATAACACAGATATTTTCATTCGAACGGTGGAAAAGTCGTTAACAAAAATAATATCCTGTTTCCTCAATAATTATAATGCTCTGACAATCTGTGTTCCGATGTATTAGGTTATCCGAAAAGTTTCTTTCGTTTTATAAGGAAATAATAGACGCACAATGTTTTTTGTTTTATATTAGTTTATTGAATTATGCCCGAATATAATAATAGAAATATAACGATCATACCTAATTCAATAAAATAATATAAAACAGAAATTGTTGTTCATCTATTATCACCTTATGAAACAAAAGAAACTTTTCGGACAACCTAATACTATATTAGTTACGAATTCCTTGTTGTCTAAACCAAATATAAATGTTATACTAAACGAACATTGAAAGAGAAAGATTTTTAACAAACCGGTAACTGTACGAAGGTAACTTGTCACTGGAGTGAAATTTATTTGACGAGATTCGTTCAATAACGTAAAGATAGCATTTGTAGGACATTTACCGACTGAAAGAATTATTGAATTTCGACTAGATATACGTATTTCGCGCTGAGTCTGCGTAAATCATTTAAAATTTTCGTTAATACCGGCTCATGGTGAACCGTTGAAATTTCCATCTCCGGACACTTGTTCGTTGATATGATAATATGGCCCCGTGATAAAGTATATTGAGAGACGCCTCCTGCATGTTTAATCACCTTGTCATCCCGAGAACGTGTCATCTTCCGTACGACTGAACGTACTTGTCACTCTGACGTGTTCTTCGGATAACTGTATCACACTCTCGAGTAAACTCGAAAGATAAATAGTTTTCTTCCTTTGTAATAATAAAGTAGACAATATATATGTATCACAGATAAATATCTTTATCTGTTTTCTCAATTTCAAACTATTATCCTTGTCTTTACCTTTTTGCCCTACTTTCACTAAATATCTAACAATTAGTATATTAGTTTAAAATAGTAGATATTTAAGAATTAGAGTTAGATATATCTAAAAATAAGTAGCTAGATCATTTTCGTCATCATTAACAAAATTTCATATCTTAAACGCTAATTTCACGTATCATAAGTTGAATGACCGATGTTTCAACCCTTTGTACAAGCAAACTCGAACGTTTATTCGTTTCAACAATTTCAATTGTAATATATAAAATATACGTAGCTTCTGTATTAAAATTTCATTTAACCATAATATAACAAAATATACATATGTACACATTAAATATGTCACAAGTTTCGAAGATCTATTTTTCAAGGATCTTAGAATTCGTAACTGTAAATCGAAATATAATGGGTGAAATCAGTTTATACGCACGATTCCACGGTAAGACGATGTTGATGCGAAAAGTGAAGCTTTGCTTGCGAAATACCTTGTCCGCCGACAAATTGCACCTAAGCTCTTGTTACAGTGCAACAAGGCATTGTACTCGCCTCGTCGGTTTCATGACGTCCGGTGCACGTTCGTCCGACGATTTTATATGAAACCTCGATCGTTTATGGGGCATTATATTGCGGTGTAACGTTTTGTAGCAACAATTTAGAGACCGGACGTAAATTGGCGGTATCATACCACTGATATCGTTTATTCAACGTCGTAATAATACACCTGACGACTTTGCTCGTCTACCGTCATAATTAAGGGCAAAACATCGTGCTGAGATAACACTCACCTGCGGCCGACTATTTCGCACGATCGATCGATCCGATTCACGGGCGGGATTAAACAAATAAAGGTACTCACCTGTAACAGAAAACAAGTAATAATTAGATAAATACATGATATATCGTATACAGGGTGAATTAATGAGAAGTGTGTATTATCTAAAATAAGTCGATACCTATATTGGTATCGAAAAATATCTTAAATGAAATAAGTTGCGTTTTAAGAGACTGATCGGACGAATGTGACGTTATTTTCTAATGTCTTACATTTTCTGAGATATCAAGGTGACTTTGAGTTTTTTAAATGACACCGTACGTTATAACATACGAAGTCATTTAAAAGTTAGTATGTTATAACATTATAGAGTCCATCCAGTTGGATATTCGTTACAAAAAGATATTAATTTATTCATACCGAGAAACCATTAGTTTGGCAGATATTTTAACTTTAATTTATCAATTTTAACGTATTACGCACATATAGACATAAAATGTTTTTCTTATTGTGAAAATATTGTAGAAATACACGACTCATAAATTCTTCATAATTATTCGAACGATTTAAAAGATCATAATGTCATTGTATTTGTCAATATCAATTTGTCAATATTGTCAATATTCTAGGCCAAGAATATATAACATTTGTTGTATCGACAGCAATTGTTCGCTGATATAATTTATCATGCCCGATACGATAATATTTTTCACCTTAGGGAACGTTAAATGTCTGATTAAAAAAGCTCGCTAACATTTCAGAGAATTTCGTGCGAATGTAATCATGACTGGTAAAATTACGAGTGACAACTAAAATACTCGTAATTTCATGAATTCCGGTTGGCAAACAGATCCTTCTTGAAGGGCGTTTCATTTGAAACTCAGCACACATTCAATTAGTCAAATGTCAGAACCATCTGTAACGTGGCAGGAGACGGACTAATAATTCCAAAAGGATCGGTACATAGTAATAATTCAGCAGATTTCAATTTTTAGTTTGCTCAACAGCTTTTTCATACGAAATTAAAAGATCTTTGTACACGTATTAAATTAAATTAAAATAATTCATTCAAATCTCGGCAAAAATCTGATTGACAGAAAGTTAAGTGGAAACACGCGTGTCATAATAAAATTCTGCCAAGGTAATCGATATAAAAAGTAACGAGGATATTGATTACAACGCGGAACCCTGGAATTTCCTTAAATTCAATGAAGAATTGTATTTTTAAATCGTTGTTTCAACGTCCACCAATCGAATGCAATAAACATGGTGCAAAAGGCAATAAATTACGCTTGCATTGGAAATGTATGCAGATGATGGGAGTAAACTTCAACGGTGAAGTTTAAACGATATAAATTAAAAACGGAAGAGGCAATTTGTATCGACAAACACATTATTGTTTTAAATTAACCACGTTCAGACGCAGTACCGCGAGTTTGACGAAATTTCCTCGTAAATAGAAACAACTGTGAAAGGTTGTTCCAATTATTTCCTTGGATATCATGAATAAATATGAGCTCTACCTACGGTACCGAAAATGCCTCTAGAAACACGCAAGAGAGAATAGCAGATGGATGAGCGAAATAAAAGGAGCCAAGAGAGTCGTTCCCTTTGGCAAAGATTTAGGGTTTAGGAACTGTAGAATTTTGTTAACAAGATTGCGTTGGACGATCTTTATTGTACAGACTGAAAGGGAAGAACAACAACCCTCGATCACAGGACGAGATTTCATCCACATCAAACGTAATTGAGGATTTAAGCTAGCGTTCTTTAACCGAGAATATCTAAAGCGATATCCCGATCGATAGGATCGCACGAAACAATCTTACAGAAGGATTGTCCCAAGACGGATATCGTCGCGAAGGAGAAGAAAGTATTGTGAGAGCACAGAAAGAGATAGTTGTCGTCTCGTTTGACTGACGAAACAGATAAAAGGGTACGTTTCCAGGGATTTGAACCAGAAGCAATTCGACCGATTCAACAGATATGAACATCTTCAAAGCGAACCGGGGGCCAGGGCATCTTTTAATTTCTTTTGCATCGAGCAATCTCTTCTGTAAATACAAAATCGTTGGAAATTGAAAGGAACCCGGTCCAGAACTGCTGTATTCATACCGGGAATTAAAAGGCAAATGCTCTTTTTATTTTTCTAGACAAAATTCAAGGGGATGATTTCGTAGAGTCGTATGTTATTTCTAGATTGCGGATATCTATAGAAATTCATCTTTGTACGAACATAACTGAAAAAATAGCGCATAAGCGGAAGATCATTTCGCCTACAAAATATTATAACGAGTATCGCGATACTTTGATTATTTTATAAACGTATTTCTAAATATTAAACGCGTTCTGTACATTTATACTCCTTCTAGTTTCCCATAAATTCGTAAAAGTTGGCAGATTAGTTATCCTATCTCCATCGAAGATATTGCGTTTAAAAGTACAAAAATGTTCTTCGAAATAAATAATTACCAGCGGCGAAAAAGAATTTAATACGGATAAACGATAAAATTTTTTTAGCAGAGGATCGTGTATGGTTATGCGTGTGATTAATTGTACACAAGTTACAAGAAAGCTTACATACTTGCAAATATGTTGCGTGGTCTGTCATAGAGCCCAATTACGGAGAAACAGAGTAACCACAAAAAGCGTATAAAACGAGTTTCTTCGTACGTTTGAATAATTTGATCGACGACCTGATTTGGTGTAAAATTACAGTAATGTACAATATTTTGTTTAAAGGAGTCGGTAATACGCTTACTTAAAATGTTAATAGCTGAAACTATAGAAATTTACGACCATTTGCCACGAGAACTCTTCCTTAACATATACCGCGTTCTTCCATAATTGAGCAATAAGTATACTTCACACAAGCAATATCTAAAAAATTCTAATATTTTACTAAACTATTCCATCTCTCTGCAACAATACGCCAATCATTTATTCTTTTATCAGGTGTATTTTTTAATATCGAAGCTTACAGTGTTTCTTATGGGAAGATTTAAGAAGGCTTTCTTAGAATACGATAACTTGAAACCATAAAGTTAGACGATTCTCTCAACGATGATAAAGAAAATTCGTATGTTGTAAATCATGTTGCCCAGATTTACGCGTAATTTATGAGACGATCCAACGAACAATCTCGATAGAAAACGTAGCTCTTCGTCCAACGCCTACGTCATTTGTTACACTGGTGTCTTACAAGTCAATCATGGCTATGTTAACGAGAGCCTGGAAGATTAGCCGCGCTTCGTGAAGAACGTGCAAACCAAGACTCGAGTTGACCGCGGAATCAGTTAATCCCGGATTGATCGTTTTCCTGTTCCTTGCCGACATTGTCCATCGACTTCGCGTTTGATATAGGATCTCTTATCCCTTTGAGCACCCTCTTCTCGATAAAGCTGTCCGCCACGAGTTCGATTACGTGCTTGCATAGTAGGATGTCGAGGGTGGCACGATAGTTGAACTAGTGTTATGAATGTGTTTGCCTGCGAAAACACGTGCTCCTCCGTGTGTTGTTCGCACGTCGAAAGGGTCGTAATTACGTACACGATGTTCCACAGCCAGAGAGAAGGATGCTTAGACAGGAAATTGATTTTAGCCTGTTGTCAATGCGATAAGGCCACGATGGGTGTTAAGTTCGTTAACGCGCATTACCAGCCAAAGATTTCCAACTATATCCGAATTACAATTATATCGAATCTTGTGTTAATTTCGTTATTTATTTGAGATTAACGACAAATATATTAATAGCGATATACCGTATTTTCATTGATTTTCTGCAAAAAAGATCTCTCAGATTTTCTTATTTTGTTTAATTTTTCATCTCATTCTTCCTATTTTCTTCAACTTTTCAATTATCCGATTTTTAATTTTGACAAAATTACAAGTTAGTATCTTTTTAAAAACCTTTCGTTTCTATATCTAGCGATTACAAAGTTTAAGATACGACAAGTGCATGTAAGTTTCAATTTCAATCAGTGGAAATCCGAGGAAATTAAATATATTTTAATATCACGGATAATATGTTTAGCGTATGATATTAGTATTAATTCTGACATTTATAACGCGTATTTTTCAAATTACTAGTAGCAAATTTTGTATATATTTTTCGTAGAATGTGATGTATAAGTACTTTCTAAATATTAAGGACTACAACTAGAACGATCACAAATATTTCGCTTGAATATACGATTATGAAAAGTGTCTGTGCAGTATCCTCCGAGCTATTTATGTCTACCATGGCTTTCTTCGCCGTACTTCCACCAGAAATATTCTCCGATTTATTTCACTCTAGTCATATTTCTACCTCTTTCCCTAAGTACGCTATAATTCTCTATAAAAACGATTAAAGCACGATTAAAATTACCGCGGAAAATACTTCAAATTCTCGCACAACATGAAGCTACAAATTTCCCGTTCAGAGATAAGAAATGACAAATATTCGAAGTATCCTTTCGAGAAGGATACCTCGTTCTCAAGGAGGAACTTCGCTGGTCATCGAAGCATTGAAAAATGTAATGTCGCGTATGTCAGAAAATTTCTCCTTTTTTTTCACTCCCCTGGGAATCGTGGGAAATGCACAGATAGCAAGGACGAAGTTTTCTTCAGCCTGCCAACTTTCTCACACGTGGATATTTCCTCACCGCGAGGAAAGTCGAGCCACAGATACGATGGTAGTCGCGGTTGGCACACAAACAGCACATATTTCTACAGCTCTATAGGTGCAAGAAAGATCCTCGTATTACTGATACGACGATAAATTTTGATTGTTCGAACCTCCTTTTACATTCCATATAACGTGAAGAGATCGATCAATCGAATCGCTAGTGCTGGACCGAAATTCGAACGTAAACCTTCTATTTGCCAGACTATTGCCTCGTTTAGGACAAGACTACTCAGGTTAGGCAACGGTTTCTCGTTCTGCTTAGTGTAATTGCTCCCTTCGTTTTGATCATTGGTGCTGATTATTCGTTACAATTAACTATTCCAAGGATGTTATAGCGATATAAAAGAAGATTATCCTTGTAAGTCTTTTCTTTATCTACATGGTAATCCTCACTGCAGAATTACAGATATAGGTAATTCCCTACAGAATTAAACATCGCACCAGATACTCTCGTTAGAAATCATATACCTACACATATATCGTATTAAAAGAAAAAGGAAGGAAATAATTTTCATGAAAATAATTTTTCGAGATATTTAGAGTTTAATCTTTACGTTATTAATAGCGCGAACAGTTATAAACTTAATATACTAAAGCTAATTACGAGTTCGTAAGAAGGTTTCTGAATTTTTAAACAAAATTTAACAAAAAGTTTTGTTGGATATGATCGATTTTGATGAATACCTTCAGGACCAGAAATTCAAGACTCTAGGTTCTTCGTCCTAAGGGCGCGATATTAATTTACAACTTGAATAACTAATAAATATTTATATCGCATAATGGAGATTCCAATAGAATTATAGTTACAGCTTGTTACTGATCCGTGTTTAGTCAATGAGAAGTTAGTAAACGGAGGTCGAGGTGAGCGTAATCTTGTGATAGGCAATGTTCAAGTCTAATTAACGTCGTTGAACTAGAGAAATTAATCTCATACAGTTCACTCGAAACTTCGCTTCAGCTTACAATTTGATGGTAACAATTAGGTTGAGTTAAACTGTACCTCGAACGATTCTTAATTATCATATTACGCGATTATCTCAGTCAAAAGCACAATATTATATCGTCGAAATCTCCTTGTACAATAATTTATCGATTAATAGATTTTTTCTTCACGATTTTACGATCCTCTGTCAAATAAACCAATCAAATAACTTGCAATTTGTAAAATTTCATTTTGCTTTATTATCGAGTTTATTGCTGCAGAGTGCCAGGGAATTTATTAATGCTAATAACTCGTGACGTATCAAATTTCACCAATAATAGTTCGACTGTGCGAGAGAGTTCTGACATCCAATATCGAAATAACTTTCCCTCTGGTAATAAAAAACGTTTGCTTTTTGTCGACAGTACCTGATCAAATTAGTCAATTACGCGAGTTCACGGCTTTTCGACTCTTTGAGCAAATAACGCGAAATATTAGAGAAAAAAATCGCCACATTTCAACGCAAAATTCGTTCTTTGATCGACGTGCATTTCCGCGCAACAAGGAACTTCGTTCATTAACTTTGTACCATTGCGTGTACATTGTACACTGTATTTTTCGCAAAACGAACATTCATTGGAACGAGTAACCGAAAAAGTTCTCTTGACGCACAGAAACGACCGGGGAATCGCGAGAGAAAAGTTAAAAGCTCGAACGTGGCTTGTGTTCCGCGAGTGACACGTGGAAGAGAAAAAATTACCAGAAGCTACGTGACCGTACAAAACTATGCAAATTGACAAGAGGTTGTCATTGTCGAGCAGTGGTTCAAGTGTCGAGGATTTTCCCCGAGGATTTCTGGTCGCCTACTCAAAAATTCAAGGGAGATCGCAGATATCTTCAACGACTGTGAAACGATCTTTTCACTCTCCATCTTCTTTTATAGACTGCGATGTAACGTCAAAAACATTCAAAATTCTGTACTAAACTTTCATTCATTTAACTTGTGTTGAAGCAATTTCTACAGAATAGTGAAAAAGAAATCTTGAATTGAAAGTTATTCTGGTGATCTTTCGACGACGAGTAGATTAACTTTCGGATGTTTTTCGATGTTTAAAAATACAGAAAGAAATGTTAAATTAAAAATTTTTGTGGGTTTAAAAAAAATGTGTTCAAAAAAAAATAAATTTTAAGGTGCTATAACAATTATTTAAATAAACTTCTTTTCTGCCTTTGTTTAGTTCACCCAGAAGAAAAATATATAATAATTTAATCCTTTTTTGTTTTTTTGTTTCAGTCAAGAATTACGAGGTGGTTCTTTCCCGCCGACTGAAGACTGCAGCGACAAAACGCCCATGAAATTAGGCTTATAAATCTGTTATAATTTTCTTTTTTACTTAAAAAAATTTTGTTGTATTCGTTAAATATACATGAAACCATACCTCAAAATTCAATAATTTCATTTCTTTCTTCTCCTTCTAAAAAAAATCACAAAGAAACGCCGTTTTAGAACATTCTAATTCAGGATACCCCCTTAACAGTTCCTGGAATTTATAAGTTTTTAAAAAGACACGCTCAAAGAAAATCCCTTACTAATCCGATGTCTAAATTTCCGTGGATTAGCATCAATTACGACGATGGAAATAATTCATACTGCTACTCTCATCTTGAAGATTCAAGATATTCGTTGTCATAGAATTTAATACGTATTACTTTAATTATATGCATAAAATATGAACACGAGGACGTACGCGATGTTCGTTGAATTTTGGTACATTGTTAAATCTTCAGAGATTACATTCGTTGATTTTAATTCAGACAATTTCCACCAATTTGGTCGAAATTCCGACTGTTGATTTTTTTCTGCTACATGAACTTGGAATATTCGAAAAAACGGAAGACTTTTCCTAGAAAGAAAGCTCCGATCGAACCTCGTAAAGCATCAAACTTGTGTTTACAAATTAGAAACATAGCATTGTTCGGAAGAAATCTCCTGGCATTTACTTTCTTATAATCTTGGTCTGATAATTTGCACATCTGTATAGACAATTGTATCGTGTAAAATGTCAATACGTTGAAAGTTATATCCAGAAGTATTTGCACTGTCAAGTGTTTGAAAGTGGAAGCATATGCAGAACGTTGGAAAGTATTTGCATACGGAAAGTGTGTACGTATCTAAAACATGTTTCGAGATGGCGGTTGCCATGGAAGGAAGAGAAAATTTCAGAGAAATCTCAAAATATATCAGGAAAGCAGAATATGAAGAAGAAGGATATTTCGAAGGGAATACGATCGCTCTTTCGTATAAATAACATTACGCAACTATTTATCAACCAAATCTTTGATTTCTGAATCGTTTATTTAACAAAAATCCTCGATAAATGCATGCTTCGTTTTAGAATCAAGTTCTATTCGTCGAAGAGTCTTAATGAGCTGAATCTATTCAAACGATAGAGATTCTTGAAAATCTTGTTGATTAACGTAGAGATAAAAGAATGAAGTAAATGGCAAAAATATTTTCATTCGCATATCCGGGGTTTTACAATGAAATATTTGTTTAATTAAGCTTTGACGAAGCTTGTAAACAGAATAAATGACTTGTAAGTAAACGAACATTTTTCTCATATTATGACAATTTTTATGAATTTATGAATTTCAAGCTAAAAGCAACATAACGTTGCGTTAATGTACTCGTAACCGCTAAAATGATCTTACAAAATGGAAGAAAAGTATATGACATAAATTCTAAATGCGATAAAGCATGACAAATATTTTTTAATATCTCAATATATATATTCTACTATCCACTTTTACAATAGAACTTACCGAAGAAACTAAATGATGTATTCAAAGAGCTGCTACAGTTAAATCCCGGGATAATCTCCAAGCTCGAGAAGCTACAAAGTGCTTTGCGCACAAACAGCAGAAATAAGTTTGCTGCTTTACGGAGACAAGTACCTTTTAAATAACTTTGAACATTCCAACATCTTATTAACCCTTCCATGCTGTACCAACACCCTACATTTACGAATGGTATGAATTAGTATATGTCAAATAAAGTTGATCTCTACTTTCAGTACATCGCATATTTTTTACAAAATTCTTAAAAAAAAATGTTTTTCTATTAATGATCGGCAGAAAATAATTTTTCTTATGGGGTAAAAAAAAAGACGGAATTCTAAAAGATTTAATCGTATTCGCAATAAGGTTTAAAAAAGCAAAAAAATGATACAGTCAAGAAAAAAGCTTGTAAAGTTAATCTTCAGATAATCTCCAGGCTCCAGGAGCTGTAAAATATTTTCTACGCCTATTGCATATGAAAAGATAAAATTCTAAAGTCGCAAGAACGAATATATTCTTGGCTAATTCCTTCGACTAAAACAGCAAAGTACAAACTTTTCTCGTCGGATGAAAGGATTTATCCAAAAAAAAACGGCCATAACGATGAGCGTTGGGAAGAAAATGCAGGCCACCTGCCAATACAGCAATCTACGGAAGAGAGTGAGAAAGACGGATGTACCATGAATGTTTCAGTTCCTGTAAGTGTTTCCCGCCACGACTGCAGAAGCTGTTTCAAATTTAACAACGCGTCTCTAGTTTTAGCTTCTCCATTGTACACGGTCGATAACACCGCTTCTTAGCGTACACGTGAACACGATCTCGTTGAATGTACGAATTCAACGACGTAACAATAGGAGGAAATAAAAGAACAAGGTATCCTACGTAAAGCTGATCACGCAAGACTCGATAAATATTCTAATTTTCTGATTCTTCGATGTTATTTCCTATGTGTAAGTAAAAAGACGAACGACCTATTCGGTGCAAACATATGAAGCTTTTGCCAACAGGTGACCACTTTACCAAGTTTTATGAAAATAACTAACAGTATACTGTTATACTAAATAAAAAGCATGACACTTATGTTTTTTCCCCTACGATGCTCTAAACGATCTATAAACAGTGTTAAAAATCGTGAAACAACAACTGGATACATAAAAATTCCTCTATTCTTCTGCCGAGCTTAGTCTAAGAAAAAGTATATTCTCTTTGTAGAAACAATATGTATTAGATTGTCCGAAAAGTGTCTTTCTTTCGCAAACGTGTTTTTTAGAACAGTGCACCTTCATACAAACGTGAAATCAAGTCTGTGAAATGTTTATCTCAACAGAACAAAATGGATCGTACGTAATTCGACAAAATAATATAAAACAAGAACGTTGTGCGTCTATTATTTCTTCATAAAACGAAAGAAACTTTTCGAACAACCTAATATCAAGCTTAATTATATTTAAATTACAATTGTCTTTCTCAAAATAAGTTTATCCAGCAACTGATACTCTGGCATCGCCACATTATCAACCGCAAGAAGTCCGGCATCTTGCAAACCACTCTCAGACGTTTTCAAACGAAGCTTAGATCAATTAAAACTTCAATCATATTCTCGGTCTCTGAATGTTTAACTTACGAGATCTCGCTTCAGGCTTCTAGGACTGAAGACCATGATGCGTCTGTGTTTCTTGATGAGTTTGCTGAGCCTCTGCGTTCTTTGAGCACAAGTTAGAGGCTTGTCGGATACATGAAAGTCGTCCTGCATTTCGTCCTCGAGGTCCTCCATGCTCTTTTCCATCGGCGGACTGTGTCTCGGGGTCACCGTGCTCAACGGCACCACTTTTGCGATCAAACTTTCGCTTCTAACGCTCCACGTGGACGCGCCATACCTTTTCATGTTCATCAGATCGCCTATGCTATCCCTCACGTACAAATTTCCCAGTTGGAGGTTCGCTCTTGACAAAGCTGGCGAATGTGGAAGAGACTCGGAGCATTTCTCCGTCGATCTAATCACATCTGGTAGCACTAGTTTACACTGCAGCTTGTCCAAGTCCGACAAAGAAGATCCACGGCGAATTCTCGACTTTAATAATTGATTCTTCTTGGCTATTCGTTCTTTCTCGCGATGCACGCTCTTTGAAGACAAGGAAGACTTCATCGCGAATAAACCTGCTTTCAGAGGGAATAGTAGAGCCCATTCGGTGGATTTTTCACGAGCCTCCATTTTGATTTACTTTTTCTTCCTATTCGTATATCGACCAGTTTCGACGATTCAACGATCGACCGTTGATATAAAAAGTTGTAAACCAGACAACAATATAATTATTTTCGTCGATTTTAAAAAAGCTTCCAAAAAATGTACCAAACGTTGGTAGAAAAAAAAGAGTAGCGAAAAGAGTAGCGTCGTTGGTACGCAATTTCTACGATATTTGCAGATCCTGTTCACAGAGCCGTGACGTGTAGCTACACGCAGGATATCATTATCCACGCGATATACCGGCGCGGCATCCGGCGTGCCGCTTAAGCCCTTCCGGTCAGACCATTATCAAGCTTCGGAAGTTGGAATTTGTAGAACGCCGTTCTGCATTCTAGCCACGATTGTTCGATAATTTTCCAACGAGTTTCGTCTTCCAGTATGCAACGAGCTCCGTGAAACACTTTCGTAATCCAACATTACCATCGAACAAGACCGCAAACACAGTTCATTATATCGAAAAGTTCTCTCGAGAAGATCCTTTTACCCCCTTAAATACACTGCACGACCACCGATCACGTAAATTTCACTGATTATCCTCTGCAAAACGGGACGTCTTTGTTCGTCGAAATCGATGAAACACGAGAAACGAAGGACGAGAGAATAAAGAGCATCCTGTTTCTCGCAGCAGCCCGATCAGACTCTGTGACGGATCGTACGGGAATTAAGGCAAAGGAGGTGGTCAGCCCCTGACGGACCTCTTGGTGATATTTTCACTTAAGTTAACACGACCCCCTGTGTAGATGTTCCCTTTGCGGGAGCTATCGGCGATACTTCCGTCTAATAAAAGCCTAATAACGATCGATAGTGTCGCTGCTTCGGCTTTCACTCTTTTCTTCGTCCTCGATGTGGATTCTTCCGTGCGTTTTTCAAAATACGCTACTCGACGTACGCTCATAGAAAATATACTTTCCTCCCTCGTTGAATCGTAGATGGTTTCACGTTGTCATCGTCCCGTGAACTAATACGCTACTGAAGGATATCAAGTTTGTTCGCGATGACAAGTGGCAACGATGATAACGAAATGGCGGGAGACGAGACCTTGACGGTGAAGGTGATACCACTAACTCTAGGCTGCCAACTCGATATACGGGCTTCCGATTGCGGTTAGGCCGACTGGCCTACATAGATTGCGGCCCTACGTGGTCCTATCACGGCAAAAGAAACGAGCCTCTGCAGGGAAGATGGGAGGAACGTGCCTAGCCTTCGAATGCAGATTCGTACAGTTTCTTTTCACAAGGTTCATACAGCTGTGTCTTGACCGTTTCCTTTTACTTGCTTCTTTTTTTTTTAGTAACGTTTGCGATTATTTTACCGGTAAGCAGTGACTGCTGGATACAATTATCGGATAAAGTGAATCATACAACTGGAGACATTATTTTAATGTTTTATCTTCTGTTAATTTCTTTCAAATTTCTTTGAAAAAATCTGTTTGTAAAACGAATGCGCGCTATGAATGAAATCATAGTAACGCGACTCGGACAAGAATAGTTGAAAAGTAAGTCAGTTTTTAATATCAACTGATAAAATATCTTATGAAATATTCACTTGTACGAGACCTTCCAATCGTCGATATCGCTAATGTTATTACGAATACAATTTATTTAACAATCCATCGCCACGTATCTGTAATGAAGAAATCTTTAAAATTGAAAAATCCTGACGAAATTCGAACAGGTCTTAAAGAAATTGTACGAGAAGCATGAAAGA
Organism: Bombus breviceps; assembly: GCA_014825925.1. Lineage (NCBI taxonomy): Eukaryota > Metazoa > Arthropoda > Insecta > Hymenoptera > Apidae > Bombus > Bombus breviceps. The sequence continues at coordinate 1,745,043 of CM026184.1, read as the reverse complement.
TTATACCAATGTGGAAAGTATACACGGAACATTATGACCTACGAATACGTAAAAAATGGAGTAATATCGCGAAGATCTAGTCGGTCTGAGAACCACCTTAGTGGTTCGGACAGGATGAAGTATAAAAGTAACGGTCACTGATGTCTACAGTGAGCTTTTGCAAATTGCTTTAGTACTATTACAATTAACAAAAAGACTCGTCCGACTTAAAGCTTTCCAGATAAACGGTTCTCCTTGCTGTTTCTTTTATAGTAGAAAAATCAAGAGACAAAATGGTCTTGGGTTTAGCTTTCGCGAGATAAGCCGAAAAATTTCACCGCAAAGAAGCTCTTAATTCGTTAAGCTACGCGGAATAAGATTTTAAGAACTTAGCGAAATGTAACCACTCGAGGAAAAAAAGATACGTAAATGCTGACACAGATAGCTCGATTTAATTCTTTTATCCGCGCTATTTTAAATCGCGTTTAGGAGTACGAGGATAATTTCAGACTTCGGCTACCATTTTCACGATAAATATGACAAATTGAAATAAATTAATTATTCTGAAAATATTTTTATATGATTGCTGTAGACGTTTCATAAAGACGTTAGAAACCAAAGTATTATTAAAAAATAAGATAGAAGCACGTAGTGTTTAGTTTCAAAATTCTTTAAAATTCTATCCAATCGATAACATGATGAACAATTATTAAAAGTTAGAAATCTTGTATAAATATTTTATCTCATAAATAAATCATTTGCTATATTTCTGGACTTTAATCTCTAGATGCTTCTAAACCATTTTGTATGAACCCTGTATCAAACCGATACGTCTAAATAGAGCAATTAAATCTCCGAACGCGATATAGGCTACAATAGCGATAATAGTAACAATAATATCATGACGTAAATATAGAGATCTTCACGATCGATTTGCAGAAAATGTAAATGATATTCGCAAAGCGTAATATGATGCTTCAATGCTAGCTGGCTCCGGTGAAAATTTTCGCAGCCGGACCATGCGAGCAAACAATCGGCTTCGTCTCAGCGTGCGTTACCACGAGGAATTTACATTTTCCATCGTGGAGGCGAATTTCTCCGTGGTATATATACATATATCGACTGCGATAGCTCCCAGGAGCGCGTCAGGTGCGTACTTAGAGTACCACGATTGGGTGACAAGGTTGCGTTAATGGAAGTTTCGTGTCGCAGCTAGTTAACCGTTAACCCATCTCTTGTCCCCTCGATGAGCGGCGTATTTTTAAGGCAGCGAGAAGGCCGTTAAACGCACCCTTTACTCCGGCAGGGATTCCTTTCCACGCAATGGGATTTGATTCGACAAGCTCTTTCCTCTTTTTTTTCTCCCTCACTTTTCTCCCTCGTTTATTCGTTCCGAGAGATTCGCATTGAGAATAATCGCATTGAATTCGCTATTGAAACTCGTCTCTTATTTCGGATAGTTACGCCTCTTCCGTGTGTGTTTATGTATGTGTGGGTATTTGCGAGAACATAATCTCGTATTTCTTCCCGAAGGTTCCCGATAAAATACTAATGAACATTCATTGTTCGTTTACAACGGCTGACAACGATAATAGCGCGACTGTTATTTCTGCCGTGATATCGCGACGTATTATTCGTAATTTATGCATCGGTGCGCCTTTGCTTTCTAGGACGTGCGTAATATTCGGTGACTAATGCTTGTTCGTGGTTCATGAAGTGCTTTTTTTACACTTTCGTACGATGAAATTAAGGAAGTTTTAATTTAATTTATACCGACACAATTATTTATATTTATATAAGTTTTTAAGCCGTTAAAATTATTTATAGTCGTTAAATTAATGGCTTCGTTGATTTCTAACGCTTCGATATCAGATAGTAAATCACTCGTCGATTCAAATTCATCTACGTACGTATAACTCGTGCTATTGTGTACAACCTTTCGTTATCCCGTGAACTACCGATAAGGATCAATGAATTTGTGGCAACCTTCTAACTGACAACGAACAATACGAGCTACACGGGTGATAAAGTACAAAACCTCTAGATGCGATCTCGAGATCGATAAACGTACGTGACGAATCGATACAAGATAATAATTGACAAGGCTATTGTTGCAACAGCGAAGGACTAGTAAGAAAAATGCGGGTTGCCGGCATGAAGCGCTACATTTTTCGGAAGGTCGCCGTTTAGGTCGTTGGCTAGTGACTCGATGTGACGGAAAGTCATTTTCATTTTGTTTGAGATCTGTATATCTATTTCTGTAGCAACTTCACTATTCCAGCATAGTATATATTTAGAACTGTTTGCCAATCTATACTATTACCTATACTGTATCTTATAAAAGTTCGTTTTCATTGAAAATTCCATACTTTTTAATGTTATTTAGTAGTCTAAAATTAATAAAACACTTCTCTATATAACAGTATTCGTTTTGAATACCTAATCAATGTATGAATCAAAATATGATTTACTTACCCGCAGCTGCATTACTATTTGGTTATACGCCCAATGCCACCGTTGCCTTGATGTCATCTCCGGTCGTTCTTTCAATTGTGTAGGCACTGAAGCAGCTCCAACCATCTCGAGAAGTTCCTTATCTGGTGGTGGCTCGGGTGGACTCCTCGGTGGAGTATCCATTTGAACACTTTCTTCTAAGGATGCTTGTTTTGTTATGCTTCCTGTAAATCAAGAAGCAAGAATATTAATATATAACTTTCATCATACATATATATTCACAAAAATCTAATAAAATACAGAATAAAGAATAATCTCACCACGTGGACTTTCGGTATGCGACATCGGTGGCGTAGTTTTGTACGTGTCCACCAACGAGTCCTCCCGAGAGTCACGAAGCATTCCGTCATCACCTCGCTCGTACCTTCATAAATAACATAAATAAACATTCAATATATACATATATGTATTAATATATGTCAATAATTCTACATATTTTTAAACAATTCTAAATCTATTACATTACCTTTCAAGAGACTCGTCCCTCATCTTATAATCGTCATTCACCGCGCTGCTCAAGCTGACCTCTGGCTCCTCTATAGATTCTTGGTCCTTGAAGTATCCACGCGAATAGCTCTCAGTTCTGGAAACGGGCTGAAGAGCACTGACGTTTTGTTCATAGCTACCTCTCGTTTGGTACGAGTCTGTCCTGGTGAGAGGCGGTTTGAAGGTGTCTTGCGTGATCGATGAGAAGGAGTCTTTTCTTGGAGGTTGCGCGTATGAACCTCTTCTGCTGTACGATTCGTCGGGGAAGTGGTCGGAGGCGTAAGAATCTCCTCTGTTTAATTTTGGTTTCTGAGAATGCTGGCTGTGCTGGGAAGAATGTTGACTGAGTTGACTTTGATGCGATAGCTGTGAGTCTTTTCTCTGTGGTTCCTTCGGTATGATTTCTGGATATTCCTCGTCTTCGATAACTTCCTCCTGACAGGATTCAGTTCTCGTTAATCGTTTTCCATTAGCTCCTGTGTGAACCATTGCCGTCACCGTCATACTAGTTGGAACGTGGTTGGCTGTTACATGATTAACCATCGTTGTCGCGGGCTGCACCGTACTTTGCGGAGATTCGATCAAAGTAGGGGCAACGGAGCTAGAGTCAGCAGCTATTGAATAGTCGCTGCTGATTCCTTTCTTCTGTGGAATGCTACTAATTGAACTCACGGCAGTTTCGATAGACTCCTTTAATTCGTCGTCCTTAGACTCCAAGGAATCTGTATGTTGTTGTACGAGTGGGCTAGGTCCGCGTTTCTCGAACTTCTTTCTTCTCTGTACACCAGTCGAAGATATATCCTGACTTTCCTGAGAAGGAACGTAATAGTCTGACTCGCTCGACTGATATCCGTTCGTTCTCGTCTGACCTCTAGGTGTAGTTACCGATAACTCCGGAACTTCGCTCGTTCTTCTTTCCGTGCTGGTAACTGGACTCTCTTTGTAACGTTCCTTGAAGGATTCCTGATAAGAATCAGGATAAGACTCTTCGTATTGATTATAAGGCTCTTCATACTGATTCTGATAGTCATTTTTGTACGACCTACTAACGGTTTCCTCTTTGCTATACGGCGTTTGATAGTCAACGTAGTCCTTTTGTGGTCCTGTTGTGGTATAAGTATCGTCGTAATTACTTTGCGACGTAATGGGTACCTGAGTGTACGGATCCTGCTGGTTGTAGGTATCTTCACTGTAAGTATTTTGGCCATCCTCCTTATATATATCCTGAATGTATGTGTCTTGATCGTAGATTCGTTGACCGTACATTTCCTGATTGTACGTATCAGGATAAGCCCTTTGATAATCAGTCGACGTATTTATATTGTACTCAGAATCGTATTGCTCTTTCGAGTATTGATTGTATTTATTTGTCACATTATTTTGGTCATATACGCTCGATGTAGAGACGCTGTAACCATCGTATTGCTCTTTATACGTATCATCCCAGTAAGGTTTCTTCCTGTCCTGATATTGTACGTTATTCTGATCGTAACCCTTCACCTGATAGTTATCATCTATTATCCTATCTCTGCTTGTTTTCCTGTACTGATCGTTTGGTTGGCTAGTGTATTGATCATTTGGCTGACTCACGTTCGGATATATCATGTCTTCATACGTATTCCGATAAACCTGGTTATTCTGTTGCGGGTAAGGCTCTTGATACTCGTCCTTATACGAGTTTTGTAAATACTGTTGATCGTACCTATCCTGTGTCTGTGGCTCTTGACACGAACTACTATACTGGTCATCGACCTGGGGCATGTAACTGGACCCGTATTGAGTTTTGTCAGGCGCATGCATTTGGACGTAACCTCTTTCCTCGCTATATATACTGTCAATATAGGTATCCTGAGGTAAATTATCATGGCTGCGATAAGCGTAATTGTAGTCCTGGTTGTAGTCAGGCTTGTAGTAGCTCTCCTCGGAAGGAGTTCTAGTCTTTGGCAGTTGCCTGCTCGGTGTGGCAGGTAGAGAGACAAGCTTACGATTGATAACGACATTGCTTGGCTTTGTTGGTGTCGGAGGTAGTTTCTTTCCAGTGCCTTCTGTTCGAGACGGCGGTCGTTGTTGTGGTTGAAGCGGTTTTCGACGACGAGTGCTACGACCATTGAAAACAAACACAAAGATTCGTATTAAAATACTTATCTTGGTAAGTATTTGGTAAGTAAGTATAATCGATATAATTGAAGAAAAGGAAGCTGACTGATACCTGTGATTGAGTTCCTCCGATTCATAACTGCGTTGTCGGGTAACTATTGGTCTATAATCGGGTCGATGAATACCGATACTAGATGCAGGCCTCTGTGGAAGCGTTTTTCTATTCCGTTTGTTCTCATAATAGGTGCTAGTTCCTAAATACCATTTCCCTCCGCTATCCCATTGCCTATCTTCGTCATCTTGACCATACCTGGTGACACATTCAAAATTAAAATGAAAGAAAGATTTAACATATATTATCTTCTATATTTAAATACTTAATCTATAAACAAAGCAAACTGATACCTTATTCTTTTCCCTAATTAAGTTTCTTTTACGTTTCGTTGTACAAAAATACATCGAAATGGAAAGTCAAATAGTAATACGTAATTACTATACTCACCTTTCATCTTGATAACCGTATCCCGTGGTGCTATCGTAATACTCATTGTACCTAATGTCTGTTTGGCATTCAGGATACGTAGCGCTCATTTTCCCCACTCTTCCATCGCTGCTATATCCGTCGGTATAATATGGATGATCATCGTACAAAGTCATCTGTCTTTCCAAAGACGGTCTTCTATGAGGACCTATTTACATGCAGAAATAAACCGAGTTAAGATCTCTTTCACTATTGTTAGAGACACGCGTACGCTATATACGTCAAAACATACATCGAAAGCATTAATGTATCCATTGTTGGTCGAAAACCAACAGAGTATGCTGCTTTACGTCTTACCTCTTCGTCTCGAAGTACTCGTTGTGGTACTTGGATAATACTCTGTGTCGCTATAGATCCTCGTTTCGTCGACTCTCGTGCCATGATAGTCGTAACCCTCGCTATGCCAACCATCTTGGCTGAAATCACGGGACGGCGATGAGATAAAACCGTAATAATCAGATAGGAGAGATAAAAGCGGAGATGAAATGACCCGCGTTAAATGATGATGTTTGCTGAAAGCATGATACGCTTGGTTAAAAGGCGTTCCCAACAATTCCCTGGAATATTCGCAGCGTCACTAACTGCGCCATGCAAAACTACCTGCGAACGCTCAGTGCATTCTCTTTAACTTATTAAACATCGAACTATAGTATCTTAATCTACGTAATTTCTTCTTTCGTTTCTTCCAATGTTATCCTGTAAATATTGAAATTCTATCTTCTTTTTAATTCTGTCGTAGTTCGCGAGTTAATATTTATCACGTACAGATACAAACGACGATTTCTAATGAATAAACGCGCGAAATATCTCGTTCGAAGCGCTGTATGCAGAATACCGTGACGCGAAATATTTCATTCGTAAATGCAAAAAGGTTAATATGCGACCAACCGTTATATCGATCTTTTATGTAACAAGTTAAACGATTTGCAATTTCATCGACGGGATAAAATAAAAATGACAGAGTAAATGTCGGATATGAACAGCTACGAATGATCTACGGAGAACTGCGACGAACTAAGCGATTGCACAATCGTTTTATCATGTGACGAACTATGTGTGTTTGATTCGTGTGCTACGTTTCTGTAAAAGCTATTTCGATGGTGTTCCAAGGCACAGGACTGAACTAACGGTGACACTCTAATGAAGGAGATGTTAGATGAAAATGTGTGATCTACGATTCAAAAATGCGAGTTATACGATGAAAATCGTAGACTTTCTCACGAGACAGAACTGGGGTACCCGTTTCGTACCTGTCCTCGTAATCCCACGTGTGCTTCCGTCGTCTAAATCAGGCAAAAGAAAATAATAAACGTTTTTTTTTTCCTCTTCGAATCACGCGATTCACGACCAGAGTCGTGCACATTGTTTCGTGTTAAGTTCTAAACATTCATCGGATACGACGAATGTATAAAAATCTATTTCGCTAAAGTTAAATGCTAAACTATTTTTTCACTGCACAACCCTGTTATCTGTCGTCTTTTAACATCCAGCTATAATTATTCAAGTAAATTTATGTTAATTTTTATTTCAATGCAGTAGCAACGAAATAGAAAGAAAAAGAGGTAGGGAGAAAGAGAAAGAAGTAAGTTACTAGTAGTTGTATCACGAGTACTGGTCATTGCAAGTCGTTTCAAAGAAGAAGTTTTACTGTAGGAACTGTTACTTCTGGTATAACGTGCGATACTTTTTATCGATTTCGTGTATATATTGTGTTTTAAGGCTCGGTAAATGTCAAATACCTGTACTCCTTATAGTGTCTTGGTCTACTATTGTAGAAGAGTGGCTCGGAAGATTCTGAAGCGTGCTGAGACTGATACCTTTGCGGTGGACCTTCTTCGGGATATGGTTCGTCATATCGTGGACTGTGGCCCGATCCACCATACCCTCCGTAATTACTCGGAGCTAGTCTTCCTCCGACTGTAGCTGGAATCTGATGGCATGAACAATCGATAAAACACGGTTCCATGAAGCACTCTTTCTACGAGATACTATAGACGAGATTTAATCTTTCAACGAAACTTAAATGTCACTTCCAATAGAAATACAATATATTTAAGAAATTTATCTTACGTGCTATATTTAATTGATTTAAAAGGAACAAACTATGGTAGGTTTTCGATGTCTCTGCGAAACAAATTTTATTCGACTATTACAAATAAATTAACGTAATGTTTATGAACAACGATTAGAGATTCTTTGTATAAATTGGATACCAATATTCTTAGAATTTTTGTTTCTTAGACTTCTATATCTTAAATTTACGATATTTCTGTATTTTTATTTAACGAATAGTTTATAAAATAACAATGATTCAATCTTTATTCTATTCGCATACTTTCTAGAGTGTTTGATAATTCAAACATGTTTCTATAGATCCTTTAAATAAAATTTTGTAAAAATATTATTCATCAAGAAGTCGACAGCGATCTAATGTTATATCTTAAAACGACAAAAGAAAGCTCGAACGGCGATTAAAGATCAACGTCTTTGTGATATCGAGTGATAATAAATGTTTATAATTAATAAACAGAGATATCGAAGTATGGTTCTAACAATACCTGATGATCGTCCCTCTCGTAGCTATTTTCTCTGGAGGTCTCGAGGGATCTTTGAGGGGTAGCCAATTGGTTGGCAGCGGTACGAAACTGCGAAGCCGAGCTGTTTGCACCCTGTCCGCCGACTGGATAATTCAGATCTGACGTATAGTCCGAATCCTCTGAGTATCCCGCTGAAAGACAATTCAAATGCAACGTTACCGTGGCACAGTGAAAATCTTTCGTTGCACAATCGTGAGACTCGTGTTGCTCGAAAAGAAAATTTCAAATGCAGAGAGAAACAATTTCGCTAACTGTCGTGCGATTTAACAACCACTTTTTCTTACAGGCTAATTGAAAACACGTTCGGAAGCGAAAAGATTGCTGTCTTAAATAAAATCAAATGTACAAATTGCGTGTAAATGTGTGTGACAATGCAGAGATAAAGTTGCTGTAAAATATCCTAAGATCCTTCTAATCGTGAATTCTTCCGAGGAAGAAAATATCGGGAACGAACCACGATGAGTTTTCCTTCTGTTTGCTGTCCCCAGGGCAGAGAAGATATTAAACGACGATTACCGGAATATTGTACCGGAGAAAGAAAAAGATAATCGCGAACGATATTCGTTTGTCTTCTGCCTCGTAAAGCGTATAATCCGTCGTTTCGATCGCGTTAATTTTAAATGTGCTTCACCGGGAACGAAATTGGTCGATATTGGACGAATCCGAAAATTGAAACGGTGCAACAGCGGGAAACAGAAACGGTTAATGTCCATGCGATTTGATCGTTGTTATCGAGGTATTTGACGTGTCAGGAGAATCATCAGAATTCTCGTTCAGGGGAAAAAGGAGGTCCACAAACGAAGAGGACGAAACAATTGAAAATGAAAAAAAAGGAATGAAATAGGCGGATCGACGGAGATTCCACTACTTGCATTGAACAGAAAAAGAAAGAATTCATCGTTAAACAAACTTTACCATGCCAAGGGTGTAGCGATCATTGATATAGCGACAAATGATTTTTGAACAGGGGCTGAATTTTTAGGGATAAGTTACCGACGATTCTCGATGGTCGATAACCAACAATGGGAGTGGCATTTCGTAGCGTACTTTCTGATTGAAAATATCCACGTGCATACTCCGTGGATAATGCAATTGCAATTGCATAAAGTACTCTTATGGTCGGTGGTCGCAAATAAAACAAGAAAGAAACGAACATCACGCTGGAATCGATTTTTATGCGAAAAGCTGGCAGCGTACAAAGCCTTTGCTACGCTAATCGGAAGTAGCGTTCGAGCGAATTTTGTCTGGAAGCCATAAACAAAAAAGCTTCTACGAAAGAACTGTAAAAGATAAAAATCAACGATACGACTATATTCGCTCAAAGCTGCGATTATACTTAAAGCTAAAATCAACGTAAAACGTATTTGTAAATGTGTGAAATTATTATACAATTTTATTTCAATCGAGTTAACATACGCGTTTTATCTGTACGAATTTTATCGTGAATCGACTATATACCGACGTCTTAACAACAATTTAACAAACCCGAGAAAACAAGTACTTTTTCCATTGTCCATTTAAACGGAAATCCGTACCATAACGTTGGACTTGTACACGAATAAGAAGATAACGATAATTACACAGTTTATCCGAGTTTAAGTGCAATTTCACAGATCTTTAACGTTCTCTGTACATTCACTAAACAAATTTATCAATTAATCATATCCTACAACTCGAACAGCCCTACATCCACGGCGCGATGTCAGATATATAGAGAAATAAAGAATCGAACGAAATCGTACGATCGATAAATGCGAAATCATATACGTAAATATTCCATCGTCCGTTCGCCTGCGATCTGTAATTCATCCAAACGGAATGATAACGATGATTTGATCGCGGCCAACGCAAAACGCATCGATAGGGGAAACATTCTATAATTATAATCGATGTTCGTGATATTTAGCGCATTAAAAAGGAAAATGAAATTAGCGCAGGTGATGGCGCACGGGTGAATCGCGTCGAGTGTAGCAATTGATCGGGGACGTTCCTCTCGTGTTAGAGAGAATATTCGAATAAAACAGCAGCCACTTAAACAGTGACTTGGCAAGTACTTACAGTGGCCTATATTGTACAATATCTGTCGTCGTGCCTGTTCGGCTCGTGCTTCCTGGTCCATCATGTTGTTCAGCATTTCCAGCTTCCTCTGCAGATCGGCCGCCTCCGTGTTCTCGGGGTCTTTCGAAAAGATAGACATCGGTGGGGAAATGGTTAATCGCGGCTGTCTCGACTGTCTCTACTGTCTCTAATCTGCATCGATTACGTTTTATAGGTACTCGACAATCTGAGGAAAGACGAGGAGAGACTACCTCCTCGATTCGTCATCCCGTTATTATCTTACTATTCTCAGGGTGTGATATGTTATGTTCTCTAACGAGCTTTACAAAAGGTATGAAAAATCGGCTATACTCGTTTCTTCGATAATACCGGACCGAGCGCTAATATGCCGTCGTCTTTGAAAGGAAACTCGTGTTACGCGCTTACTTTGCGCATTATACGCTCCTATCCGACTGAGTATCTACACGTTGCTTGAAAGATAACCATGACCTACCTAAGAAGATCCTCTGAATTACACTCGAACCGATCATCGTCTGATGTTCTCGATTAATAAGTCGTAAACGCAACACGTTCAACGTTCTGAAAAGTAGTTACGTCCGTAATTACCGTACCATATCGCCGTCGTTGTTGCCATTGTAGCCTAATTTATCCTGAACCATAATTGTATTCTACACAGGCATTCGAAGTCGTGTAAATTGACCTGCGGTCTTGCTCGCTTCAGCGGTTTATTAATATCGCATTTGAACGAAGTATGGCTGGCATCGTCCTTTAGAGATTCCATCATAAACGCGTGCGCGTCGGCTGGATCTACGTAACCAGCGCTAATTCCATAGCTTAAGAACGATTTGTTACGCAACCAGTTGAGTGACTAGCGTCGAAACCCTTTGGCTGACTAGCGTGCTTGAGAAAGCAAAATTACCAACTTAAACCCTAAATGAAAACTACGCGAGCGTACGCTAGAGATCAGAAGTTTCGGACCATCCCCTGCTTCCCTCTTCTTCGGTGAACTGGAAATGAATTGCTACGTGGAAGTTCGAACCGTTTCACGATCGTGGACGCGATCTCAGGGGGTGAATTTAACCTGTTAACCGAAGAGGACGAGTGAACTCGTCACTCGAATTGTTCATCCCTTACGTATAATATTTTTATTTAGCGATTCCTTCACGCGAAATTTTATTTTTGTTAAAAATCTATCATATCATATTTGTATAAATACAAGATTGAAAATCGACTGGACCGAAATGAGACTTACTGAAATTATTGAATTAATCTCTGAAACTACTATCTCGTTTTATGAAACAGTTTAATTAGAACCCCCTTATTTTGTGCTTCTATTTAAATTCTGACTTTCTGCGCGTACTTATTTTCATTTGAATGTTTCTACCTCAAATTGTTTACATTGCAGTTTAATTTTACTAACACACACATCTGCATAAATTAACATACGAATCGATCGTTGAAACAACATTATACGTTTACTACAGATATTCATTTACTATACTCTAAAACGTAACAGCAAAATACATAAGTCTACAATCAGTCACGCATTCGTTAGTTTACCGAGCTATCGATAAAAATAATTTAGACGTAGTTGTTGTTCGATCGTGAAACATACGATAATATTCTAAATGTTCAATAACGTAACTGCTAGCAGTCTGATTAAATATGAATGACAAACAGATATTTTACCTTCTTCTTTTCGTGTTCTTGTTGAATTATAAAATAGTACGACCCCTGGTTTCCATATCGTGAAAGTTTCAACATGACGATACAAGGAGAATTAAGAATTTCGATTTCGATTACCTTTCTAGCCGACTCGATTTATTTCCTTATCGTCGATGGTTAGACTCGATGTAACAAGAAAGTAACATGTGCAAGATATATTTAGTCTACCTAGTTTTACTTTGATGATTTGGCAGCAACTTATCGATTACGTACTATTTCTATCGACTACAGAGAATGTAACTTGCGAGAAAAATAGGAACAAAGTAGCAAATAAGTTATAACGTACCTACTAGAAAATATATCACAAAAGTAGAAAAGAATCGAAAAACAAAGAAATTTCTATCTGAGCAGATTTTCAGACTCTGTCAACTTATATACGTACGTTGTATAGTCAGTAATAAGAAAATATACATAATTTTGTATAAAAATCTAAAAACGAGATTTAAATCGCGATATATGTATATTAATGCGTTGAATGTAATGTTTATGGGCGTGTTAATGGATTACCATATATTTAGCAATAATCAGTTTAGTGAATTTAACTTGTTTCTTAGAAATACGGTATGCGTACGTTGTATGATGAAATATGTCCCAGTCACGCGAATATTACTTTTATTGTTGGCATTCGGGGTCGTATCTCATCAGACAAAATCGATAAAACACCCATTCAAGGAACTTAGCGTTCCGCAAACCTAGATGCGAGATAATGACGAAATCGTGAAAATCGTACTTTCTGTGTGTAAGCATAAAATTTCAAAAAGATCGAACATCCTGATTACACTGATTCATCCTAAACTCACTCTATCGAGTAAAATAGGACATCCTTTTTTAATCTCTTTGTAGATCGCGCACGTGACTGTACGATTAATAAAAAATATATAAAGTCATCAGATGAATAATACTTGAGCTTTCTCTTTTCTCTTTTACGTTCTACTCGTTTAATAATAAAATTACCGATCTTTGATACATTGCACATAGTTGATTAAATTTAAAGCAACGTGACAAAAATATATAATATATACGTAATCTTGTTTCTGTTTCAATGACAAATTACCAGAAATTGTACGTTTTTAGTAACTAACAAAACAAAAAATTTCATATTGGTCGTTTTGATTAATTTGGCAATTCTACGATCAACAGTGTCTCTCCTTACTTTTGAACCGCTTTAAGATAGACAACAAAGAGATAAAAATCCTGTAGAAATGGAAGAACGAAATTGAAGAACAGAAGCACAAAATCATCAGAAGATAAACAACACCTGATCTTTGTCTTTTCTTCTCAACATTTTACCTCTTTAACAATGCTCCTTCTTAACGTTCTATCTCTTTATTAGCCGGATGATGAAGAAATAAAAATCCTGTACAAACCGAAGAATACAATGCTGAACAAAGGTCTGAAGCAATGTCAAGCCTAAGACGCCAGCGCCGAGATTACGTTCAATGTTAATGCGTTCCAATTATCCAGGAAAATAATCGCGTCGGCTTATCCTTAAACACGATTAAGCAAACGAACTGTTAATGAACGTTAAGGACGAAAACTGCGGAAGCCCTTCGCAAACCGAAGAGACCGTCTAAGGAATCCTAATCCCTCGGCTCTCCGCAAAAATCTCTCGTAATAATATCAGAAATGTAATACGGCCGCACGAGCCCATTAAAGTCGGATTTGAAGCAAGCACAGAGTAAGGTGAAAAAAAGAAAAAGACGAGGCTGCTGGGACTAAAAAGGATGAAGAGAAGAGGAGTTGGAGTGGAAAAGCAGACGAGAGAAAGAGAAGGAGAGAGGGAGAGAGAAAGAGAGAAAAAGGAAACGAACTCGATGCTCTCGAGCATGACCCTGACCTACATATTTTGCATTCCACCGTTTCCTTCCGACGCTCAAACATCGAGCAGACACGTACGAATTCGCGGTTTGTCTTCTCCAACGTATACCGTCTCTTCCGGTGGCGGACCACCACTCTCCTGCTCGTCTTTCGTTCATTTCTTCTCTTTCCTTTCGTCCCTTTCTCTCGTGCAGCCGTTTCTCTGTCATATCAGCGAGGAAGGTACCGTTCGTTGTTTCTAACTTTGGTCTGGATGCAATTAAAAAAAAGGTCAAGCCCTGACAGGAGAGCGTCTCGGGAGCGCGAGTAGTTCTTTTCTTTGAGACCTCCCAGTCCCTGTTGGCGAGGCTTTCGCCGCCTCCAACCTCTTCCCACCGTTCTGCCAACCACCCCTTTTCTTATCCCACCACTATGCCGCTTCGCGTCCCACCACCTCATCACCCCAAGTGCATCGAGGTCCTCCACCCTGGCACTGGGACGTCTCTTTAAAGTAAAGAAAAGAAAAAAAAAAAAAGAAAACTCTACTGGCTGCACTTCAGCCATTCCGGTGCTTGAGCCGGGGATCAAAGTATTTTGCACTTTCCTGTCCACCGTGATCATACTCCCGCGAGCACTGTTTCGAAGCTCGACGCGGCGCGGCGTGTCGTGTCGCTTAGGCGATCGATCGTTGGAAATAAATGCGATGGAAGAATGCCACGCACTAGTGGTAATAGTCGGACGAACGATAACAGCTAGTCGACGATATATTGACAAACTTTGTATGAAGAAAACAATGGAAAGAGGAGGCGTCTTACCGCAGACCGTCTTTGTCAGCCGAAACTGACTGACTCACAGAACCTCGAGTTTCTCTTTATGCCTTTCTTTAAATCGAGTCTCGTCGGCTCTACTTGCCATTGGCGGCGTGAATTTCGACGTGAAACGAATTATAAATTACAAAGTACGAAGGTAAACTGAAGGTGATGTGTAGGATTTACGTGTTTTTTGGATAATTCTTAAATGAAATATTCTTAGATGAAATTATTATCTTCTGACGCTAAACTGAGGTTAGTTCGATGAGGTGTACGATGAGTTCGTGAAGTACATATATAGCAAAAGCTTCTGGTGTTTGTTTTCTCCAAATTTACAATGGATATTGAACTTGTTTTATTAAAAGCAAAGTCAATTTTGAAAATTAGAAGCAGAGCGAAATTTAAAGAGATTATTCATTGTCACAAACATGGAGCAAATTTAAACGATCGTATCATATTTCAAGAACGTTGATACAAGCTAAGTATCAATAAAGTATAGTACGTAGCACTAATAAGTACGATTCAAATACCTAATTACGTTAATCCAAGAGCTAATATGTTTATTTTGAAAAAGTCTATCCTCCTTTGATCGTTTATTTTGAAAAAGTCTATCCTCATTGAAAACCGATACTACTATTTTAAAAAATACCATGGTCGTTAATACTATTTAAGAATTATTTCAACGATGAAATATCTAATCAGAAAGCAGAAACTGTCGTCGTGATGAAGATTTCCGCATTTCTGTTTAAAGAAATTACCTACAACGAAAGACAAGAGGAAGACCATTCTCATAAACGCTAAGTATCATTTGCAAATCGTTAAATAGGGTCACTGATGTTTTGTTACTGTGACTCAAAGAGATCTTTTATGGTCACGAAAGGGTCATCCATTGCGAGATCATCTATGATAGATCGTGTCATACGAGCTGAATGTTATTTAGAAAATCTTAGGATAAACATTTTTGTATCTCACTTACGCTTAAATTTAATTATATCCATCGTGATTCTTAACTTAAGAATAAAAAACAGGAATAGCGGATCTCGGCCACAGTATTTTATCGCAAACGGTTAAAAAATCAGAATAATACGATCCACAAGGATAAACGCAAGACTTAAACTCTCGTTGCTACACGTAAACGCTATTTTCAATCTCGAGTATTAAGCCATCTCAATAAAATTCAACGTAAGACAAAATACGTGAGCAACTAACTGTAAGCGGCTACGTTAACACCAGAACAGGTCTAAACTGGAGTCGCAGAAACTTGTTACGCAAACAGCACTTTCGCTTGTAAGTGCAAACAGCCCCGTATCCAGTCAGAACATTCAACCATTATCCCAGCTACTTTTCATCTAACCTTCGCACAAACGTACCACCCACCACCTCGCGATTCCACACCACACTTGACTTTCGATTTTCAATGGAAAGCCGCTCTGGTTAAACCGAAACTGGCTCGAGTCGAACAGTTTCTGGTTCACGATATCGAGCTTTCAATACCTAAGAACGGTACAAAAGACGCAACGTCGGAAAACGAGCTTGACCAGCGAGTCGAACTCGATGAATACCGCTTTTACCACGCGAGAATTGCCTACCAAGAAGCCATGGCGTAAGTTAATCGAGTTAATTGAGCTCTCCGGTGGTGAAACGTCTATTTGACTTTTAAAGCAGAACTATTGCCATTGGATCTTTCGGTTGCGGTATACGATATAATTGTGCACTGTTTCATTCTCCGGGTTCCAACGATGGATTAATGTGTTTCGAGCCCGAAAGAGAAAAGGCGACCCGCATACACCGCAAGTTCACGAGTCAGCCGAGCAGATATACCAGACAGAGGAAACTTTAAATCCCTGAAAAGTCGTTTTCGTTCTGCTAATCGCCAGCCGCCACCTTTACCTCCTCTAATCTCATACTGTCTGGTTTACTCGTTCGGTTGTCTGCACCAGCCAGCTAAAAACCGTATGATTAGACTATTTTCTCTTGGGCAGTTTTGTCAGCGATTTTCCACACGGCAAGGAAAATTAGAACAGACCGAAGAAGGAGGAACCTAGGTCACGCGTACAAGATTGCTCGAACGGTCATAGATGAGCATGAAACAGCTCTTCGAATGGTTAGAAAAGAGTACACCATAGAGCGTGGAGCTAATTTCGGTGCAGCTGAATTCACCGCGCACGAACAATCGGCAAAGTTTGCGCCAGATTCCTGTTCCATCTGGTTTTCGAGTTACGACTGTTTTTCTGGCGTAACAGTCGTCTGCGCGATTCGCCGGAAAAGTGGCGAAGATTATAATGACGGTTGACGCCATCAGTGAGATTTCATTACACGCTTTTACCTACTTTTCGAACGAACTAGTTTTAAAACGGTTTAGGCTCGCTTTGAAACTTATAACGGAGTTTAAAAGCATCGACAACCTTGAAAGCTGTTTTCTTGATATTTTTGATAAAAAAGGCAAAATTACCCGTAATTAAGACTTTAATTTATCATAAATCCTTAGGAATTCTTCCATATCCCTTTGAATTTAATTTTATTCGTGTGAACACAAATTTCAAGAACCTCCACATCTGCCGTATTTTATTCAATTTATTGGACTATACGACACTATGTCGGGTAAGTTTCGGCAACTACATCGAAACATCTCGATAATCGAGCTCCGATTAAACACACTTTGTATCGATTCGAGCCCTATTACTATCGAACATAGATGCAATTTTGATCATTTCGAGAGAGTATAAACGTCTTTTACTCGGCGTTCTCAAGAAACATATTCGTGCCTTAGAAAACTTGTAAAACCCGATGATCAAAGGTCGCACAAGTTGGAGTATCTTACAGATTTTAAGCAACGATTAACCAACGGTAAACCCTGTAGAACGCTAAAATTAGAGAGGTGTGTAAGGTTTTTGCGTCGTATACCTGCATGGCCCACTTTATGCAAACTGCATGTATTTAAAAAACCCGCCCAGAACTTCCTCGTCGGCTTCCACCGTCCGTCCCCATTTACCACTTAAAACTCTAAAGTCACGCTAGAGAGGGAGAGAGAAATTAGAATCTTTAGGGTGCTATTAGATAGTTTTTAACCGTCATGGCCTCTTGAGGTTCCGCAAGGTAAAGATCCCTCGCATCCTCTATTCTTCTAACACTTACAACTTCCATTTTCCCTGTTTGCCGTTTGATTACTCTTTCTCTTCCTATCTGCTCTGCCCATTTAATTATTCCTCCTACTTTTTTTTTCTAATTATGACTCTCAAGGGACGTTTTAAAACTAGGAAAACTAGGACTTCCGTTTTTAATAAAAATTAACTGAACGCACAAAGCCTCAGCCAAGCAGGTTTGGTACAAACAGTTTTTCCAGCTTAAAATTACAATCTTGTTTTGAAAATATTTCCACATATTTGATTAAGAGAGCCATTCAAACGGACGTAATTGGTAAAATTGATGAATATAAATCAATTTCAATACAAATATTTTTTACTGTAAAGCTTTTCGAAATCTATCGTTTCTTTCATCTCAAATGATAATTTAATTCTTGGATTTAAACCGATGGACTAACAAAACATTCGATTATATTCGTTTTCGTCGTGATACGAACTTTTCTTTCAAGCAACGTGTACGATTTCTCGAGTTTCTCAAGGATTGAAACGAAATGGTGTCTCATCGGAGCGATATTTTCCTTCGACAGGATTATTTTCTAAATTAAGATTCATATGTGATTGTAAAAATAGCCTCGCTTTTCGAAAGAATAACGCGATCCTAACAATAACGACATATTTTCACGGCGGACTAAAATAACCGTTTTCCCCGATATTTGTGCTCTTTAATTATTACAAAATACCCTTCCATATCGTAAGACGCCAACGGACGAGCAAAATACAACGTTCACGATGCTAGTTCATGCGTGAATAAAAAATTCTAGTCTAAAAGGTTTGCCATACTAATCGAATCCATTAGAATCATATACATATATTATATAGTTACGTCATATTGTATATGTATATGTATATAATATATCGAATAAAAGTAGACCGTGTCATCGATCAGTTGACGAAAAACGCGTGTTTGACGTTTCCGTCTGACAAAATCGTACGCCGTGATGTCGATAAAAATAATCGCAATGTATAGTTCGTGTAGCAAACAAAGGAGCAAGAAAAAGAATCGAAGGTAAAGGAGACAAAACGTCTACGGGCAATTGGTAACTGATTACAGTGTCGCAGCCATAGCTCGATGTATCTGCAGGTACCCTCTTTCATATTTGTACATTTCAAAAGAAGACAAGTTTTGCATCAAATAGACGGTTTTCACTACCGCTGTAAGTATGACAGCTTCTCGAAGCGGAAAAGATCCCTTCTATTTTTCTACGATCTTTTCGCGTATCATTTTAAATCTATTTTTAATTTCATACTTGATTCTATTAATTTTCATTTATCTTTTTTTCTCTCTCTTTTTTTTTTTTTTTTTTTTTGTTTTAATAATCCACATCCCCCCTCCCCCTCTTGTGCTATCGCCGCGCCACTGCGTGCACGTGCGATTATGGTGCTTCCAAAGTGAATTTGTGCTGAAACGAAAGTTATGCACGAAAGGGGGAAAAACTCCCGAGAGTTTTGTCCTCAGTCGATTCAACTTAATATCGACCAATTGAACAGAAGTTGCTCATCCATCGTTCATATCTCTCCGCGGAACTAATTCGGACAGAACGATCGAAATATCATTTTTTTTTTTTTTTCTTTAACTCTGTATAGACATAACCGATCGAACTATTGTGGGTCTACGAACACTTGGGATAGTGTACAAACCAAAACTAATTTAATTAACATATTCTCCAAAATTAAAATAATCAAATATCGTCTCCTACGCGTTAAACAATCGTGAATTAAGGGATGCGTAAAAATGGAACAAATATATAGGAACTGACATCTTTTCTACTCCATCATTCACGAATACGAAATAGCGGAATTACTAATTAAGGAACCGATTTCCGCGGCCGACATGTCCAAGGAAAAGTCATTTCCTTTCCTTTTATCTCTCATCGCAACTTATTACTACATTTAACCTATAAATATACTTCCTATAGGGTATCAAACGAAGTTCTCTTTCACTACGTGCTTCACTCAACAACACGGTGCTGTCTCTCAAAAGGCACGCAACGTTCGGTTACTACGTCGAACCGGTGTGTGCTCTAAAAATGAACTTTCCGAACGAATGGAGAATAAAGTAGAATCAAAAGCAACAAAATAGCCCGGGAAGCAGCCGGTGGACGACTCGTCACGGTGGCCGTTCCTCCCGTTCTCTTCGCGAAGCAGAGAAAGTGGCGACAACGAGAGAACGTCGTCGCGTCGTCGCGATCTCGCTCGCGACGACATTCGACAGAAAAGATAGAAGACAGACAGACAGACAGACAGACAGACAGACAGAGAGAAAAACAGTGAGGCAGAGAGAAACGTAAGAATAAAAACAGAGAGAAATAGAGGGAAAGAAAGAAAGAGAGAGAAAGAGAAGGGAAGAGAGAGACAGAAATACAGACAGAGAAAAAAGGACCTCAAAAGCAGAAACGTCGAAAATTGCAAATCCGCGGTTCCCTTGATTTAATTCGCACACGCATACGCCAACCTGACACGTACGTGTCACGTGAAAAACATAGCTTGTTTTGGAAAGAATGCTGTGCATGATACGTGTTATATATCTGCTTACGTATGAGTGTACGTGTGCATCGACATGAGTCCTTTTTTCTGAAAGCTGCGACGATTGCTCGGTTCGTATCACAGGTGTGTGTGTGCAGGTTCGATAAACGATAAAGGATAATAGAAAATTATGGGAATGAGTATCGGTTCGTCGATATCTTGCCACCGGTGATTTTCGCGGTTGAAAACGTCCTCCCGGCCTTATTACTCCGGTCCTATAGGTAACGCGACCATGCCGCTGACAGAATAATTAAAGTCGTTTAATCAATCATCAAAATACACCGGTAACGACTGAAACGAGTTTCAATGGCGTGACTTATCCACCGAACTCTAACCAGCCTGTCCAACGAGCATGTATACACGCGGTATAACTCAAAGGTCTACCCTCTACAATTAAGTTAATGAAACACGTTCGAAGGGTGGGCGAATATACAAAACCCTGAAACACCCCTGAGGCCGGAATTGGGGGAAAAGTACTAGAAAGGAAAGAAACGGAAAAGAGAACGGAAGGAAAAAATGTACGTCACGGGAAATGGGGAAAGTGTGTCATTTCGACATTTAAAATAATCTCGCAACCGATGAGAACTCGGCTCTATCTTTCTCTCTCTTTCACTCTCTCGTCGATCAATCGAGCCAACGGGCGGAGGGGTTAACCGTATTTATGTAATATCTGAAAGTACGTTTAATAATTTTGTAAAAATATTAAACGGAGACGTTGCATCGAGAACGCTTAATGGAATTCCATAATTCAATCGGGGATTTCTCCTTCGAATATAATTTAAAGCCGGAAATTCCTTTTTCGATAAGTCAACTCTCGGTATCGACTCGTCCTGGAGTTAAGCTTCCTCCCATTTTCTTCCACCGACGCGTTAGAAAAGTCGCCGCCTTCCATTCCACGCCACCTTTATTTTCTTCTTTTCTAAACATCTCATTTACGTACAGCGGTTGGCGAAAATGTCTGCACACTTATGGAAATTTGCTGTATACATATTATACAAAATCGTTTGAAATTTCATTAGCACTTTAACGAGACAGCACTATTTTGATTATATTGGCAGAGCCAGTCTGAACATATTCATAGACGTATGTAGAAATTACAAAATATTTATTACAGACATATACGTAATGAAAAAATTAGCATATAGCGTGTTTTTGTATAAAACACATACAATATGGACATAAACTTTCCGATGGTTCAAACATTTTCGCGAACCAGTGTATATCGCGATCTTAGATTTTCGTTGGGTCCTTCGTTAGATTAGCTTTGGCTCTAATTAATTCGCGTACATTTCCTAACCGGCTGCTTTTCGTTACCACTCGACGCAAACTTGCGGACTTTTACAAGTGTTTACTCTAAAAGTACACGACCGAAACACCGTGGTGTCGTGCTTGTAGTTGAATCAAACGCAGCTACCTCTTAATCGTTACGGTTAAAGTTGAGCGTAGTTTCCAAAACGCGTCTCGATTTACGCTAAAACGTCTCGATCGATTTTCTTCTTCCCTTGGATGGGAGGGAACGCGTAACGCGGTTGATTATCGACGATGGAGTTCTTCAGCATGCTCGTCGCTCGACAATATTTAAAGCGGTTTTCGATATCCGGCGAACCGATCAATCGTCGCGGAGCGCTTGACGAGCGGCGCTCTGTCTCTGAAATGGAATATACGAGAGGAAGAAGAATAGAGAAAAAGAAAGAGTGGGTGTAAAATTAGAATCGTAGTAGAAAACTCAGGTGCAGTGGCTGACGAGCAAGAAGGGGGTTACGTATCGCTAATTACGTACAAACAGCGTGGATTCTTATTTCTCGTGGATCGTGTGCGCATTTCATTGGTTTCGAAACCTTGCGCTGCAAGCGTTCCAGCGCTAACAAATGTAAACGCAAATCGGCGAAAATGTAATAAACGAAATCACGTAAAATCACAACGCGTTATATAATAAAAACAACGAAATGTACGCAATGATCTTTGCGAATGGAAACACGCCAAGATTATGTGTATCCCTACTACGTTTTGAGAGAAAGACGAACAAAAATCCGTGCGTTTCGTACGGTGATTCGACGCACGATCGACGAGAAATCCACATCGTGTGGAAGTCAGATGCATTGGTCAGAAAAACCAGGATATTAAAAGCGAAACGAAGATCTCGGGATCAAGGACGATCCTGAAGTCAGGACGGTCCTACGATCAGGACCAAGGATCTTGACGAGGGTACCTGAGCCACACATGGGCCGGGCTGCTCGCAACTGCATTGCCGTTTCACTCGTTAGCAGGGCTTTCCATCTCGTTCGTTGTTCGCATTTTCCTGATTGGTCAGAGACTGATCAGACTGAAGATCGGCCGTGCATGATCCGATTAGCGATCATGTCCTAATTTTTCAGCCCTTCAACGTTTGAGATCCATCGCCTACCAGCGATTACCAAAGATGATATCTTCAACGATTTCTATTATACTTCGATCAGAATGAATTTTCGTTTCGAACTACTCGTATGCAGTTATTTTACTTACACGATGGAAAAGAGTTTAAAACCCGTTTCATTATTTTTCGTTTCTATTCCAAGATCGTTCTACCTTGGACGAGCGATTTGTTTTGGAAAGAAAACATAAAATAATTCAAGGAAAACAATCCTTCCTTTGTTTCTTTGATTTAAGAAGATGTTGATAACCGTTGATTTGAGCGATTATCCCTTTGTTTGCGAATGGCTATAGTGCACCGATTTGCATGATTTATGATATACTATGGCACAAAGTCAGAATCCAAAGAAACAATAATAAATCGAGCTGGATACAGAGAAACAATGAAACATTCAATTTGTTGCCAATATTCCACCCCGCGTTATTTCGATCGAACTTCCAGCACCGTATACGGCGATTTCTTAGTAAGAACAAGGTAGAAAGAGGTTAGCGTGTATAGAAATTTTCTATCTACATATCTATACCACTAGAATCTATACGACAAGACGTACTTCCCAATATCTATCTTTGTACTTGCCTGTCTTTACCGCCTCTCTTAGAACAGTTAATTGAGCACGTCACAAATGGCATTTATAACAACTTTCTCTAACGTTCTTTATATTAGGTTACTAGTTTAAATAATTACTATAAAACTGACAGTATTGACACGACTAATTACTAATATTTGGTGTCCATGTTCGCTAGTACGATTACAGTGAAATCTTTTATCTTCAGAGTCGGAGATCTCTTACACGAGCTCTCAGACTACTACACGTCACGCTCCGATCGCTTAGATTTAACATGATCTTTATACAACGTTAAAATACGTAAACAATTTTACGAAAATTCCCTAAAATGGAAATGTTGAAAAAAAAGTTAAAAAATATCTTTGACTTACAATTATTTTACGATACAGTAACCAAAATCTGTACTTATCTCGCTGGGATCAAGAAAAATCCCATTACATCGTATGACACGAACGAACTTACGAACATACGGAAAACTTAAAGGACAATCAGTTTATTTTTCAGACTTTCGTCAAAAACAATTTATGCCGTGCTTAATACCACCCGGAAATTAAAACAACGCAACGTGCGCATCGATAAGAACGAATGAACGTGTTAATCCACGCTTCGTGTGTAATTAAACTTCCTGCCTCTATCGTCCATCGCGCAATTTTTCTCTTGGTAACGTATCTTGGCCCCGGTGCCAACGATGCTATTGAACATTCGCTTTATCGCGAGAAGCTGGTACATCGTGGCCGATAGTCATCTTACTTTTTCATCGTCGTGAGCGCGTATCCCTCCAACATATCGATACTTTGCTCGATAAACAGAGTCTTTCGACTTCGTTGATCGTATCACGCAGCTATCCTTTATCTGTTCTCCGATACTGATTCTCCCTCTCTTTGTGCAACGAAACGATACAGAGGAGCAAGGAAGAACGAACGAAACGTGATCGGGTCGATCTTCCTCTCGGTAGACAGAAGGTTCACGAGCGAGTAAGAACCATCAGGGGGATCAAGGAGCGAGACAAACAAACGGGAAAATACGGAAGAAAAGAGGGTGGGAGAGGGACGGCTTGGTTGTTTCGCGAGAGAAGATCTTATCCTCGCGTTGCGTCTTGGGAATCTGAAATAACAGCCGCGATTCGAGGAGAACTTGCGCGAATCCGGCAAGTGAATAGTGAATTTCAAAAGTACGATCCGAGTGGCCAAGTAGCCCAAATAATTGCCAGCGCAGCGTCGGGTTGAATTCAGATTGCATGGATGCGGTCGATTGTGTGTGGTAGATTTTTAAATATGCACGATATTAAATATTTATATTTTATTTATTTATATGACGATTTTATTTATTTATATGACGATTTTAAATATGAGAGAGGGGATATGGATGACACATAGTCGTTTTTCTTCTTTTAAATCGGTATAATTTATTTTTCGATTTAATAGTAGGATCACAAAGATATCGTTTCATTTGAAATAGTACTACTTATTGTTACTTTAATTGTTTATGACGTTCCTTCGATTCCTGTAACAAATAACACTGTTAAATATTATTTTGTCGAGTCATATTCGATTCTCGTTCTTTCTTTCATTTTGGTATCGATCAACTGCCGTCGATCGATGTTGGTTGTATGTAAAGAATAAGCAATCAATCATTTAGAACGTGATTTTCAAGAGCTGAAATAATACGGAAGTATAAAGTAATTGAGTTGAGTTTGGAAATTCATAGAGAATCTGATCAGTTTGTCAATAATTAAGTGATATGCTCTGATATTCAATTGATAATATAATTCTTTCGTGTTACCGTTATACGTTGTTCGATGCTGTTTTAGAAAAATATAGTTAAATAGTAAAAAATTTCTGTCACGTTTCCGTCAATAAATTCGGTCTTAAATTCCCTTACGATACATTGCAGCGCACAGCTACAATAGAACGATGTTGTAGTATACTAAATCTGACATTAAAGACTACGATCTAGGTCGTAACAAACGCTTAATTAACGTAAATTTGCAAATCCCGCCGAGAATAGAGAAAATTTCCTTCATTTGTGAAAGCTAATTAGAGGCACAAACTACGACTTCGTCTAACTTGTCTATGGAGCAATTCGAAGCAGATGGGGGATTCTTTTAAAGTACACGTAATTAGACACTACAAACATTTGAAAACTCTGTTGAAATATGAAGTGGATACGAAAAGTATCCTACGCAGAACGACAAGAGGAAAACTCCACCTTCCAACCAACTTCCACATTTATCGCATTTTATCTTGGCGATTTTAACCTACGCTGGTGTACCAACATTTGCGTAAAAAGATATGTAAATATAAAAAAGGTGTTAAATATACCTATAATACAAGTTTATAAACACATGCAATCACGCAATAAATGTAAATTTTTTATTAAAAATAATTAATGCCATGTAGACAGAAAATTTGCTATGCTATCGTAATCGTAACAAAGCAACTGTATTTCCCATCTTTACGCCGTAATTTTATCGGCGATCAATCATTCTCTCGACAACAAAGAGAAGAAAATAGAGAAAAACATAACACCATGGTAATTAAATTACGTATTCTCGGTCGTTAAAATTCTTCTCCTCGACGAGCTTAATATTCAAAACGGAGGATCACCGCATTGCCCCGCACCGCGCCAAGCGTTTTCAGCGTACGAGCAAGCGCCAACAAAAAGTACGCGAAAGAAACGATGGAACAGCGTGCAGCATTCGGCGGAATTCCATTAAACTAGTTGACGTGGATTGAGAAACGGAAGGAACACGCAGAGGGAAAACGCGAGAAGGAGGGAGAAAAACAAGGAGAGACGAACCAAGAGAGAAAGCGGGAAAGAATGAAGAGAGGAAAAAAGGGAAAAGGAGTGCTGGGTGAAACGTCAGCTTTCGTTGCCGGTAGGTTTATTATAAACGGCCTCGTTTTCTTCGTTTCGCAACACGGTCAAGTGGCGCATCGCGTGGTGAAAAATAATTTGCGCCTCTGCGTCGAGAAAGCTACTGCCACAACTGAACCGAGGTTCTTTCCAAACTAAGGAAAACTAAGGAAACAGAAGGAAAATTTCGTCATCGCGAAACGACGATCGCGCACGAATTATTCGCGAATCGGTCGTGAAATCGGTCGACAATCCCCCGTTGTCCGGTTTGTCGGTGTAAATTTAAAAATGCGCGTTGATGAAAAAAGTTTCGGCGATCAACGAACCGCGACGCAACTTTTTTAACGAGTCATCGAAGTATCGCGCTCTCCCACGACTGCCAATATGAATATAATAGCGTTTCGAGCGCGCTCGAAACTTTCCGTAAACGATGTAAAATAATTGAAAATTTTTCGTCAAACGTATTTCGATGGAGGTGCGGATCGATCGCGGGTAAAGACGTGAGACGAGACTAATTTAAAACGATGAATATAGTTCTTGAAATTCAACGTTGCGCAAAAGTTGAAAACAAATATCGCGATAGAGAAAATCCTATGTATATGCTTCCGACTGAAAGAGAAAAAAAGGAATTGTTTAAATTGTCCAATTGTTATACTTTTGAACATTAGGAAAAACCTTCAAACAATGTTACGCTGTATCTTCAACAATTTTTTGGAACCAATATTTTTTAATGATCGTTATAAATAAATCGATTAGTGTAAAAATGATATAAAATACAATACAGTAATAGAAATATCATTTATCAAGAGATATTTCTTTCAAATGCAAACATTTCTATACAATGTATAGGGGTTTCTTATCCTCGATCGTTTATAAAAGTTAAGAAATTGGAGCCGGTGAAAGAACCACGACTGAATCGTAACGTGTCGTTAACCCTGTTTCGAGAGAACCAAGGATCGATAGTAATGGATCGTTGATGTGCCGGTGACCAGGCAATGTATGAAAGCATGCTACTTTCAGAAAAGAAGAACCAAACGAGCCCTCTATCCATCCCCTGAGAATAAAAAGTTCGATGAAAGCCATCGCGCACTTGCTACATTCTTATGCAAAAGTCGTAAAAACGATGGACTTGTTGCTAGGAGAATAGCGTCAAAATGCCGAAAACAAATAACATACGTACTATTGGAATGCTAAAGAATCGTCGTCGTAAAGTTACGATTGTACTGCTACCGATACTGTATACCTCGATTGTTCTTTGACAGTACGTGTATCGATCCACTATCGTACTATGTAAACTTATTTCTTCTTTACGTATGTACGCTACGTTACGCTACGTACCAAAATAATATGATCATTGAAGAAATATGAATAACGAAATGCTATTTATAGCATTCGTTTTACTTATGTTTACTTTTCCTTCTTCTTTCGTTTCTCGTACCCGATAAGATTAATCTTGCTCGACTTCGCGTTTGTTAACGAGAATTCACGTGAGTGGAATTTGCTTCTTGGCAATTATTCTCTGAGATTTGATTGCTTAGATCGAGGCAGCGACGTTCGAGAAATAGGCTACGCGAGATACAAAAGAAAGAATACCGCTGCAGAAGGCTATCTACTACCTAGGCAATTGCAAGAATTAATTTCCGCCGACTCTTGCAGAGAATGTCTTCTCCTTACTTATAAGATTCTTCGAAGCACCGTTATTCCGTCTTAAAGATTCTAAAAGTGCTCCTATCTTTTCTACGCTCGAACTTTGAACACGTTCCGTTTGCAAAATTACCTTCAAAATTCATTCCTTGTTTCTAATTAGAAAAATTTACAAATTATTGAGCTTCAAAAAAAGAAAAAAGAAAAATCCATCTACAGCGCAGGAGAACGACGAGAAAGTCAATTTCGCCCGTGAAATCGCTATCTAAATTCGTTATTTTCTATCTTTCTTCAAAATTGTTTACGTTTTCCACACACGGGCCCGTTTCTCCAAAAATATCAGTTATCTGTTGCTCTAAATCAGTCGGAGTTATGCTCGTTGCCCATGGGAAGCCAGATTTACATTTTTTCGCAGTTATTCTGCGCCTTGCTATAAATAATGCATGTTTCTCGCATTGCGTTACATACGGATCAGATTGACGCGTGTATGCAATCATTTGTTGCAGCAATATCGTTCTTTCTGTCACGGAATTCCTTCTAGCTTGTACTTTAATATCGATCGTTCGAGATTAACAAGCCTGGAACGAAGAAAGATCGTAAACAAACCATTTTAAACTCATCAAAACTTCTTACGATTCTTTCCTTTTATCGAGCTTATTAACGATGTTAGCTCGTGTCCAGATTTAGTAATACATTTTTAGTAATTAATTTTTAACGACGCTAGATCCGACGCGTTGAAACATCGTTTCGTGCCTTGTGCACGACTTCCTATGTAGCGTGTTTCGACCGTGTTTTATCGCGAACGAAATCAAGAAAATAAGCCAGCGAGAATCGTTTCACGTCCGCGTTAATTTTTCAGAAAGACGGGCGAACAACGGAACAACGACTGTTGCAAAGGCCAGCAGGAAGTGGCAAAAGTTCACCCGGAAGATATGAAACTTGGCGAATCTTTCCTATTTTCATCCACGTGCATTATAACCACGCGCTTTCCTTTCAATATACTTTCCTTAATAACACGTAAGTACATAGAAGCATTTTCATAAGTGTGTTGGGACACAAACAAAGGAAAATAAAACGAATCTAAAGAATCACTAGGAACTTAGAACCTCAAGAGTCGTTGTCTCGTTTGTAACTTTAGACTGTGTGACACTCGTATATGTTTGACATATAGCAAGAATTCTGTCCATTACATATGTACACATAACAAAATAAGTTTCTTTCCCTTCGTATTTATCGTCTATATCAATCTACAAGTTTATTTTATTATCTTCTTCGTTATATTTATATCAAATATTCTATATTTTATTTAACCGTACACTGTTGATTTAGGACATTGCGATCGTCATCGCATAATCGCTAATTCATTATTTTCATTCAACCATTATAAATCATCTTTACATATTTACATCGTATTATAGATACTATATAGATTCTATTTGACTAATTATTTTCTTCGATCAATTATTACGTCCCTTGGAAGCCAGTAAGTGCCCTAACACGCATAAACCGAGGTGTGTAAGTACATACGTACATCCTGCAAGTTGACAGTATTCAGCCGTGTCTGTGCCGGGCATAACGATGCATCGAGCGACCAATATACCTACGACAGGAAGCGAACAGGCGCCAAACCAACGCCTCGACAAGTTTCTAGACGTACTCAATTAAAAGTTCCAGCCACTCGGACGGAGTGGCGCGGAGGACCGGGTGCACTGTGCACGGGGCAGAACCATTCTGTCTTCATTTTTTCTCAAGTGGATCTACGTCGATCACGAGGAAATGGCACGATCCACTGGCATTTCATTATCGCCTCGATTACACGAGTGCTGCCGGTTACTGCCAGGCAATTTCACTCGACCCCTTAGATTCACCGCTGCAATGCATCCCTACAGGCTTCCACCCTCTTACTCCCCAACCCTATCTCCACTCCATCCCACCCGTCGCCACCTTCTTTTAGTACAACTACATCCTATTCCCTTCGTTTAACCTCTGTCTACCTCTTTCTTCCACCGGTTTAACGTAACAGTTTGTTTCCACCGATTACATCGTCTGGCACTGACGATCTAGTCAGTGGGATTGGAATACGATTCGATAAGATACTTTGCATGTTAATCGTGTTTGTCGGATACGAGAGTGGCAATAGACGGTTGTGGTATATAAGTAAGTTTTGGCAATCGCTGTAGGCTCGACGATATCTCGCACAGTAAAGAGCAATCTACTTGATTCACGTGATCGTACTTGGTTAACGCGTGAAAAGTATGGCGCATATTGCGTGCACCATGATGACGGTTCGTAAGGTCTTCATATTGGGTGGGCAAGGTGGATAAATGAATAGAAAATGAATCTTGTTATCAATCGTTTCGAATGAAAATCGTGGAACATCAATTAGGATAGTCATCGATTCGTTGTTTCTCGTGTGTTTTGTTCGAGCGTTTTGTTCCAGCTGTATATTTTTTTTTTTGGCAAACATAATAATCGGTGTTCAAGTAGAAAATGAATTTACGGATCTGCGCAACGTAGAAAATTACGCCGTTGATAACCGTCGACGTTCGTTTTAAGCTAAAATATATTTGACGCGATATCCAATATAATACCTCGATGATCGGTTATAAACGTATTGTAAAAGGCATTTGAAAAAAGCAAAATCTTCTTTTGGTTTTTGATCTACATACATGATAACTAATAACCATGACGAAAATTGTGAATGGATTTTCATGGTGAAAGGTCAAACGATTCACTGTTTAACGAGAAAGTATTTTCTCTGCTTGTTGTTTTGAATTGTAAAACGATACCTCGACAGGCACTACAAATTCACAAGCAGCATTTGATTATTTCAAATCAATTGTGCTTTCTCATTCTCTCTATGGAAGCCTTAGAAAATATCGGAATAACACAGATTGAAACAACACACAGAATCGATCGACCGAAGAAACAGAATGAACTGCTAAGGATTTCCAATGCCACATCTTTAATGGCTATTAAACATTGATCGAGACTACGGCGTATTTGCAAATCAGAGAGCTTCGCCCACGGTAATATTTTCCATTTCAAAGATACAAAGTGTCTACTGTTTCTCCTTTTTTAATCCGACTCGATAATTGAATTAGGTATTTATTTTCATATTCGCTTATTTTCTACTCCAATTATTTCAAGAATCTACGTGACTTTTCTCCACATTTTCAATATTAATATTTCAATTTTCTATTCATTTATCTGTAATCCGGGGTACATATATACGTTCGCGGACACGTACGCTTACATTCGACAGACATGCTTCCATCACCGTTCTACACCGAATAAGAAGGAATTTTCTGCTAACTTACCGAACGGAAGCTCCAAACGGCAGTCTATGAGAAGCGAGTGGCCAGTTGGCTTTTTCGTGCCGATAATCTCGGCGCCTCTCATCTCGAGCTCCGAATCGAGACTGACCCATTGTCCGGAACCTTCCTACAATGAAAATCAAACATTGGTAACAAGGAATAGAAACGTTACGCTCTTCTATTTATGGAATAGTTGACAAGATTAAACACAAAGGGATGCAAATGCGAGTAATCAAGCTTTACGAGAGAATTCAATTTTAACTTATTGCGTTCCGTCGGATTCCAAGGAAAATACAGAAATTCGAGGGCACGAGAGTATGTCGCGCGACGATACGATACAGCTTCCTTCTGGAATGCCATACGCACTCGCTACGCAACGTCCACCGGCGTTCAAAATTCTGCGAACGGTTGCGTATTCTTGACACGATCGATTTTAATTTAAAGATTCCGGATAAATCGAATTGCGTGGATTTTATTCTTTATGATCACACTCTGCATACACTCTATATTATACGCGTGACGTATACATGGCTGTATATATACATAATGTACATACAGGATTTAATGTCGGTGGTAGAAACAGCGGCGCAGACTGGTAATGGCCATGTACCGCGACTAAAGGCACATAACACGTGTACATAAATTCTAGAAAGGCCTCTTTCCGTGGCTTCGCCGTTTCGTACTCTCAGAAACGAGCTGCGAAGCGTGGCTATCAAAGTGCACGCGCGGCTGTTTGCAAATGGCATGCCGTAATTAAGGCAATTCTCTTTTATCCGCAGCTGCCGCCGGCTGCGACTTACAGCCGAAACTGCCATGGCTGAGTCGTATTTTTCCAAGTTACGCGACCCACGTGGTCCTTACCACCGTACCGTTTCCTCTTAATTATTTGTAACGGGATCACGTTGACCAATTTTCCGCCCCTACCGATTTCATCAAAACGATACGCAGCAGGTTTCGCGATTGTTTCAAATTTACCGCCACACGCGTTCCGTTTACGAAATGGGCACGGAATTCGGCCAGACTTTGACTCGACCGAGATTCTTTTTTTCTTATTCTCCTAATCGCGCGAATTAACTGTAACTGCCTGTGTGACTGAATAAAAATTTATTCATAGGAAAATGTACAGTTATACGTGTACATTACGCATAAAAGTAAGAAAGAAAAAGTCAATAAACCACTACTTCTTTGTGAGAAAGATCTTGGATTTAGAATATTCCGCGTCTCTACTTTCCAGCGTCGATAATATTTCATTCGGAGAAACGCGTTAACACGAATGGCGATAAAAAAAATTTTCTGCGCGAAGGGAAAGCGTCAGCAACAATTCCGCTGAGACGAGTTTAATTCGTATCTGCGTGTTTCCACCAATATCAGTTTCACCGATGCATAAAACGTAAGTTTGAATGAAACTTCATGGAACGATTCCGTAGTTTCGCGTTTAGGTTCGCATTTAGGAGCTGAATCGCAACATCGCCGGCATATTGATACATTTATGATTCACAATGTAAACGGAGGTTACGATATTCAAGGGAAGATAAGTCACTTTCGTAAATTTACGCTTCTAACATCGTGATATTGGTAGGAATGTAACGGCGGCGAGGGAAATGTAAATCGAGGCCAATTGGTTTGTTATGATAATACGGCTTTCCATTCAACGGGCTGCCTTTACTACAAATCAACTTACCTGTTTACACCTGTTGTATCAATGTTAGACTTCATACTACTGGCATTGATTTTCGACAAACGTACACATTATAATGATTTCAGCAAAAACAGACAACGATATTTACATTAATAACAATAATTCGACACTCACCTTTGTTAATATTTAAAGTTCTGAATAAATAGCTTTCATTTAGCAACGATTAAGATTTTACGTCAATGGGCGATTAATTTAATTTCTGTTAAGAGCTTTGCATTGTATTCATGAGCAAAATATAACGTTTAATTATAGAAAAGATACAACAAGTGTAGCGAATCCTCTGCAGCTTGCTATCTCTTCCCTTCATTTCTCATCTCTATTTGTATTTTGCTTCCAATAATAAATTTCCTGATATATTTACCTCCGAATTACAAAATTCGAACTCTTTCGACTAATATTTTCGACTAGTATACTAAACTAAATTAATACCTAGAGATGCGTTACAAATCTACCTAAAAACATAATATAATAACGACAAAAATATCACTCTTGCCTAGGAAAACCAGTTACAGACGGATCGAAAATGCATATGCAGTTGCTTATCACGTAACTTGCAACGTTAATAAACATTTTCAGTCAACAAAAAAATGATACGAGGCACGCAAATACTCCGGGAGTATCTAATTAAAGATCAGGTTAAAATAAGACGGTCCTATTTTTAATACCCTTAAACGTTATCCGACACGTTATGGCAGCCAAATAATCAAAAGCAGGTCAACGTTGAAACGTTAACAAATCATTAAAGTTAACCGCAGTCAGTGCACACGGTCGTTACCAAATTAAACTGATTGTTATGCGTGATTACAGAACCGTAAAAAATTCGATAGATTGGCCAGGGAGGAAGAGGCGACGCGACGCTGTAAAACCTCCATATATTTGATCGCTTTAAAAAAAGCGCAACCTCAAACTCCAGGGCGGATTTGCGGCTTAAACGCTTGGTGACGGCTGAGCGATCAAATCAATCACGCTCCAGCGAGACCTTTGTTCCCGTTAATTTGGATTTTTACGTGCAGAACCGATCCTTTTCGACAATCTGTACGTATATTTAAAGGTCGTGCCGGCCATCTACTTAATGGCATACAGGAAATCCGACATAGGTATTCGTTAAAAATTTATTCCAGGTACAGCGATCGAATTCGCAGCGTTGCCCAAAGGCAAACATTTTTATTTTTCTGTGAGCAATCGACAAAAATTAAAGAATTGAAAATCTAATGGCGGAATGATTTTACTTTAACAATTAACGATCGAACATTTTTATCAACGCAACTAAGCTTAATGTCATACCGATGCCGTATTTTTTAAGTTTCCCATAAGTGGATGAACGTTCGCAATCTACTTCATACGATTAACGTTGTTATCCTAATTTGTTCTAAACGGTGGACGTGAAAATTCTTTTTGTTATTCGATTTTTATCACTCGAAAGACTGTACCAGTCCTGGACTCGTGCAGGTATTTTACGTTCATCGCTTTCTCTTACATTTACGTACTATTACTCCATTATACTATACGAACAAATTTTATGTTTCAAGTAAATTTAGGTATCACATGGACACAAACAGTCTATCTTTCAGTCTGCTCTCCGCGTTATCGCTGTGACATAAAATATTCCTCCGCCAGGCAAGGATTAAGAGTTTTTAAGAAAATGTCTCCAAGAATTTTCACATGTTTCTACGGAGAAATCCGGTGGATGTATAAAGAAAGAATAGAAGAAGACGCGATGTTTATTTGCTAACGTTCTCATCAAATATCTCGTTTAAGTGAATGGATAATACACGTTAGCTCTGACTCGCGTTGCGAAACAAATAGGGATTATTTTAGGAAACTGATTCTCGTGAAAGTAAGAAACGTATCTATCCAATCCGTTCCCATAGAAATCGGGCTGTTTATCTAGAAAAAACTTGACGTATATAATAAGATCGGAGAGCGAAAACGCTCGTGAGTTATGAACAAAGTACGTGGGAAGACAAGGTCAACGATCACGATGCTTACAATTGTGAACCTTACTAAGTTTACTTCCAAGGATTCGAAATCGAAAGAGGCTTTGCGAATAAAACACGAGAGAAAATTCAGAGCAAAAAAAATATGTATATGTAATGAAGTAAAAGGAACGAGAAACGTTTCATATATATAAATAAAAATATTTTCCCATCGAAACGCATGTAAATCTACCGATGAAGTTACTAACAACACGATATAGCGATGGGTATTATTCCATTAACTAAACTGATATTGAACCACGTCTACTGTGGCTAATGCTTCGATAGTAACAATATCGATAGGTAGCTACAAATTTCGAGATTTAGGAAAGGGTCGGTTCATTGTTAATGCCGTTGCTCCGAAACTACTCTAATAGATCGCTTAAACAATGATGCCACTTAACGTACTTGCTTAACTGATCGTAGTACGTAAACATATCTATGTTACGTAATAAATAAGAGAAAATAAAAAGGCGATTTAAAATATAGTTAAAGCTTTTATGGCTAAATATGTCTGCAAATATCTTGTTTTATTCGTAAATAGGAAAAGTATTGTACGCGGGTTAATCGAGAAATTAACAAGAATACCACAAGGTAACAATATTCCATAATATGTACGCATTAAATGACAATATAAAAGCAATGACTATGACTATGATATCACGATATAATCACGGTATAGGGTACTAAATTTCTTATGAAAGTGGAACGAATTTAGGGTATAATTATATAATTTTGGAGCATTATTGTGGTATTCTAATGGTCGTAACGATCTTAATAAATTCGATAATCTACGATCTAAGAACGCTGGCAATCTAGAAACCTTAACGATGCTGTGATATTAGGATATTATAGATATGAAGCCTCGAATCTCTGATCTTGATACTAAGGGGATCTTGAGTCCAAGGTAGACCAAAAGAAAATGTGACTCCTGATAAGGTATGAAATTCCTACGAGACAGGAAGTCTTCTAGGACATGGTAACCCAAAGACGAAGGTGATATCTAAGGTGTTTTCTGGAATTAAAAAAAATTTTTCAACACGTGAATAAAGATGAAAATAATCTCTAATCTGATGTAATTCTGCCCTAAAAGCAGATCTATAAAGTTACAGTAATTTCAGCCTTGGCTTCAGTCAAAATAACCTCCAAGGACTAAAGTAACTTGAGTGACAAAATTACTTCGAGATTAAAGTAATTTCTAGACTATAGTATTCCACGGACCAAGGTGACGTTACTACTAACGAGATCCCATAGGAATAAACTGTTCTTATCTAAATTGATTCCGAAACAGTGTGAACGCTAAAGTTAAATTGATTTTTGTACATTAAGAGGAAATAATATTCTCTTGTAAATAATCTTCTTTGCGAGAATAATAGATACTTCTCATATCCTGGTCTACGTTTTATTTCAGTACAGCTTACGATAAGAAGCTGTACGACGTACACGATAAGAAGCTGGATGTCTAATATGTATGTGTGTATGCATATATAGTATGTCCATAACCCTATCGTAGTGTATAACTGTATCAGCTTGAGTTCTCAATAATATCATATTTCCTTAAAAAGACGAATGTTTAGTACGATTAAAACTTATATTTGAGTGTACGTACGTATATTTTCATCGTGGATAAATACCTCGTGATTTCAAATCTTGTCATCTGACAGTAGAAACGCGCCAAATCCAATGTTTCGCTTCCAATCCAAAACTCACATGTTACTATTACGGGAAACTACTTATCCACACTTTCGTTACAAAGATTTTGATATATTTATCGTTAATTCAAAAAGTACACACCAAGTTTCTTGTTAGGAAATTTGAAACACCGTTATTCGCTTCACACGCACCGCGTTTCACATCTCCATCTTGGATTCTAGCTACAATCGCTCTATCTATCGGAGAAAGTTATAACAGTACTGCTTAAATACGCGGCAAATTTAAATAATGCGGTATAGAGTTCTCAGAACGTCGAAAAATTTGTTATATTACTTTTTGAATGAATCGTATTTCCGAATGAATGTATTTTTAAGAATATGTAAAATTCTCTTTTAAATACCCAGGTATCAATGTTACCATTCTAACACGTCGTAATTAATATTTGATATTTAATGGGATCAAGTATAAATCGTTATTAAAAACTTGCTTTTATGAACATATTATTAGTCACATGGTCACGAAAAAGTGAGTTATTCATAGCTGTATAATGAAAAATTTTAATAACCCGCGGTGCATCTGCAAATACCAGAATAAGCGTCAGATAACGACTCAACGTAATTTCATCAACTATAAACGTGCTTTATTCACGTAATTAAAATGCACGAAGCCACATTGTTCGGTATTTTTAATTCTAGCTTCAAAATTTAACTGATCTTTTTAGTAAAGCAATTTCCATTTCTAGCTATACGAATTGATTTCTATTGTATCAATGAAAATGAAATACCATAGAAAAATACAAAGTGTAATCGTTTTTGATGCAATCTCGCAGGAATATAAACGTAGATATCGCGATAGTGCGTACTAACGAATACAAAGAAATTCTCTCCGTGATCTTGCGGAAAAACAAACCGGCAATTCAAAGTTGTCGTTATCGCTTGGGAAATTATCTTCAATTGCAAAATTATTTTTTTGCTCGGTGTTATACGAAAATCAACTGAGGGAAATACAATTACGCGAACGATCGTTTCACGTCTTCTATTAAAATCTATTGACCGTCGAAATGGCAGTAAGTCATATCTGTATGATATATGGCGAAAACGTACAAGCAGCGGCTATTGATTTTTCTTGCATCTCAACTGACGTAAAATTTAATTTTCCAGATTGGACACGAAACAGACGAAAGGATGAAAACGTTGCTCGAACATCGAAAATGAAAAGCGATAGAATCTGTAGACACGATGATGGGGATACGGAAAACAGGGAAGTCAAAAGACAAAGAGAAGGCGCGCTAATCAAAATGTCTTCTTATTCTTCTCTAGCTTCGGTGACAGATATAACTCATTATGCTCATTATGCTTATCGTTTTTATCGTTGTACAAGATCGATCAACCTACACTCCGACCGCTCACTTATCTCTCTTTCTCCCTTATTTATAGCAATATTCACAACTAATTTGTCCGTACTACAAATATAATCATCCGACTATCTGCTTACAGCTGTTATAAAAGTATAACTTTGTTTTCGTCTGGGATAGCGGTGTTCGAGCCGAGAGGACCGACATTTCCGAGGTGGCCGTGGTAAAAGTGCAACGCCGCTATCTTGGCGAAGATTCGTTCCAATTAATTCTATACGATTATGGTGCTATCAGAGAGACGCAAATTAGGTTAGCAGTCACGGGTGGTGCTGGTGTGACGCACACTGTGTCCCTTCTGTTCCCATTCCGGTATCAATCTGTTTCCGGGCAACCGAGCCCAATTATAGTGACGACCACGTGAGAAGAAATAGGAGATTGAATGAGGAGAGAGAGCCACGAAGAAGACGTGCTCGTACCGGTCGCGGCCTACAGCGGCTGCAGCTACATAAAGTGGAAAAGTAAGCGAGCCGATCGATCTCTCGTTCGCTCACCAAACGAATATGTACTTTCATCAGGCGCCTTGATTTCTCAATATGATTTCTCAACGAGTCCCTTCGCCGCACAGGAAACAAGTTTTCTCCAATTTATCGGCCGTCATTTCCGTTTCCTTTGCCCTTTCCTTTCTCGTTCGGCCGTGATAGCGTCACAAGCAAAACGGTCCCTCATCGCGTTCCTTCTATGCAAACGAACTCGGTTGATCCGAAACATGACCAATCGTTGAAAAAATAATTACAAACGATGATATTGCAATGCAGGGGATGTGTATAAAATGGGACTGAAAACATGTAAATTTACCGCGCGAGAATTATTTGGATCGAACAAATATTCATGTTAGTTCAATAATACGAATATCCATATTATCTGATCAATATGACGAGTCGTTTGAAATAGCAATGATATTCAAATAATTGATATTATGCCGTTAATTTATCGACTGAACGAGGTATTAGGATTATACGCATAGTTTTGATGATCATGCGAATCGAAATTATTTAATTAGCCATAATTGAAAAGAAATTTCAGACTTGGCTAATGAAACAATGTAAGTATCTTTTAGCTTATTATCTTTTAGCTTTTTTACAGAAATGGAGCATGGCTTATGTCAACAAACTCTAAAGAAGAATGTAGTTGAAATATATTTTTAGGAAATTAAAATTCTACGTGCTTTCTAACGATCCTTTCACTTACATCTTATTCGCGTGCAGTATATCGATCACTTTACACAAAATCATTAGGCATATGTCTAAAGTATTTTCGGAAAACAGATTCTTTCCCTTTCGCAGAACAGAAAGAAAGCACGTCAATAAATCCTATACGATCATCGATATGAACGTTTCGCAACCATAAAAAAATCACCAGAAAATACCAATAAATTTCGATAAGTGTCGTAAAGATCGTAAAAAGGTCAAGCTTAATAAAAACCCAATGCATCGTAAATCCCGAACAGTTTTGTCATAAACACACGTTATATCTTGATCCAAGGTATCACGATATACAAGAGAGTAGGCGACACGATTCTTAACGTCTATCGCATTCCTCTCACTTCTCCTTCCGCTTGTATCTTTTTTGCGAACTTACTGGTGACACCGTTAGCGTGGTTGCGATGGTGGCCGTGTCACGTGGATGTAAAGATTCGCAATGGAACCGGGCCGGGACAAAAAGAGAATTACAGTCGCAACGAAGGGTGACGTTGGTGGATACTCGCGAATGGGACAAGACACCTCCGCAATTAAGCGCAACGACACAATGACTCTCGAGCTGACTAGAAATGATTACGAACGTCAAGCTGCGCCGCACGAATTCATCGCGCAAGGCGAACGAATACGACGATTTCCGTCTCCGTCAAGGGAGATATCCGGTGAAGTATATTAATGACGAAGTTCCCCCTCTAAGGGAGGATTTCGTCAAGACAAACATGGTGCATCCTTCAATTTGCTACAGGAACGAAGAAACGCGATAATGAACGTTCCTTCGAACTCTTCGTCTGTTTGCGACGTTTCTTGTGAGAAACGTCGTTAACTCGGACGCAAGTATGTTTAGCTGGATGTTCTTTCGGCTGGAAAATTTAATGCTCTGGGAAAATTACGATGTAGTAAATTGGAAGAAACGTCGTTTAAAGGCGTCGACGGTAAAATTTAAATTCGATGCTGTTAGCATGATTCGTCGAAAGAAAGTGCCTGCTAAGATAAGCTTCGAAGCTTAGGAAGCTCTATTTTACCTGTTACGGCAGTACAGCGATGCTGGCTATTGGTTTCAACGGAATATATACATACACGTACATATATCTGTGACGAGAAACGTGTTCGAGGACTGAGTTTTTGTAAACCGCGAGTTCGTTAATTTTTTTAAAACCGAGACGACGTGTAACATTGGAATTCTGACGCTCAAATAAGTTTCAAAATTTAGCTGCGAAAAACTAGTGTCATGAGAATGCAATATTATTTCTTTGCAGACTGATTAGCAAACTGTGGATATTTATGGATTTATAGGAACAAAGATAAACAAATATACATAATATACATAACATAACGTGAATATTCGAAACAAAGTACTGTTTATAACGTTTAGCAATTAAAACAAATATCTAATTTACGTTTCTTTAATCGTATTCATAATTATATGAAACTGTACAAGCAT